>CM028698.1:53237679-53784293 GCA_016771965.1 Brassica carinata | reverse complement strand
TAAAATGTTTTAAAATTGTTTAAAACATTTAAAAATTGTACAAAAAACATTAATTTAATTGTACAAAAACAAAACACACTCCCGATCCTATATATAAGAGGAAACTAAGCAGGCTGAAACCCAAACCATTCAGGAAGGCTTCTGAGACATAAACACAAATTAGAAGCTACGCAAGGGAAAAAAAAAACAAAAATGTAAGTTCTTGAAAGTTGGTAAATGATCTCTGAAGAAAATTTTTCTGAAATAATTGATTTTATTATTATGGAACAGGGAAAATGGTAGTAGGCACGTGCTGAAGCCGATGGACTCTGAGCAACTGAGAGAGTACGGACATCGAATGGTGGACTTCATTGCTGATTATTACAAAACTATCGAATCTTTCCCTGTCCTTAGCCAAGTTCAGGTCACTTTCTTTTCAATTTGATGTGGGTTTTATTCAATAAAATTTGCCATGTCAAAGGGTCTAACCAAAGTTGAAGTGTCGTCACATTATGTTTTTGCTATAGTTTTGTTGGTTCATTCACACAATGTTGATATTTTACTTGTCTCTATGACACAGCCTGGTTATCTTCACAACCTTTTGCCTGATTCAGCACCAGACCACCCTGAAACAGTTGAACAAGTTCTTGATGGTGAATTAAACTGAATACCCACTTCCACTTTTTTTTGTTTGGACCATTTCCGATACTTTCTGGTTGAGCATAGACAGATCTGATGTGAGTTTTTTTTTTTTGCAGATGTTAAAACGAAGATATTGCCTGGAGTAACTCATTGGCAAAGCCCCAACTTCTTTGCTTATTACCCATCTAACAGCAGCGTTGCAGGGTTCTTGGGTGAGATGTTGAGTGCTGGTCTTGGAATTGTTGGTTTTAGTTGGGTCACTTCTCCAGCTGCCACTGAGCTCGAAATGATCGTTCTTGATTGGCTTGCCAAACTTCTAAACCTACCCGAGCATTTTCTCTGCAAAGGTTATATAAAATCTTGTCAAAATAATCATTTGGCGTAAGACCTAACTTAGCTAAAGCTGTAATGTAGGAAATGGAGGTGGAGTCATTCAAGGGTCAGCTAGTGAAGCTATTCTTGTTGTTATGATTGCTGCCCGCGATAAGGTCTTAGGAAGTGCTGGCAAGAACTCCCTTGGGAAGCTCGTTGTCTACTCCTCTGACCAGACACATTCAGCTTTACAGAAAGCTTGCCAGGTGAATATTTTTTTCAGATTTTGATTAAAGATAGTTTTGTTTTGTTTTTTTTTTTTGTTTTTTGTAAAACGAAAGTTTTGTTTAAAAGAAGTTAACTTCTGTTTTTGTGCTTGACAGATAGCCGGAATCCATCCGGAGAATTGCAGGGTGCTGAAAGCTGATTCCTCTACAAATTATGCTCTGCGTCCAGAATTGCTTCAAGAAGCCGTTTCTCGAGATCTTGAAGCTGGATTGATTCCATTCTTCTTGTGTGGCAATGTAAGCACTAGCTAACTTGGACATAAATAATTTTCGGTCCTATAATTATTAAATTTCAAAATTTTAAAAATATTATATTAAAATCTTATAATTATTTTATAAACAATTTGATTAATTTATCTGATTTTATTTGAGTTTTGACTAAATACTTAATATTATTATAGTTTAGAACAAAATGTAAATTTAAATCTATAGGATGTATATTAATGAAAAAAAAATGGATTGGGACCTGGGCCCCAAAACTAAGTCAGCTCTGCTTACTCTGAAGCATGTTTATTTTCTGAAAGACTCGTTTGTTATTTGCAGGTTGGAACAACTTCTTCAGCAGCAGTTGATCCACTAGCCGCACTGGGAAAGATTGCAAAGGTTATTTATTTCACATTTCATAGAGAACTTAATAGCAGAGGAACTGATGCTAATTCTCTTATTAATTACTGAATTCTCAGAGCAATGAGATATGGTTTCACGTGGACGCAGCGTACGCTGGAAGTGCTTGTATATGTCCAGAGTATCGACAGTACATTGACGGAGTAGAAACTGCAGACTCTTTTAACATGAATGCTCACAAATGGTTCCTCACCAACTTCGATTGTTCCCTACTTTGGGTGAAGGTACATATTCCCTCTTTTTTTACTTTCACTTTCTCCACGTGTACTGAAAAAGACATGTTGATAAAACAGGATCAGCATGCTCTCACTGAAGCTCTGTCAACAAATCCAGAGTTTCTCAAAAACAAGGTAAGGATGATTTTGAATTTCTTATTCAATTCTTACTAGTCTTATTATCAACTTTTTTTATATATTTTTTTGGCAGGCCTCTCAGGCAAACTTAGTTGTTGATTACAAAGACTGGCAGATCCCTCTCGGACGAAGATTCAGGTTCTTTGCTTTCCCAGAAAACTTTTTTGTTCAACGCTTTCCCAGAAAACTTTTTTGTTCAACGCTTTCCCAGAAAACTTTTTTGTTCAACGCTTTCCCAGAAAACTTTTTTGTTCAACGCTTTCCCAGAAAACTTTTTTGTTCAACGCTTTCCCAGAAAACTAAAATTTAAAAATGATAGATACAATATTCTGAGCTTTTTGTGTGTGTTGTGTGTGTGTGTTTTTAACAGATCATTGAAACTATGGATGGTTTTAAGGCTCTACGGAGCTGAGACTTTGAAGAACTATATAAGAAACCACATCAAACTGGCTAAAGATCTTGAACAACTCGTCTCTCAAGATCCTAACTTTGAGGTTATCACTCCTCGGATATTTTCCCTCGTCTGTTTCCGTATGGTTCCTATTGATGACGACGAAAAGAAGTGTAATAGTCGAAACCTCGAGCTCCTAGAGGCAGTAAATTCCTCAGGAAACTCTTCATTTCTCACACTGTAAGTACTGACTTCTCTTTTCTTCTCTGTTGGATGATGTTCTTTAATTAAGACATAACTGTATATATGCATTTCTTTGCGTGGGAAAAAGGCTTTGTCGGGAAAAATCGTTCTACGTTGCGCCATTGGAGCGCCATTGACCGGGGAGAGGCACGTGAAGGAGACATGGAAGGTTATTCAGGGAAAAGCATCTTACTTGCTTCGCAAGTAAATCAAGTATAAAAGGGACACTATAGTGAGCTGTTTTTGCCAACAAATCAAGGATGCATTGGATTGGATTGGTTTGATATTAATCATATTAAATAAAAAAAAACTCACCAAAGTTGGAACAATAAGTGAACTTCGGTATGATTGTGTGTCTCTTTCTATTATTTTTCTTCCAATTGCGTGTATTTTATCTTTTCTCCAGTTGTGTGTATTCTATCTTCGGTATAATATATACATATACATATATACATATATACATATATACATATACATATATACATATATACATATACATATATACATATATACATATACATATATACATATACATATATACATATATACATATATACATATATACATATATACATATATACATATACATATATACATATACATATATACATATATACATATATACATATACATATATACATATACATATATACATATACATATATACATATATACATATACATATATACATATACATATATACATATATACATATATACATATACATATATACATATATACATATACATATATACATATACATATATACATATATACATATATACATATACATATATACATATACATATATACATATACATATATACATATACATATATACATATATACATATACATATATACATATACATATATACATATACATATATACATATACATATATACATATATACATATACATATATACATATACATATATACATATATACATATACATATATACATATATACATATATACATATATACATATATACATATACATATATACATATACATATATACATATATACATATACATATATACATATATACATATACATATATACATATACATATATACATATACATATATACATATACATATATACATATACATATATACATATATACATATATACATATACATATATACATATACATATATACATATACATATATACATATATACATATACATATATACATATATACATATACATATATACATATACATATATACATATATACATATATACATATATACATATACATATATACATATACATATATACATATATACATATACATATATACATATATACATATATACATATACATATATACATATACATATATACATATACATATATACATATACATATATATGTGTAGGGAACGCTGAAGCTAGTCGGGGTTGGGTTGGGCCTAGCCTAAAAAAAAAAAATGTTTCATTTTATGGGCCGATCACAAAAAAAAATGTTTCATTTTATGGGCCGATCACAAAAAAAAATGTTTCATTTTATGTGGATAATATTAAGCTTATGAAATACACCAACTTCGATTGTTCCCTACTTTGGGTGAAGGTACATATTCCCTCTTTTTACTTTCACTTTCTCCACGTGTACTGAAAAAGACATGTTGATAAAACAGGATCAGCATGCTCTCACTGAAGCTCTGTCAACAAATCCAGAGTTTCTCAAAAACAAGGTAAGGATGATTTTGAATTTCTTATTCAATTCTTACTAGTCTTATTATCAACTTTTTTTATATATTTTTTTGGCAGGCCTCTCAGGCAAACTTAGTTGTTGATTACAAAGACTGGCAGATCCCTCTCGGACGAAGATTCAGGTTCTTTGCTTTCCCAGAAAACTTTTTTTTTGTTCAACGCTTTCCCAGAAAACTAAAATTTAAAAATGATAGATACAATATTCTGAGCTTTTTGTGTGTGTTGTGTGTGTGTGTGTTTTTAACAGATCATTGAAACTATGGATGGTTTTAAGGCTCTACGGAGCTGAGACTTTGAAGAACTATATAAGAAACCACATCAAACTGGCTAAAGATCTTGAACAACTCGTCTCTCAAGATCCTAACTTTGAGGTTATCACTCCTCGGATATTTTCCCTCGTCTGTTTCCGTATGGTTCCTATTGATGACGACGAAAAGAAGTGTAATAGTCGAAACCTCGAGCTCCTAGAGGCAGTAAATTCCTCAGGGAAACTCTTCATTTCTCACACTGTAAGTACTGACTTCTCTTTTCTTCTCTGTTGGATGATGTTCTTTAATTAAGACATAACTGTATATATGCATTTCTTTGCGTGGGAAAAAGGCTTTGTCGGGAAAAATCGTTCTACGTTGCGCCATTGGAGCGCCATTGACCGGGGAGAGGCACGTGAAGGAGACATGGAAGGTTATTCAGGGAAAAGCATCTTACTTGCTTCGCAAGTAAATCAAGTATAAAAAGGGACACTATAGTGAGCTGTTTTTGCCAACAAATCAAGGATGCATTGGATTGGATTGGTTTGATATTAATCATATTAAATAAAAAAAAACTCACCAAAGTTGGAACAATAAGTGAACTTCGGTATGATTGTGTGTCTCTTTCTATTATTTTTCTTCCAATTGCGTGTATTTTATCTTTTCTCCAGTTGTGTGTATTCTATCTTCGGTATAATATATACATATACATATATACATATATATGTGTAGGGAACGCGCTGGGCGCTAGTCGGGGGTTGGGTTGGGCCTAGCGCCTAAAAAAAAAATCGGAGATTAATCGGAAATTATGCGGAACGAAGTTTTTAGATTGTTTACTATGTTATAAAACATGTTAATCTTTAATTGTGTATATTAATATATTTTCATGTATAAGATTGTATAAAACACACAAATAAAATATATAAACTTAATATAGCTTAATTTTCTATAGGAGGTTCGGCTAAAGGAAAACTTAAAACTAAAAGAAAACTATATTAGTGCAAAATTTTCAGAAAATATGTTTTTACTGGAAGGATATTCAATCTGATGTAGACACATGAACCAACCAAAAAACAACCACCCAAATACCAGCCATGAAGACGGCCCAAGGACCCAGTCCAGAACAAGAGAAATGAGGGAGAAGTTCAACCAAAGCATGGAGTTTCAACTCACCCAACCAACCAACCAACTCAACTTTGATGGCCTCACCAGAAAGTTCAACAAGCTCATCCTAGCCCAAGACCAACCTGTCCAAGAGGAAGTACTTGACGTTCTCGGCCTAAATCCAAACCAGCAACTATTTGGGCCATGTAATGATCTTTATGTGCATTAGGTTGGCCCATATGAAGTTATCAAAGAGGTATCCATCTTCCTAGCAAGGCTGTTTGTCATAGACCCATTCTAGCCTTAACCAAAACTGGCCCCCTCATCTAGACTACAAGCAATCCAAAACAAGCCATCAAGCGTCTAGGTTTACAATCGACCAGTACCATTCAAACTTGTCAAACAATCAACCATTTAAGGTAAGTTCTTATTTCAATTTCAAATGATATGTTTGACTAGTCTTGCTTGTTTTCTTCTTATGCGATTTTAGTTAGTAGATTATGGCACTGTTAGCCATTTTCTTTCCTAGATTCTAGCTCGTTTAAATATATTTCCTTCTAGTCTCCAAAAAAGGCAAGCTGCATTAGACACTATATAAGTCTCTTATAAGCAGTTGTGTATCATTTACTGAATATCAATAAAGAACAAATATTTTTGCCATTGTAAAACATCTTTTGAAGTCTTGTGCGTGTGAGAAGCAGCTCAAAGCAAACTGACTTATCAAAGTTCTTCCATCAAGTTTGTGGCATTCATTGATCCACCCAACCTTCCATTGACCATCCAGTAACATCCCGATTTCTGGTATACGTGGAAAGACTTAACATAATTGATTTGACTATTTATGTCACCAAAGTGCGCTTATTTTTTCGGACAGACATCCATTTAAAACTTCAGAGTTAAGCGTGCTTGAGCTGGAGTAGTGGAAGAATGTATGACCTATCGGGAAGTGATTTGTGATATCGAGTGAGGTAAAAACATGGGGAAAGATCATGCGGTGATTGCATGATCAATAAACAAGACTATCTAGCCTTGGAAAAATTAACGCACCGTCAGTCAGACGGAATGAAGCTCACGGGCCGAGTAAATGAGAGTGGGTGGCCCATTAGCCGTGGACGGTCAGGACGTTACACATCCATTGTTCAAAACGGAAGAGTGGTGTATGACTAGTCGGATAGAACCCATCAATCCATTTCAAATCCATCCATCACCCACTGAACCAGAAAGGAGAATGTCATATGACCAACCTTCTTTTTCCCATCGTCGATCGCTACTCAACCACCATCTTTTGGCCATCCGATCGACCAGCATCCTCACCCCCAACCACAGATCATTCCATCGTCCGGTCGACCAAAGTTCTGTTCCGGATCTTGTAACACAATTTTTAATTAATAAAGTGCCTACTACCTTTTATATATATCTCTATAATATTATTTAAGAAGTCATTTTTCTATGTGTCGCGATTACGTTAATTCTTACGAGGGTTAATTACCGAGGTATCCTTAGTGAATTAAAAATTTTACATTTAAATACTATTATTGATTTTTTATATAGTTTCATTTAAAAAAAAATTCCAAATAACATATAAAAAGGAAACATTTATAAAGTTAAAAAATGAATTTAAAAATGAAAATATATTATATATAATATGATTTCATTAAAAAGAAAAGTTCACAAAATAGTAATATTACATTTAAAACATAATTTTAGATAACATAAATATACTTTTGAAGTGATAAATTTTTTTTTGTTCAAAAAATTACATTCTATATATCTATTTTTTGCTTAGAAGAAAAAAATATTTTTGAATTTTTTTATAAAGTTAAAAAAAAGAATTGAAAAACAAAAATATATGTATATATAATATGATTTCATAAAAAAACGAAAGTTCAAAAAATTGTAATATTAAAATTGTATATAATGTAATTTCATTAAAAAATATTCACACGGATAATCTTGATATTAGAAAAAAAATTATTTATTTTAAAACATAATTTTAAACAATACAAAAAATTCTATTTGTTTTCTTAATATTTAGTTTGATCTTGTATTTTATGTTTTTATGTTAGTGGAACTTAAATTAACTGTAATCAAAATACTCAAGCAAACCTCAATTCTCATTTTAAGTTTATTTAAAATAAATTTTATGTTATCATTCAATAAATCTAAGGCAACAAATTATTTAGAATTTATCAAATATTTTAATTATTATAAATATTGATATGTGTTTTGATCTTTCAAAAAATTATCAGTTACTTATGTAACTTCCTGTTGATAATTTCTTTATTTTTTAATATTTTTAAAAATCAACATATAATTTGATAAATAATATGAAAATACATGCACATTTAAGAGATAAATAAAACTAATTTGATTTGAGTTAATTATAATCAAAAATAAATACATGTTAGTCTGAATTTGAAAGAATATATGTAACTCAATATACGTCAACATGAGTGACTCGACTAATCTAACTTATATCTAAAATCATAGATTTAAATACAATAAGAATATATAATTTTATAGTAAGAATTTATTTATTTATTTTACAAATATCGACTAATCCAACTAATATCTAAAATCATAGATTTAACTACAATAAATATATATAATTTTATAATAATATTTATTTTATTTATTTTATAATTATAAATGTAGGATGACCCAAAATATATTAATAAACTAAAATAAAATATTAACCAACTGTTACAAATTAGTTCTTTTGTAAAATTTATATATATGCATGAGACTTCAGAGTGTTATCGTTGTATTAATTTATGTAATTTGGAATTAAATACTTTCGTTTGTTTTTTATTTCAATCTAAGCATAATATATTAGTTATACATAATCTTACTAAAATTCATTTACATATATAAAATAACAACCAACCTAATTGCAAATAAGAAAATTAATCAAAACTTTAATATATTTAAAATAAAAAACAATATAGTTGAATTTAGATAAATAGATGCAATCCAATATACACAAATGATAACTAAATTAACTGTAAAAACAATAAAACCGACTAGATATAACATATAAAAAAATCATGTCTAATTTAAGTAATATAATATTATTAATATAAATTATACATATAAATTATAAATTATCAATCAATTATTATAATATATTTATTGTATAAATATTTATACTCGTACATGAGCACGGAAAAATTACCTAGTATATATATATATTAATGTTTAGCAAAACATCCAGGTCTGAAAAAACAAATCGAACCCAATATGGAAAAACAATACCATGCCCGAGTTGAAAGTAATCAAATTTCTAATTAATAAATGAAGAGCTGGAACCAAATCCAGCTTAAACTAAAATATTAAAGATATCTGAAAATATTCGAATCATAATTATATACTTGAATTTGCTAATTATTTTTAGATCTAATAAACAAAAATATAAAAAATACCAGAAAATATCCAAAAATTTATCTAAAATGTCAAAAATAAATATCTAAAAATACTCAAACATCAGAAATATCATAATACCTATCAGTTTTCCATCTAAATATCCAAACCAAACTAATTTTCATATTTGCTTTAGATATTTGATCATATGATATTCAAATTTATATGTTAAGGATTTTAATGTATATTTGAACTTTTACATGATTTAAAAAGGTGTCTGGATCCAAATTAAACCAAAACGGATACCTCCACCCTTAGATCTATTGGAACAATTAATGCACGGCTGGAAATATGGACTTCTGTTGTTTATATCTAAAGACGAGCCTGTTTATGGCTATGACTGATAGTTCTTATTTTATGTGACTGTAGATAAATATAATCTTTGTAAAATTATTGCTGTTATTGACAAGTGTCATTACATGTGACTTGGATGTGTATTGATGTAAAATTATTGTCTATGATGATAAAATATTTTTTATTAAGACTCTTAATGATATGGTATATGATGGTAAATATTATGATAAATATGTGTAGGTTTTTGATGATACAGAAACAAAAAAAATAAAAATGTTGTTTTATTAACTTTATAACCAGAAATTTGAATTACAACTTTAGAGTATATAAAAACCTTAATTCTATTTGAAATCTTGTGATAAAAGTAAATTAAACTAATAAGCTTTTGTTTAGGATTTTTAGCTCTGGTTTTGTGAACAGGCTTCAGAGGAAGTCTTCTCATATCAGACTTGAGAGGAAGTCTACTCCATCAAGAGATTTTCCCGAAGTCTGCTTGTATAAAGGCAAACATAGTTAATTATAAAATTAATCTTAACAAAATATTTGCTACACTTAGTAGATTTCATGTGATCGTAAGGAGATTTTTATGGAAGTTTCCTCACATCATACTTCTTTAGGAGTTTCTCTGAAAAAAATAAATTTATATAAAATTTTGGTTAATTACAAAACTAATTTGATTATCATAGTAAATTTCTAACGAAGTCTAATATGAGAAACTCAAAAAATTCTAAATACAAAAATAATCTAGTAGTTTATAAAGAAAAATTTCTAAAGAAATCTGCTCAATGAATCTTGTCTAGAAGTCTGTCGGAGAAGACTTATTACTTCATTTTAAGTTTAGAACAAACTTCTTGAGAAATATTCTCTAGAAAACTTCATGTTAGTAAATTTACATTTTCTCCAAATTAAAAATGAATTTGTAATATTTTCTTGTTCGTTTATGTGTATTTGGTAATTGTGAAGTGTTTGAATGAATTTTATAACAATACTAGGTATGGACCCGTGCGTTGCACGGGTTTTGATTGATGTTTTAATTTTATGAAAAACATAAAATTGAAAAACTTTCTATTGCACTTGTAGAATTTTGTATATATTATGTGAAACTTATTTAAATAATAAAAATTTGTGTTTCCACGTAAGTTTTGATTGGTATTTTAGTTTCTGTAACTATAGTGTATAAGCAGTTATTAGAAACTTTGTATTTAGGCTAGATAAAAAATCCAGACCCGAAAATTTAAATCAAACCCAACCCCAAAAATATGAATTAGAGTGAAATACAATGACTTACAAAGTTGAATCGAACCAATCGAGTTGATGAGAACAGCATACACATTCTTATGCTCTTAATATAATATTTGTATTAATTTGTTATTTTTTTCAAATAATTTGCTTCTCACTTTATAATAACAATAAAGACTTTTATTAAACTAATTCAGTCTTAATTAATTTTCGAGTTCATTGTGTCTTGATGCTACCTTCCACTATAACAACTTAACTAAAATGAATTATAAGAAAAGTACTCTAGAAAACAGAATATGTGATAAAATAATGCGTAAAATTTGATTTTTAATACCAAATCAGTTATAACGTTAATAATAATAATAAAAATTTAATGACCAAACAATTAAAATTTTAGATTTTTGTATGACCAAACACATATAAACCCAAACATGAAAAAAAAACTTAATTTTCTTATGATTATTCATGAAGAATAAGATAATAGTAAAATGGTACCAAAAAATTATAATACGGAGAATAGTAGTGACAAACTTTTTTGAAACTATATTAAGGAAATGAAAAAAGAGAGACATATATTGATATTAAAAGAATAGAAAATAAAGAAAATACAACATTCATATATTACAAATTTATCTAAAAAATTTTGCTTGTTTTTTTCTTCTAGAAATTTTTTTCTTTTTACTTTTGTTCTTCTCGTTTTTTGTTTGTTTTTTCCACAATTATTATCCATAACAATTGACTAAACAAAAAAAAATTCAAGTATTAAGTTACATTATATAATAAATCGACCAACCATGTTATAAAAAATTACCAAACATAATATATAGTACATTTACTTTTATGTGTTTATAAATCTTTAAAACTTTGATAAGAAGATTGGATTTTTCTTTTTAACTTTTTATTTCAAATAAATAAGTTTTGCACGTAATTAGATGCAATTTGTTTTTAATCTCTTCCAATTCTTTTTCCCGTGAGTTTATTTTGAACTGTTAGCATATGATTATCTGTTTATCATATAAAGCTTTCTTTTTTAGTAGTTACTCCAATTATCTCTAGATTATATTCACCAAATATAACAAAAGTGTAGAATCATTTTCACGATCTACCATTACTTCTATTTTGAAACTGAAAAATTACTTTTTTTGACAACCTGAAAAATGAATTAGTTTTAAACTTTAATAATATATCAATATGTATTCATATATTTTTTATTTGTACATTGATAATAGATTTATTTATTTGTAACTACATATTTGTATAAAACTTATAGATCAATATATATTGATTGTATAAAACAATTCTTTTTTTTTGTTAATGTTAGTTGATTATGTTATTACTAACTATGAGAAACATTAAACTACTGTTTTCTTTTTATAATTCTTTTTGTTCAGGATTAAAATAAAAAATAAAAATTACTTTCAAATATATTTTACAATATTTAGGATTCAAAAAATAAAAAGTACTATCAAAAGTTTTTATTAAATTATTACATATTTATGATTTTTTTAAGACATGTCATTATATTAAAATATTTCTTTCCATGTGTCATGATCATATTAATTAGAAACTTTGAAAACCAAGCCTTATATATATAAGATTAAAATTATAAAATCTTTTAAGTTTATAATTTTGTAAAAATAAAAATAATTATCTATTAATTGTATATTTATGAGGAAAATCACTTAGATATTTATAAGAAAAATCTAATCTTATAATTACTTTTTTTTATAAGGAAATTCTTTATCTTAAACCAATGTCTACTGATTTTTTAATTATTTTAAAATCATATATTTTATTTGATCTTGAAAATAAGGTTCTTTACAAAAGGAATATTACAATTAAAACAAACTTACATTTGTAATTATTTTAAACCATACGTTTTTATTTAACCTTGCAAATAAGATTCTGTAAAAAGGAATAGTACAATTAAAATAAACTAAAAGAAGTTTTTTCAGTCTCTTTGGTTTAATATTTTTTTAACAGGAAGAATACTATTGAATATTTATAAGTAAAAATATTTTTGTAAATATTTTAATCTCTAGTGAAATTTATCTTATAATAATTTTGTGTATTTTGTAATTATCTTAAACCCACGTTTAAAAGAAAAAGAATACCATTATTAATAATTATTTATATTTAAATTTTTTCTTTTCAGTTTTTTGTTTGTTTGTTTAAGATTTTACAGAAAACGAAAACTAACTTTTAAAATTCTCCTTGTTTAAGTTTTCTTAAAACAAAATTGTTACTTACCACATGTGATAATCTTAAATATATAATTACGATCATGTTAATTAGCAATTTTGGGTACCAACTTTATATAAGAAAAGCTCATCTTATAATTATTTTGTTAATAAAAAAATTCATCTTACACCAATGTCTACTGATTTTGGAATTATCTTACACCCACATATATATATATATTTTATTTGACCTTGAAAATAAGGTTCTTTAAGAAAATAATACTACAATTAAAATAAACTTATAGATGTTGTAAATTATTAACCCAGTAATTTTTTTTATTTAACTTATAAGAAGTTTTCACAGTTCTTTTTGATTTAATGTTTTTAACAGGAAAAATACTATTAAATATTATAATAAATTTTTTTTTGTAAACATTTTAGTTTATAACGAAATATATCTTAAAATAATGTTTTGTATGTTGTAATTATCTTTAACCCACGTTTAAAAAGGAAATATTACTATTAAATCATTATTTATATGGAAATATTTGTTTCTTTACATTTTTTTTAAAACTAAAATTGACTTTTAATAAATTTTGGATTAGTTATATTGAAATTATTTTATTTTGAGTTTTTTGTTTTTTAATATTTTACAGAAAAGGAAAACTAACTTTTAAAATTCTCTTTGTTTAAGTTTTCTTAAAACAAAATTGTTATTTACCACATGTGATAATCTTAAATATATAACTACGATCATGTTAATTAGCAACTTTGGGTATCAAACTTTATATAAAAAAAATCTCATCTTATAATTATTTTTGTTAATAAATAAATTCATCTTAAACCAATGTCTACTGATTTTGTAATTATCTTACACCCATATATATTTTATTTGACCTTGAAAATAAGGTTTTTTATGAAAATAATACTACAATTAAAATAAACTTATAGATTTTGTAAATTACTAACACAATACTTTTTATTTAACTTATAAGAAGTTTTCAAGTTCTCTTTGGTTTAATGTTTTTATCAGGAAAAATACTATTAAATATTTATAAGAAAAACTTTTTGTAAATATTTTAATTTGTATGAAATTTATCTTAAAATTATGTTTTGTATCTTATAATTATCTTTAACCCACGTTTAAAAGAAATATTATTATTAAATAATTATTTATATGGAAATATTTGTTTCTTTACATTTTTTCATTACATTTTTGTTAAAAAAAAGTAAAAATAACTTTTAAAATTTTTTGGTTTAAACTTTTTTAAAGAAAAATTGTTATTTAACACATGTCATAATCTTAAATATATAATTGACATGTGTCGCGATCATGTTAATTAGTAACTTTGAAAACCAAGCTTTATATAATAAGATTTTATAATGATGAGACTGGCATTATTCTTGTTTCTTTATCCTTGTAGCTAATGCCAACAAAATTCTTGAGAAGTACGCCCATAGCAGGCCTCATGTGAAGCCTTCTTTATAATTTTAGTAAACTTGCATATTTTTCCAAATTCTAAATGTTTATTCAATATTTCAACCGTTTTCTATTGTCATTTTGATATTTTTCACGAAAATTAAAAAAATTGTAATAGATTAATATATCTTTATTTAATATATAATTAATTAAATGAAATTTTTTTTTAAAAAAACTTATTAGTTAATCAAAAGGATAAAAATGAATTTAATTTACAAAATTACTTTGAAATAGTAAAATAACACTTATTTGAAAAAAAAAATCAAAATAACACTTATTATTAAACACAGAGAGTATGTATTTGTTAATCTGTGGAGCTTTTAAAATTTTAATATTTTATAATAATTAAATAAAGAATATTTATGTTTTTATATGGTTGTAATGAATAGGTCTGTGACTTATATCCGAGATCCGTTATCCGATCCAGGATTTGCTCTGATCCAATCCGAAAAAACGGATATCCGGAAGGTCCAGATCTTGATTTTACGGATTCGGCATATCCGGATAATGAAATTTTAAGTCTGGATATCCGGATCCGGATCCGAACTTACTATTTATTTAAAATTTAATTATACTTATATATGTATGTTATGTATAATTTTATATAAAATAATGAATTTTTTAAATTTTATTCAATTTCAATAATTTTTTTAGATTTTTATTCGATTTCAATAATTTTTCATCTAAAAAAATTAATAGGCTAAATAAATTCAATAAATCATTTTAATTAGCTAGTTTTTAATATAATTTTTAATTTTTTCAAAAAGGATCCTGATCCGGATACCCGCGGGTATTCAGATTTTAGTCCGGATATCCGAAAAGCCCAAATCCGGATCCGGATCTGGATATCTCAAAATACCTCGGATATCCGATCCGTCCCAGGGCTAGTAATGAGATCAAATTTCTCTACTGGTTTGCTGTCATAATTGTTTTGAACATAATACGTATATGATTGCTTATTTATATATTTTTTGCGATGTTGAACTAATGTCAAAGTATAAATTTGAATTTTTTTGTTGTGTTATTTTTATGAACTTGAACTTTTTTATGTTGAACTTATGTGAAATGTTATTTGGAAAATATTTTTTATTTGAAATTGTGATATAAATTTGTGTCATAAGTTTTTTTTTGGTTATAATTTGCATGCTAACATTACTTAAAACTAAATATAACTTTAAATCATAAATCATTTAATCATTGCCATTAGTGATATAAGAAAACATATAAAGTTGATATTTATTAGCAGCTTATAAAGTTACAAGTTACAATGCACATAAAAAAAACAAATATTGCATAAAGAATAATTTACAATCAAATATGTCAATGAAGTCTGCTGATGAAGTTTGTCGATGACGCCTGATGATGAAGTCTGCAGACGAAGTCTAACAATGAAGTTTGTTGCATCAGATTCATATCCTGAAATTTTGAAAATCTAAAAATATGTATATCAAAAAGTGTTAAAACCTATTCAAATCTAAAAATATTGTTCGAAAATAAAACTTTACATCTAAAATGACAATAAAAACCATGTATAGAGAGAAAGATGAAAATAAAATAAATAAACATCAAAATCTAATGATCTATATCGTAGTTTGTATAGAGAGAAATATGAAACCATGAAAATACAATTTTGTAAGCTTAAACTAATAAGAAACAATCACGTTGAATCTATTATTCTGTTGGGATTTAACACACAAAAATAAATGGTGAAATTAAAATATTACCAATTTCATAAATGTGCGTAACAAACTTTTGGTGAAGTCTACTCAAGAAGGCTTCAGGTGAATTATGTTCGAGAAAAATTCGAGTGAAGTCTTCTCGAGAATTTTTCTAACGAAGTCTAATTAATATATGATCCCGATATCTGAAAACCTGCATATCCAAAACGTTATAAAAATGACTTCAAAACCGAGATTTTTTTTGATATTAAATGTTTTAAAGCTTAAATAATAAAACATTTATCACATTAAGTTGATTCTATAATTTATTGAAACTAAGATACAAAACACAAAATTCAATCTAAAATTATATATCTATTTTAGGAGGGAAATATGAAAACCATAGTATAAAACTGCAAAAATAAGATAAATTTGTGAGAAAAACATGAGACAGAGATGAAAAACTGATATAAAGTTTGGTGTCTCCAAGTTCAAATAGATTATAGAGAGAGGTTAGAAATTTTTAGAGAGAGAAACATAACAATTTTGTTACAGCCGTTTTAAAGAGAAAAATGTGCAAATTTTCTCTATATACAAAGACAAAATTTGAATTAAGTTAAAAAAATTTGGTTTACAAAACTTTTGAAAGAACTCTACTAACTGAGTAGACATCTTCAAGAAGTCTTCTACACCATATTTTAGGTAAATTATGGTTTGGTTTAATGAGTTATGTTCAAATCGAAGGTAAAAGTCGCAGTTGGATAAATACTTTTCCGTTTGAGGAACTTCTTCGAGAAGTCTCATACCCCTAAATTTACCATACGTTTCTGAAGACCTTTGAAGAAGTTTGTTAGCGCACAACAGTTTTGCATGCTTCTTAGGGAGCCTCGTAAACATGAATTTACCCTAATTTCCGACTTTAGAAAAAGTTTTTTAGTGCATACTTCTTCACATATTTTTTTTAACTAAAATTTTTTAAGAGACAACTTAATGCCTATATGTCAATTTTTAATTTTAAAAATCCAAAATCTAACCCTAAATTATGAACATCATTTGAACATATGTTACCGAATCATAACCAATGAACAATGATGACTTACAATTTATATTCACTCATCTATTTCCTAACTATTCAATTTTATTAACTTTCAATTTGCATGATGTAAAATTGTTTTATTTAAAAGATTTCAATATATTTTCCATCAAAATATTTTAAAAAACCTTATAAACTAATTAGAAGATTAAATACATGAGTAAACTTCTATGAGAAATGTTCTCAAAAGACTTTATTGTCTTTTTTTTGTCTGCAAAAAAGGACTTTATTGTCATGAACAGACTTCTGAAGGTTGTAATCATGAAATTGTTTACAGTTTTTTTGTTTGATCATAGAACATTAATTGTTATTTCATTATTATATTATGTTACTTTTTATTTGACTGAATTTAATATATATATTTTTGTTTAAACTGAAATTTATGTCCTTTTTTGGAAAATTTTCAGTTTATAAAAGGTTCTTTGACACAATTTATTTATTTTATTTTACGATATTATGCATAAATTAAAGATTTTGATTATAAAATCTGAACAATAGATTGCTTGTTAATTGATAATTTGATAAATCTGTTTTTTTTTTCCAAAATTATATTCATCATTGTATAGCTGAATAAACAGTGTTTTATTCTATAAATTAGAATTTAAATGCACTGCTTCAGTAATTTATTTTAAAAGCATTGTTTAAGTAATTTATTTCTTTCATGTTTCATTAAATTTCATTAAAATATTTAAATTATAAAATTTAAACTTTAGTTTTATTAAAATTTATTTATTATAATGTTAATGATATTTTACCATTGTAAAACTATATTTTAAAATTGAATAATAAGACATTGATTGGTGGAGCTGATATAATAGTATGATGTAAAAGCATTATGCTATAGAAACACTATGCTTCAGAAGCAATATGGTCTCATGAATATCTTTAATAAAGTGATTCACATATAACTATCATATAAAACTAGTGTATGATATGTAATTTGTTTATTTCTAATAATATTAATATATTTATAATGTATAAATTAATTTATATTTTTATTAATAATAATATATTATATTTAATTGTACTTTAAATGTGAAATATTATTCTTTTAAAAACTTTAAATTATTTATTATAAATTTATTTTATTTTTTAAATATATAAATTTAATTTTTGGATACAAATATAATTTTGATATTATTAAATAAAATAAATTAATTAATTTAAATTATTTTTAATATTTTATTTATTTTCAATTCAAATACTCTATCAAAAACTTCAAATGAAAGCATTGATATAGAATATTTGGAGAGTATTAGCATCTTCTAAAAGCTATTCTATATGCTAGTAATAATTGTTGACTGAGTATAGCATAATATTTATGCTAATGTTCTGTCAATCAAAGCCTAAATATTGAGTAGTAAATAAAATTATGAATTATTCTTTTTAATTATATCTAAATTATTTAATATATAATAAAAAAACTTATTAATTTTTTTGCTTATATTATTATTATTGACGTCAATAACATTTTAATTACGGTAAATTGCATCCTATAGCAGTCAAATGTATTATAATTCACGCAATGTCCAGTTGACCTACTTTTTCACTGTATCACGTGCGTTTTATGTAATATTGCCATATTACCCTCGTTCGTAACCGGGAAAACCTGCAAGGTAATATAGATTGTCGACATCATCTCTATTTGAGCCACACAAATGTATTTAGTTCACAAGTATATTCTTCTTTCTGTTTTAGATATCATAGCTTAATATTTTGTATTTATCTAAAATATTATAATATATTTATATTTTGATTTTATCTAAAATATAATATATTTATATTTTGATTTTATCTAAAATATTATAACTATAAATTATATTTTACATTTGGATTTGGGTTTATGAGTTGGGGGTTTAGGGTTTAGATTCAAATGTTCTTTTTGTGGTTACAATACTAAACTACTTTGGCGACATGGAATAAAACATTTACTTATGACACTTGACCCTTATGCGGTAACAATCCATGTGACGTGGGTTCCTTCTTTTGCGTTCGTACTGACCAGATTGCAGGTCATTTCTATTTCGGCAACACAAATGTATTTAGTTCACAAGTATATTCTTGTTTCCATTTTAGATAGATAGTTCAATATTACCAAATGTTATATACTATTTTCACATTTTAATTTTATTTAGATTTTAGTATTTAAAGGTTGGAGTTGGATTGAGATTGGAATAATGTTTAGTATTTAGGAGTTTTGTTTGTGGTTAGAATAGTATACTATTTTAGCCAGATGGTATAAAACATTTACTTACTGCAGTTAACCTGTACGCAGTAACAACATATGAGATGTGGATGGATTTGCTTGCTTCGTTAGTAAACAGTGCACAATGAATGTGATCCATCTCTTGAGTAGTCGACATCATCTCTGTCTCTTTACTTATGAGATACTTGTAACCAAGCGGGCTATAACCGGATGAAATTAACCATAAGTGTTACTTTCTACATTATATCAATATCATTGTCATTCTCTTAATTTCCCTTTCCATTTTAGTAAGTGAACAAATTAACCCTTTTATTATTAAGAAAACTTATATTTCTGAAAATTTCCAACAATATCTACTAATTTAATATTTACTAGTTGATGTCCCGCGCACCTTGTGCGAATTAATATATTTAACAATTTTTAATTCTAACTTTTATTTTTATAAAATAATAATAATTCAATTAGATAAAAAATTTAAATTATTATAAAATATAAAATTTTAATATTCATATTGGTAATCAATGTATTAAATTATGCTCTCTTGTTTCATATTTTTATTTATAAGATGTAGATTTTAGATCAAAATCTTTTCTATAGTAATAATTAAATTACAAAATCTGTATTGAAATTAACATATACCAGGTGATGACCTGCGCCTTGTGCGGAGTGAAGGGACTAAGAAAAATTATAATTTTCGATTAGTAAGTCTTAAAAAGATAAAAAATCATAGTAATAAATAGTACATTTTATATGACACAATCTGTAACTTTTATATACATATCAATGAAAACAAACAGTTTGGACTTTCCGATTTATTGTGCTATCAGGATTAAACGAAAATAAAATAATTAAGAGTATTAAGATTCTTAGTAAACTGATATGTTATAGTTTTTCACAATTTTATACTGTTTCGCCGAATCCCTAAAAATAGTAGAGGGATAAATGTAATCTGATAAAAATAATAGTTGCTAAATTAAGTGGGTAGATCAATATGAGCTATTATTTCATATGGGCCACTTGAAATGTTTCGTTTTATACAAAATATTGTCCTTGATATATATATAGTCACAATTGTTAGGGTTGACAATTTTTAGGATTTAGAAGTTTGAAGTTAGAAGGGATAAATGTAATCTGATACCCGTAGCTAGAAGTTTAGTATGATATATATATCACAATTGTTAGGGTTTAGACCGCCTCAATTTAATCCGAGAATCACTCCGAGAAATTCCTTATTGTTCGATTCCAAGTGAAAATTTTGGAAAATATTAAGTGAAAGGAAAAAAAATATAGGAAATAATAAAGTCAAATTATATTTGACTATAAACTGAACCGGATTCAATTTTTATATAAAAATTAGAATAAATGTTTGCCACCATTATTGTTAATTTTGAAATTAAAATTCTTGGTGCTTAAGTTAAGGGATTGCATATAATTTAATATGGATATCCTTTTGAATACAATCCGTCATATAATTGTTAATATATGAAAAACTAAATTGAGACCATCCAGTTTAAACCAATAACAGTTCGAAACCGTCTCAAGAAGTTGTTATAACATTAGTTTATGCTTGAAATGGAAAGAGTGAGACCAAAAATTGATGTTTATAAAGAAGTATTGATGTTTTATCGATCCTACATTGCCCAAAATTAGTATAGGAAATGTATTTAACTACATTTAAGGAAAAACTCTCGAATCACACATTTATTCTAAAATTTAACCGAATGTAGGATTGATTCTGACTTGCCTAAAATATTCATGTGATCACATAATGTACGTCTATTATTGTCTTAGAATTAATGCCACATATATGTTTAGTGTACAATTAATGGCAAGTTTTATTAGTAAACTATGTATAAGGGGGGTGTATTGAATATGAAATTTGAAGTGATTTGATTTTAGTGAGTTTTTAGATGATTTTAAGAGAATATTAGAATTTGGTGTGATTTTTGTTAAATAACTCTAGAATCTCATCTAAAACCATGAGATTTGGATTTTTATTTTTATAACTAAGAAATCCCTCTCAAACACCCTAAGAACATTTAAAGCATTCTAAAATCTCCGACTTAAATTTTGTTCAATAACAGTGGATTTCAGAGTGTTTGTTAAAATGACAAGTTCAATAACACTGGATTTGAAAGTATTTTTTAAAATCCTCATTTGAATAACACTGGATTTGTCATTTTAATATCATATCATCTGAAACTCTCAGTTGAATACACCCCACTAAAAGATTGTGATCATGTTAATACATACACTCTTCAAATTTCCATACAATAATAGGTTTGACTCCTTCACAAACCTTCAATCACATTAATAGAGAAATGTATGGATGAAATTAATGTATATATTCTCTCAAAAATTTATTTTTATATTTGACAACCCAATATATATAAGATTAATCATGCGTGTTAACCATATATAAACAAATGAATGAATATATTATGGTTTTACCTTATAGTTAATATCATATAACTTTGCAAAGTAAGAAAGCCATCTCATCTTTAGATTAAATAGTTTATCCAATTATCATTGTACCAAATAAACAAACTATATGAAACAATTTATAAACTTGTTTATGTTCCTTTTTTTTTTTTTTTGAACACATAACTTGTTTATGTTCCTATTAACCAAAATTTATGAATCATTGATTTACTATATAAAAAAACCACTGAAAATATGTTTGTTTCAAGGATCAAAAAAGACAATGTTCACATAATATAATAGATTAGTTTCGTTATTTTCAATAAAAAGACAATAAATCTGTTTAATTTGGATATTGGTTCGGTTTTACATTTTTTGGTTCTTTCTGTTAAAATGTTTGATTTTTTAGTTTTTTCGGTAAAAAAACAAAAATTACTATTATTTGTTTATTTTTATGTTATGAATTTTAGATAGTCATCATGTCAAACCAATGGTTTCATATTATAGTTTCTAAATGGATAATAGTTCAAGAAAAAGAAAAAAAAGTATTAAGACAAATCATTTTACTACAATTTGGTCGGTAGTGAAAGAAGTATTAAGAAAAAAAAATATTTCAACTTAAAAAAAAATTAGATACTCCAGTTGTGGTGAATACTTAGTTACAAAGTGCTCACATCAAGGTACACTTGTATGTGTATGTAAAAATATATAAAAATATTTGTATTGTTAATTAATATTAAATGATATTTTTGTTCAAAATAATACATAAAAGATAAAATTAAATTAATTAAAAATAAAAAAAGCCTTGGCATTAGTGAATTTCTTTCATATAAAGAAAATAAAATTGTATCCGTAAATAGGAGTGGACACAGATCAAATATCTGGGTATTTGGAGGCATTTGTGTCGATTCGATCTTTAGCCACCTGGATATTCGGTGAGTCGGATATCCGAAATTTTTTTAGAATTTTAAAGAATATTCGATTTGATCCCTAAATGATATAAAATTTTAAAAATAATTGAAAAAATTAATAATAACATTTTATTACAAAATAAAACATTTTTTTTTAATTCTAGTTCCTAATATAACAAATTTAATTCATAAAAATATTGTAAAACTTATATAGACTATAATATATATATATATAACATATATATATAGTTCTTTACATATATGTATATATATGCATATAACAGATCGAATTAGATATTCATTCCTAAAAATATTGGTATTTGTGATTTGCTTCTTTTTTGGATATTGTATTTAGTATTTGATTTGCTTCGTAGAGTTATGAATTATCTAGATTTTTTGTTTCAAATCAAAACGAATAACGAATAGAATCAAAATTTATGAATATTTTGTCCAACTTTATCCATAAACAATAAAAATAATATATATATATATATAGTTTAGTTTTTGATTCGAACCGAAAAATCCAGAGTTTTATTGGAACAATGCATATGAATTTTATATGAAAAAAACGCAAAGTACTTACTGTAAATACATTTATGAATACAGTGTAAATGCATTAACATATTTATTATCAAATCATTGTTAGGTTGCCACGTGTCTATTATAGTGTGAATGCATTTATTACAATGCTTCTCCTTTAATATATAAGGAATTTGTGACAATTTTCATACTTTTGAGAAAATAAGATATGTGACAATGTTGACATACTATACTATATACTATCTGATAATAAATATTTTATTATGTTTTCTTTAAACCGATCTTGGTTATCGTAAATAGTCCATAACTGTTAGCATAAGTGAAATTCATTTTTGTGTCAAGCACCACAATAATAAAATGTTCACATGATATAATAGATAATTGAATATTTTTATATTGTACTAAGGTATAACAAAATGGTTTAATGTTTGGTAAAGACAATCAAAATGGTTATTGCGGGTAGAGTTAATTTCCTTCGGCGTAAGTTGAATTCATTACTGCATGAAACATATAGTATAATAACTTAGGGGAACCTATTGAAAATAGAATTTGTGTGTAATAGATTTTTAAAAGTTAAGTAGATTTGATGAATTTTTACCCAAAGTATTGTATAAATTGTCATTGATTATTATAGATTTTCATATATACTTTGCTTTCCAAACTTATCTTTCTATTATTTGTTTTTTAAAATTCTTTCATAAAATAAAACTATTTGAAAATTAAATAATAATTTTGGTTTTTTAATATTTTTACATTTTGATTTGTCTTGTTTGATTTTTGTTTAAAAGTTTTTAAGATCAACCTATGAATTTTCTCATGAATTTATTTTAATATCAAATAGTTATATTTCATGAAAGATTTTTTTTTAAATTGTTATTTTTAATAATTTCTTTTATCTTTAGTTTTCTTTTTATAATTTTCTTTGACTTGACAATAAAAATGTAAAAAAATCTTGTTGTGTTTGTGTTTTTGTGTTTTTGTTACATAGATTTTGAGAATCCTATGACTATACGTGATATTTGTAAATTTGAGTGTTATGAGTAAAACTAAAGAGAATTTATGTCCCAATAACAAAAGAGTTTAATAGAATTACAAAGTCAATAAAAATTAAAATTTTTGAATAACATATGATTTCCATAGAATTTAAAAGTCCACAAACCAATAACAAAAGATTCTAATAAGATTTTAAGAATTCATAAACCAATAACAATGAAATCTCTAAATTTTAAAATTCCTTCAAAATTTAACTCCCAATAACCCCCCTTAGTAGTTTTAATAAGTAGTGGCATTACATGTAATTAATCTAGGCAAAGAAGGGCTTTTAAATATTGGATGTGAGAGAGATTCTTATAATGACACCTAAGCAATGTCAATTTTGTTAATCACACATGGAACAAAGGTTTATTGTTAATAGTGCTCCCCAAATAATAAGAAAGAGATTGTATTTTGACTGAAAATAAATCATGTGCTACTGAAAGGATGATAAAAATCACAAATATAAAACATTAACAAAATAAAGATAGTTTAGAAGTGTTCAATCTGGTAAAACCGAACTTCAGTTAGAACGGGTATATCCGGATAAAGCAAAACCACCAGAGTCTTATGGACCCACAGTGGATAGTCTAAAAGCGTTATGCTGGAACGTAAGGTGTCCTCCGAAGATTAGACACTTCTTATGGCAAATGGTATCCGGATGTATTGCTGTTAAGAAGAATTTGCAAGCAAGAGGAATAAGGAGAGATATTTGTTGTGCTAGATGTGGAGCTGAGAAGGAATCAATAAACCATGTGTTCTTTGAGTGCCCTCCTGCGCAACAAGTTTTGGCCTTGTCAAAGATACCGTCAAACCCAGTTTACTTTCCTACAAGCTCGCTCTTTACGAATATGGATCACCTCTTTTGGAGGGTACTCCCGAAGATGGAGGATCATCTTTTTGCGTGGTTATTATGGTATATTTGGAAAGGAAAGAATAATAAAATGTTCAGTAATTTGGATATTGACCCAAAGGAGACAATTAAGCTTGCGGAAACCGAATCAACGCTTTGGGCGGAAGCTCAGGTGTTGAAGACAAAACAGCTACCACAACAGGGTGAGGTTTTGTACCGTCAGCTGAGGGTAGGTCGTTGGTGCTTTATAGATGGATCCTGGAAAGACAAAGAGCCTTACTCAGGTCAAGGATGGTATAGTACACTCGAGGGGTTCCAGGGTTTGTTGTGGGCTAGGAATACTAGGGCATGTCTGTCACCTCTCCATGCGGAAATGGAAGCATTGATATGGGCAATACAATGCATGAGGAATTTGCATCAGTTTCAGGTTACATTTGCTACGGATTGTCCTCAATTGGTAAAGATGGTTTCGGAACCAGAGGAGTGGCCGGCGTTTGAGAGTTACCTGCACGCTATAATGTTACTGAAGACAAGTTTTATTAGTTCAGAGATCATTCATGTACCCCGAACGGAGAACCAAAAGGCGGATAGCTTAGCACGATGTGCAAGGAAACAATCGTCTTTCGTCATTCACATGGATGCGAAACTACCAGTTTGGTTCGCAGAGTCTATATGAGTCTGTTTGTTGACGACAAAAAAAAAAAAAAGGTAAAACCGAACTATTTAAAACCAAACCAAACCGAAATAGAGAAAATATTTTGGATTTAGTACTACTGAATAAACCAAATGGATGTTATTTTAAAAAAGTGCAGTATATGAATATGGTTCAATATATTAAGCAATCAAACCGAATAAACCAATAAAACCGATTAATTCAGATATATTAGTATACTTATATATAATTTTTTTAATAATCTGTATTTGATCAATAGTTCCAATAAAAATCAGAGAAACTGGCTATAATATTAGTCATTAAAATTATAAAATTAATATAAGATAAAAGTAATGATGATATTATCCCTAGATATTGTTAATATCTATTTATTAATTAAATATTTTAAATATCATAATAATTATATATTAAATTTACATTTTTAAAAATAATTGTATATATATCGTTTGAATAGTTAAATATTTATTAATTATATTAAATATCATGATAAATATATATATATATCAAAATAAAAATTTAAATAATAATATTAATTAAATTAATGACGTATCCTAAAATTATGGAAAAGATACAAGTAAACAAATTAACTAAAATCTTGAAGAAGAAGACAAATCAGCAAAATATCCTAAAATTATGGAAAAGATGACAAATAAGCAAATTAATTAAAATCATGGAGAAAATGACAAATCAGCAATTTTACTTCTCAAATAATAGTATAGATTTATAGTAGGGCTGGGCAATAAACCGAACCCGAAAATCCGAATCGAACGCGATCCGATAAAAATGAATCTGAACCGATCCGAACCCGGCATAAATACCGAATAGATCATGTTTTTTGGTATTTTGGGTTATGGGTATTATCTGAACTGAACCCGAACCTAAATGGATATCCATAGAACCCGAAACATTTAAAATCACAAAAAGAACTTCTACCAAATATGATTTTAGTTCTTAATATGTATCCAAAATACTTTAAGATATTATTGAACTTCTAAAATAATTATCTGTTACATGAAGGTTGATGGTGGAATGTGACGGTTGAAGCCTGAAGTTTTTAAATTTTAGTTTTGTTTTATGATTTCATTTATCTGGTTTTCTTTCTATCACTAACTATGTTTATCTTTCGCTTGATTTTGAATGTTCACGTTTGATATTTGTTTTTATTTTTGTATCGATTTTACTTATGTTTTGGCTATTAAAATATGTACAAATCATGTATTTTAAATCTGAAAACCTATTTCATTTATGTTTTAGTTACAAAATAGTTACAAATCAGGTATTTTTAAACCGAAGAACCGATTGGGACCCAAACCCGAAAGTACAATGGGTTATACCGGTTCTTTGAAGATTTACTAACCCCGACCTGAATCTGATAGAACCTGAACCGGTCCCGAACGGAACTTTTATATAACCCGAATGGGGTTGATTTTGATAAACACGAAAAACTAAAACCCGATTGGGACCCCGAATGCCCATGCCTAATTTATAGTGGAATTGTTTTAGTAATTGAAATTTATTGCCTCGATTTAATAATATCTCCCTATAAATAAGAGAGCTGAAATCCAAACCATTTAGAAAGTTTCGTAGATATAAACACAAACTCAAAGCGACGCAAGGAAAACAAGAAAGAATGTAAGTTCTTGAAACTTCGGAAATCCCTTTTTCATGATTTCGTACGAATCTTGTCTCATTGTTTTTCTTATTATGAAACAGGGAAAACGGTAGTAGCAACGTGTTGAAGCCTATGGACTCTGAGCAACTAAGAGAGTATGGACATCGAATGGTGGATTTCATTGCTGATTATTACAAAACCATCGAAACTTTCCCAGTCCGTAGCCAAGTACAGGTCACTCTATTTTATCTGTTATCTTCAGTTTGATATGTGTATGTGTGTTTCTAATCTGTTCAATGTTGTGTACAACTCGGATTGTGAGAGTTAGGCTTGAAAAGGTTTCATACTTTCTGAAAAAGTTTGAAATCTCTCTGGTTTGTTCACAATGTTGATATGTTACTTGACTCTCTGATACAGCCTGGTTATCTTCATAACCTTTTGCCTGGTTCAGCACCAGACCACCCTGAAACGCTGGAACAAGTTCTTGACGGTGAATATCCACTTCCAGCTTTTGGATCATTTCTGATACTTTTTGGTTGAGCTTAGACAGATCTGATGTGAGTTTTTTTTTTCTGCAGATGTTAAAGTGAAGATATTGCCTGGAGTAACGCACTGGCAGAGCCCCAGTTTCTTTGCTTTTTACCCTTCTAACAGCAGCATTGGAGGGTTCTTGGGTGAGATGTTGAGTACTGGTCTTGGAACTGTTGGTTTTAGTTGGGTAACATCTCCAGCTGCCACTGAGCTCGAAATAATCGTTCTTGATTGGCTTGCAAAACTGCTCAACCTGCCCGAACAGTTTCTATCCGAAGGTTATATAACTATAAAAACATCAAACCTTGTCATAACAGTCATTTTGCTTCTAGCTAAGTGTTGGTTAAATTGTATTGTGTCGGGCTTATCACGAGCTTCCAATTTAAACCAACCGAGAATTAGTGGATTGATACAAATCTCCTATATTACTTATGTTACTCCCAATGTGAAAGCTTTATTACACACTCTCTTTGTAGATTAAGATTCATCGATGACTAAACATTGTAGTGTTAGGTTTATGAACTACCATATTAAATTTGTGCTTATCATGTCCTTTAAATTTTAACTTAAACAGTTGACAATTAGTGGATTGATGCAAATATCTTATATATTATTTAGAGAAATTGTATATGATAGCCATGAAAAAGGTTTTTATCAAAAATATAGCGGCAGAATGATAATGTTTCATTAAATAGATAAATATACATTTATATTCCATGCTCAAAATTTTGCTAGACGCAACGTGTACGCTTGGTCTGGACCTAGCGAATTAAAGAAAAAATCAGAAAAAGTTGGAGAGCACTCGGGCAGTAACTGAAAGAGAAAAAAAAAATCATAAATATTTATATTTATAACAGGTTTACAATATATGAAGTTTAATGACGTTTTGTAGTCTAGTGGTGATTATGAACCCAGGTTCAAAGCCCCATTTACTTACATTTTGTTATTTTTCATAGTTTTTTAAATGAAGGATAAAGCAGTAAGTTGACTTTTGTCTTTTTCCTCGCGTGTATCCTTTGTTGTTCTTGATGATTTGCTTCGATTAAGAGCATGATTATTGAAAGGTTCTTATGGCAAGATTCTTAGCAGAATATAAAAACCCGTTTCTTAATTTTTAATTAAAAAAGTTAAATTAAAACCGACTCTTAAATAAGAGTTTTAAGAGAAAGTTCTTAGTTTTTTTAGCTAAAAGTTAAGAGACGGGTTCTTATATTTCGATAAAAACTTCGCCCTAAGAACCTCCCAATAATCATGCTCTAAGCTGTAATTCTTTGTTGTTACCATTGAAATATGTTAGTTGTGAAACATTTATCAATTTTCGAATTTAAAAAGCCATATCATGTATTTTTTTCTGTAACGATTTTTTGACCGAATTAGGTGAAATAATGGTAGTGGCGATCCGCCGAGCGTTGTACCGGCCGATTTTGCCTCACTACGGCGTTTTCGAACATGATTTATATCCTTAGGTTAAATAATGTAAACTTTTGGTTTAGATTCGAGAGGTATGGTTTTGGGAGTGGAGTTTTGAATTTTTAAAAATAAAAAAAAAAATAATGAAAATTTAAAATAATTTTTTTTAAAGTTTCAATAATAATTTTAGAATTTGAAACAATTTTTGAAGAAATTCATAAAAAAACATTTTTTCCTATAAAAGTGTTCGAATTCGAAAACATATAATTTGAAAAAACCATAAATATTTTTTAATTTTTTAATTTTTTAAATAATTATATTTATATATCATCTATAAAGGAATGGTATAATGATCTCTTGGTTCTTTATTAAAACTTCTTTACGTCATTTTCTTATTTGTGGGTGGGGAAAAAATATTTACGATTATTTGAAAGAATTAGCCCTATCATTTATGTACCATAGAAATTATCGATGTGAAGTTTATATTCTTACACACACACTTTAGAAATTAAGCTCATGACATATATTAATCTCGACATAATCTCAATATATTGTAGGAAATGGAGGTGGAGTTATCCAAGGGTCAGCTAGTGAATCTGTTCATGTTGTTATGACTGCTGCACGCGACAAGGTCTTAAGAAGCGTTGGCAAGAACGGGCTTGGGAAGCTTGTTGTATATTCCTCTGACCAGACACATTCATCTTTAAAGAAAGCTTGCCAGGTGAAAGTGTTGCAGATTTGATCAAAGAAGTTTTGTGGGAAGAAGCTAACTTTGTTTCTGCGGGTTTATGTTTTTGACAGATAGCCGGAATCCATCCGGAGAATTGTAGGGTACTGAAAGCAGATTCATCTACAAATTATGCTCTGCATCTAGAATTGCTTCAAGAAACCATTTCTCGGGATCTTGAAGCTGGATTGATTCCATTCTTCTTAGGTGCTAATGTAGGCACTAGCCAACTTGTTACTTAATTAGTTACCCTCTTGAAGATTAGGTTCTCTGAGAGATTATTTTGTTAATTCCAGGTCGGAACCACTTCTTCAAGCGCAGTTGATCCATTAGCTTTACTAGGAAAGATCGGAAAGGTGATTAGTTTACATTTCCGACAAGCTTCATGCAATTATTATTATTATTATTATTATGACATCAGCTTCATAGAAAGATTAAGGGATATAATCTGATGCTATTTCTCTTTAATTACTGCATTCTCAGAGCAATGAGATGTGGTTTCACGTGGACGCAGCATACGCTGGAAGTGCTTGTATATGTCCAGAGTATAGACAGTACATTGACGGAGTAGAAACTGCAGATTCTTTCAACATGAATGCTCACAAATGGCTCCTCACTAATTTAGATTGTTCCCTACTTTGGGTGAAGGTACATATGCCTTTTTTTTGTCTCACTTTATCCTTGTTTCTCTCTTCTTATATTCACACGAAACTGATTTGATAAACAGGATCAGTCTGTTCTCACTGAATCCTTTTCAACCAATCCAGAGTATCTCAAAAACAAGGCCTCTCAGGCAAACTTGGTTGTTGATTACAAAGATTGGCAAATAGCTCTTTCACGAAGATTCAGGTTCTTGCTCCCTCAGGAGTAAATCTGCATGCATATATAAAAATTCTGAGTTTTTTGTGTGCGTGTGTGTTTAACAGATCATTGAAACTATGGATGGTTTTAAGGCTCTATGGAGCTGAGACCTTGAAGAACTATATAAGAAACCATATCAAACTGGCTAAAGTTTTTGAACAACTCGTCTCTCAAGATCCTAACTTTGAGGTTATCACTCCTCGGATCTTTTCTCTCGTCTGCTTCCGTATGGTTCCTATTGATGACGACGAAAAGAAGTGCAATGATCGAAACTACGAGCTCCTAGAGGCAGTGAATTCCTCAGGGAAACTCTTCATTATTCACACTGTAAGTACTAGCATCTTTCTCTCTTTTGCTCTTCTTTCTTCGATAATGTTTTTGAACAAAGATATATATTGATTTGCGTGGGTAACAGGCTCTGTCGGGAAAAATCTTTCTACGTTTTTCCATAGGAGCGCCATTGACAGAGGAGAAGCACGTGAAGGAGGCATGGAAGGTTATCCGGGAAGAAGCATCATACTTGCTTCGCAAGTAAATAAGATTGAAAAGCTATGATAAAACCGAAGTGCTGGTTTGGTTTAATTTAGGTTGATATAATCAATAAAAAATAAAATAAGCTTACCAATTCTGGAAAGCCTGGACTTGTGAGTTGTGCACTTCTGTTTGATTTTGGTAAGGTAATTTACCAGTTCTGTGTGTTTTATAAACTTGGTTTGGTTTTGTTGTGGTTATATGTGTAACAAATGACAAGAAACTTAATTTAAGCATATATAAAAAAGATCTATTATAAGTTATTTAAGGCATCACTGGTTTTTCATCTACCACTCGCAAACGCACCTTTTGCGATTGGTAGTGGTTGTTGGCGTTTTGTAACTATCAGAAAAAACGTTATAAATCGCTTTAAACCGCTCTAAATTTCTTAAATTCAAAAGCTGATTCCAACTAGCGTTTGCAGGATAGTAAAATAATATTTTTAAACTATATAAACATAAAAGTAAAAATATTCAATTGAAATTTTAAATTGAAATAATAGAAATATTGAAATATATATATATATATATATATATATATATATATATATATATATTATATTTTAATTTCTATTATAAAACTTTGAAACAAAATATTTTCTATAATTTTTTTTAAATTTACTACTATAATTTAATAAAGATAATTTTATATTTATTATAATAATTTGCTTTTTATAATTATATAAATTGTAAGTATTGTTAATTTATTATTTAACCAGTGCTGTATTTTGTATTCAACCAGTCATAAGTACTCCGCAAACGCATCAATTTTTAAACATATGTACAAATCTCTTGATAATGCTTAAACCAACTGCAACCAGCCGCATCTGCAAACGCCTGCAACCGTTGCGGTTACACCAGTCAGACCCTTACTAGGGCTTGATCTGCGCATCCGTACAAGTTTTGGTTTTTGATATACCATGGATTTTACCTGTTTTTAGCTATGGTATATAAGTGTTTTAGGAGCTATTTATTATGTTTTGGAGTCTTTTTAGAATATTTACAAGTTCATGAGTGTTTTGGAGATATATGGTGATTTTAGGGCATTTTGGAGCAAAAGCTAGAATAAACTCGTAGCTGCCCATCGAACCAGTCCAGAGTCGACATTCAGAGTCAGTCGATCGACGGACAACTCTTGTCGTCGATCGACAGTGAAGCGCACAAAGCCCGACTTGGTTCCCAACCGACTTATGGCCCAAGTTCCACATCATTTACAAGATTACCCCAGGCCGACTTTAACATAATATTTATGTGCTCTGCCATTGTTTTGGTCAACACACGCTTTCATATTTTTGAATTTACACATCAAATCATATTTATGGTTTTTAATAGTTTGGAGAGAAGATCCAAGACTCCTTCAGAGATTTGTATTGAGACTCCAGTTTTTCTACCTTATTCTATCTATGCAATTTATTCAGATATTTTCTATGTTCTGTCTTGCTATGTCTGAGTAGTTACTCTTGTTAGATTTAGGGTTAGAAGTAAGGTTATGAGGGTTTAGCCCAAAATATAGATACGCTAAGGTGATAAAATTTCTTTCACAGGAATTGCTATTAATGCTTGTATCCTAGAGTAGTTAACTAGAACTCTGAACTTAGGATAATTAAGCGCAATCGAAAGCATGGTCTCTTACCTGAATTAATTCCCCTGAGCTACGACTGCTAGACAAAAGCGACAGCTGATCTAGTCAAACTAGTGAACTTATAGAACAGCTCGGTAACACTTGACTAGGTAAACATCGAGCGACGCTAGTCACATAGCGTCGATCGATGTTCGAACTATATCAACAAGCGATGGCTGAGATATAGACTTAAATCAATATGATTTATTCGCACGGGGAAGCTGGAATATATTGCAATTAGAATTCATGTTCTAGGATGAAACCTTGCATCTATATTACTATAATCCAATTACATGAAACCCTAAATCTAGCTAGTTCTCATAATTGTCTACAACCTCAAATCAATCAATCAACCGAACAACTGCCTTGTTCACCTCTGCTATTTACTGTTTAATTGCTTGCCTAGACTTAATCATAAATTTGATAGGATCTATTGTGTTCTTTAGCTCGTTGTGAATTCGATCCTTAAGTAATACGACTGAACTTTTTATTTGAGAGTGTAAAGTCACTCCTTAAGGTAATTTGAGTGATATCAGTTTTAATTTCTTATAAATTATGCAATGAATTTTCTAAATGTTTATTGGATACATTTAAGAACCTGACTCGAAACCCACACAAAATTTATAATAGCAGAATGAAGTCTAATTTCAAAACAAAAAATGATACCCGAAAGAAACAACTTTTATCCGAACGGTTCCCGAATATCCATGCCTAACTGATTATGTAAAACAATAAAAAGGCTCTTTGTTGACTGTTTTGAATTCTTATCATACATGGAGCAATTTTGTTCAAACATGTCGAATTATTATGGTTAACATTTAAAATAAATGTTATCAAATTATAATTTCAAAAACAATTAATGAAATAATTAATAATAGTAAAAAGGGAATGTAAAAGATGTAATAAATACTTAAAATAAGTAAGTTATGTTTTGTACTTTGCAATAAATGTTGTTGAATTATTTAGAGAAACAATATATGAAGTGGTTGGAATTAATTAAAAAGATATGAAAATATTGAAGAAGCCATTAAGAAATAGGAAAATATTTTTTTGTACTTCAGTTTCAATAGAATAAATGTTTTGTACTTCAGTTTTAATAAAATAGATGTTGTCGAATTATCATGGTAAAAACAAATAAAGAAATAGTTAAGAAGAGTGAAAAAGAATGTAAAAGAAGTTATAAAACACTTAAAATAAGTAAGTTATGTTTTGTAATTTGTAATAAATGATTTTAAATTATTTATAAAATAAAATAAATAAAATAGTTAGAATTGGTTAAAAAATGAAAATTTGTAAGAAGCCACTTAAAAATAGGCAAGTATTGATTTGTACTTCAATTTTAATAGAATAAAAGATGTTGTCGAATTATTATGGCAAAGACAATTAATGAATTTCTAAGAAGAGTAAAAAAAAAAATCTAAAAGATATAATAAAACACTTAAAAATAAGTAAGTTATATTTTGTACTTTGTAATAAATGTTATCGAATTATTTATAAAAGACAATAAATGAATTGGTTAGAATTAGTTAAAAAGGGATAAAATTATGTAAGAAACTACTTAAAATAGGGAAATGTTGTTTTCCCCTAATTATAATGATTTAATGATATACTAGATTTTGATTCGCGTTTAAAAATCGTAGTTTTTTTCATTTATCGACCAGAAACTGATTTAAAACTACCATTATTTTTATTTCGAATCTTAACAATTTTGAGTTTTATGTTTTTGTCATTTGTTTTTTTTCAAAATGTGGTATTTATTTGAAATGGATTTACATATGATATGTGTGAATTAATAATATAGATATTATGGATGCAGAGCTACCAGTTTGGTTCACAGAGTCAGTACGAGTCTGTTTGTTTTATGACAAAAAAATAGTATAGATATTATATATTGAAGAACAATATGTTTTCATTATTGAAATGTAGCAACGATATGAGTCGTTGATTCTAAACTGAAAATTAGTTTCTTTTCTTATATATCTGTATCATATATATGTAAACCAGCTCTTTGTATTTCACCTATAGATCTAGGCATGGACATTTTACCCAAAGCTGAAAATCAGAACCGGAACCCGTTGAAAATTCTCAACCCAAACCGAAATTTACAAGTAATTAGTTGGATACAAAATTTTCTCTACCCGGAAAATTCAGAACAAAAAAACCCGATCTGAATAAACCTGGACCCAAGAAATTTAGACTCGAATAGGCCCAAGAACCAATTTATACTTGACCTAAAACATAAATATCCAAGAGTGTGACTCCATGTTTTATATTTTCTGTATTTGAATTTCTGATTTAATTGTAATGTCTTTTGTTTGCAGTCTTTAATATTATTTTGTAACGGTATCAAGTAGTATGAAAATTTAATGATTACTTTAGAGCTTAAAATTTACTTCCAATTATTAATAGTTTATTTTTTTGTTCTTTTGCAAAATTTTAGATAAATAAACTGGATTACAGCTGAATTCTGATGAGTTTTGGATACTTCAGTTGTTTTTTGGGTCATAAATACCCGAACCAATCTGGTCCCTCTTTGTATAAAAAATTACAGGTATTTTGTTGGTATTTTAGTTATAAACATGAACCAATCCGCATCCGAAAGAAACGACCCAAACCTGGACCAAAAAAATTCAAAGTTGGGTCCAAATGTTTAGAAATCGAAGAACCCAGACCCGAAAGAAACCAGTACTCGACCCAGAGACCCAAACGTCCATGTCTGAACAAATCTTACAAATGCATCCTTCTTCATATAATTTTGTGAATGAAATTCATTGTAACAAAGGAAAAAATAATTGTTATTTGTTAGCTTGAAATATTGGAATTGATAAGGTTTTTTACATCATTAATAACAAAATCTGAACAATAAATGGTTTGCTAATTGAAAATCTGTTAGTTTTAAAAATTGAATTTATCTGTGTGTGTCTTAATAACAGAGATTTTTAGTTCTAAAAATATTAGTGCATTGATTTAGGTGATGTTATTCAATAGTGGATTTAAAGTTATATCTACAAATTTTATAATCTACTGTTATTCAATGACTGATTGCAATTTCTATATTATAATCTAGTGATGTTGGTTATTATATATAGAATATCTCATAAAAATATTTTGAAAGCTAGTGTTATTGCTTTTAAGATTTACAATTTTTTTCACTAAAATAAAATTAAATTCATTGTTATTTAATAAAACAATTTGAGTACAATAATTGAAATCCTGTATTATTCATGTTTTATAGATTCTCACAACTCATTTGACTTGAATTTGTTTTGAGTGAACTTCAATTTAGTTTCATGTGTAAATTATATTCATCAAAAATCTATTTTTTTTTACTCTAAATTTTAATATCATTTTTATTAATAATAGAATCAACAATCCCATCAAAGGATTATATTTATCATCACTTTGCATCGAAATAAAATAAAAATATAGTCATAAAACTCATATTTTACTTAACGAAATAATTTAAAATTTTACAACTAGGCATGGGCTTGCATTTTGTGCAAGCTAATATATATTTTAATAATAATATTTAAATATTATTTTTATATTTATGCTAATGTATTTAATTAGATATAAATATTATTTTGTGTGTTTTCAATCTTTTTAACTAAATTTATCAATTGCTTATTGTGTGGAAATCTTTTTCTTATCACTACAAGAAAACAGCGGTATTCTGACGGACATTCCGACGGAAAATGAAATCTTCGGAATATCTCGAAGAATTTCCGAGGATATTCGGAGGAAACACAAAATTTGGTTTCCTCGGAATTTTCTCAGAATATACCGACGGAATTCTGAGGAAATATCAATCCGTCAAAATATTCTTATGGAATACCGAGGAAAAATGTATTCCTTGGAAAAAACCGATGAATTCTGAGGATATATTATAGCCGTTGGAGAGCCGTTGGGGGATTTTAAAAATTCCGAGGAAATTCCGACGAACTAGCCGTTGGCGCCGAATTCATTTAATTTCTAAGGTCGTGAGGATTTCAACTATAAATACAAGCACCCCTCTTCCTCTTCATTCACTCCATATCTTCATCCTCCCTCTTACTCTCTTTACACACGAATTTCATTCATAAAAAACATGTATTCTTCAAATTATTTTCGTTCTTGGATCGATCGACCTCATTTGGATCCGAACACGAGATTGCTTACGGAAGAATACCAACGAGGTATAACCGAATTCATGGGGTTAGTTCACCGACAACCGGAAGCAAAAACATGTATGTTAAGATGGCCTTGCTCTAATTGTAAAAATAGAAAGGTTATTAAAGAGTGAGATGTTTGGACTCATCTATATTTGAGTGGGTTTACACGAAGTTAAAAAATTTGGTATCATCATGGGGAAACTGATTATAAACATGGTAGTACTAGCGAACCTCAGCCAGCGGTTAGATTAGAAGAACCAATTAGAACGGATGTAGTTTATGGTGTAGGTACTGAGCAGATGGTAAATGATTATTTTAGAGAGGAAGATTTACCCAATGCACAAGCTAGGAGATTTTATGATATGTTGGATGCTGGAAAGCAACCATTGTCTGAAGGTTGCAGAGATGGTCATTCAGCTTTATCATCTGCTACAAGATTGATGGGCATTAAAACAGATTATAATTTGGCTGAAGACTGTGTGGATCACGATTGCTGATTTTGTAAAAGGTATTCTACCGAGGATAATGTAGCTCTGGTTCATACTACGAGGTTCAGAAACTCGTAGCTGGTCTTGGTTTATCGTATCAGGTAATAGATGTATACAGCGATAACTGCATGATTTATTGGAGGGCGGATGAACAGCGGGTTACATGCAAATTTTGTGGGAAGCCTCGTTATAAAGATACGAATGAAAGAGTTCCAGTGCCATATAAAAGGATGTGGTATTTGCCTTTGAAGAAAAGGTTGCAGAGATTGTATCTGTCACGAGCGCTGCGCGCAACCAATGAGATGGCATGCGGAGCACGCAATGATGGTGAGATCAGACATCCTTCGATGCAAAAGCGTGGAAGCATTTCCAATCAAAGTATCCCGACTTTGCGTATGAGAGAAGAAATGTTTACCTTGGATTATGTACTGATGGTTTCAGCCCGTTTGGCAAGAGTGGAAGACAATATTCTCTATGGCCAGTCATTCTTACACCATATAACCTACCCCCAAACTTGTGCTTGCGACGAGAGTTTTTGTTTCTCTCGATTCTCGTTCCCGGACCAGAGCTTCCTAAGAGATCACTTGATGTGTTTCTTCAGCCACTAATATATGAGTTGCAACAACTATGGGCTCAAGGTGCTGAAACATACGATGTTTCGTGTAAAGAAAACTTTCAAATGCGGGCAGTACTAATGTGGACAATAAGTAATTTTCCAGCATATGGTATGTTATCTGGATGGACAACACATGGAAGGCTATCATGTCCATATTGTCAAGATAACACTGATGCTTTTCAACTAAAACACGGAAGGAAAACATGTTGGTTTGACTATCACAGGTGATTCCTACCACCTGATCATCCATATCTTAGAAGTAGGAATTTGTTTACAAAGAACAAGAGAGTGTTTGACAGACCACCTCCGGAAATTTGTGGGAAAGATTTGAAGACACAACTAAGAGATTTTGGTGCAGAAAGGGCCGGATGTCGGTGGACATGGCGTTTTCGGTAGATCTTTGTTGGAGACCTACATAAGCGGCACAAAAAGTATTTTCTGGGATCTTCCATACTGGGAGGATCATCTGCTAAGACATGATTTAGATGTCATGCATATTGAGAAGAACTTTTTTGACAATCTCATGAACACGATCCTTAATGTTCAAGGTAAAACAAAGGATAATTTGAAGTCAAGACTGGATTTAGTCGATATATGTGCTCATTCAGAACTTCATGTTGATGAGAATGGTAGGGCTCCTTTTCCCATATACCAACTTGATGCAGAGGGAAAAGATGCATTCTTTGATTGGATTTCAAACGATGTGGAATTTCCAGACGGTTACGCATCTAATTTGCGAATCGTACTAATGAAACGGTAAAGTTTACTGGCTTGAAAAGCCACGATTGTCATGTAACGATGCAGCGCCTCCTTCCGTTTGCCTTCAAGGAACTATTACCACGAAATGTTCATGAAACAATTGCAGGGATAAGTGGTTTCTTCCGCGATTTATGCACGAGATCAGTGACTATTGAAGGTATTGAAAATTTGAAGACTAACATAGCCGTGATTCAGTGTAACCTTGAGAAGATATTTCCTCCCTCATTTTTGATGTTATGGAGCATCTTGTTATTCACTGGCAAGAGAATTGGAACTTGGTGGTCTGTGCGGTATAGATGGATGTATCTGTATGAGCGGTATATGTTCCATTTGAAGAAGATGGTGAAAAATTTAAGTAGGGTGGAAGGTTCTATAGTCGCCTGAGATGATCAATGAACAAACTTCAAACTTTGCGAGTACTACTTTCAGTGAAGTTCGGACCAAAAGCGAAGACCTGCTCGGCATGATGATAGAGGCGAACGGACAACATATCATGTTATGGTTCCAGACATTTTCACAGACGTTGGACGACTTAGCGGAAAACCAAAGGACCGTCGACTTCTTGGCGAGGCCTTGATGCAAACATATTTGCTCGGCAAGCTGCGAAGATGTTCTTCAGTATGAGAGGTAAATAAATTATCTTACAAATTTTTATTTTAACAAGTTGAAATTTAAATCTAAATTAGTTACATTATTGTCATCATATGTACATGATTTTCATGGCAGAAAAGCGGTTCGAATATATATACGCCACAGAGGACGAACTAGAAGAAATGAAGCATAGAGAATTTGCTGGCTGGATGTTTACTTTTGTGAGTGCTTTAAACAAATTAAAATATCATTTATCACATATTTATACTAATTCACATTTATTGATATAACATATATATGTGCTATTAATACGATGTCTGCTGGTTTGGCCGAGGTGAAACATTTGTGATTGGATCTGCGAGATGGTCGTTGGACCAAACTTTGTTGTGAAGTCATATCTGAGATTTTGTACTCGAGGATATGCATTCACTACTCAGAAGAGGAGACGTTCGAGTACGACTTATGATGCTGGCGTTTGTTCTGCATCAGGAGATGATGTATACTACGGACACATACATGAGATTTTGGAAATCAAGTATTTGGGCATGGTTGGAATGCGCTGTACTGTTTTCTATTGTGATTGGCACGACAACACTCTAGATCGAGGTGTGAGAATAGATGCATTTGGTGTTACATCAGTAAATTCGAGGCGAAAGATGCAATATTATGATCCTTTCATTTTTGCTTCTCAGGCCGATCAGGTAATTAAATGTTAATTATTCAGAATGATTCATCATCATGTGTATTAATTTATAATTTTACTAATAATTTTTAATGTTACAGGTTTGTTATATCAAGTACCCGGGTAAGGAACGAGATGATCCATGGGTTACTGTTACAAGACTCAACCCGAGAGGCCGAAGTTCGAAGTTTGAGCTGGAAGATCCACTACAACTAAGCACATCCGGTAACTTAAGTGCAGCGAAGATTTAGCTGGAGTTGGCCTTGTAGTCGATTTAACCGACTTCGAGAGGAAGCCGTCGTTCACGTAGAGGATGAACCAATGATTGGAGAGTTTCACCAAGATTCAGATTCATCTGGTGATGATGACTCGGATACAGACTAGCTTCGATTTTTTTTTTTTTTTAAATAGAAATACCGAGGAAATTCCGAGGAAATATAGGTTTTCCTCTGAATTTCCTCGGAATAGACCTTGTCGATTTAGGGATTTGATTATAGAGTCTTTTTCCTCGAATTTCCTTGGAATATTCGGCGAATTCGAGAAAGATAAGCGTTTCCTCGAATTCCGTCGAATATTCGAGGAAATTCGAGGAACTAGGGGTTTTTAACCGAAAACAACGTTTTCGCGGATTGAATAACACGTATATAACCTTCATTACGTGTCTTAACCAGATTCTGAAGTCAAACTTTGGTGTTTTACCCAATAACAAACACTTTTACGATTGCATGAACGAAAACCACACAACATAAGAGAAACACTTATACACTTTAATAAACGGTAAAAGGAATACTTACAATTTTTTGTTATTTTGTTATTTCATAGTTTATGATCATCTATACAAAAAATCTTCAATGGTATGCATTACAATTGTATAAGAAATGAAATACGGCAAAAAAATTGATGTTTTGAAACCCCAAACCCTAGTTCCTCGGTATTTACTCGAATATTCGGCGAATTCGAGGAAGATAAGGGTTTCCTCGAATTCCGTCGAATATTCGAGGAAATTCCGAGGAACTAGGGGTTTTTCACCGGGTAACCAAGCCGCCAAATATTTCGCGAAAATTGAATTAATGATTTCCGAGGAAATTCCGACGGAAATATTTAATTTGTCCGAGGAAATTCCGGCAGACATTTTCCGTCGGACCCCGCATAACATTAGGTCGAACCAGATCTTCTTCCCCATTTCTCTCTTCTTCTCTCCGCCGAACACCTCCTTATTCTCTCTCTTGCGATTTCTGTCTTCCTCTCTCCGGCGAACGCCAAACGCCCTAATCCTCCTCAATTTCAGTCACTGATCATGTATGAACCCTATCCCACTCTCTTAGGTTAGATTTGTTAGGTTTTTAAGTAGATTTGATGATTTTGGAATGATATTTATAGATTTTTGTTAGGGTAAATGGTAGGATTATGTAAAATCGAGATTGATTATGGTATTCACTTGATTTGAAATTTTGTTTTTAGTTTTTATTAATTTTGTGATTAAAAACTATTATTTGGGATTTTTGTTAATTTTTTTTTTTAACATTTTTATATATATAATACAAATTTCTATATTCATTTAACATTTTTAATATTATTAAAACTATTTTTTTGTAATTATTAAACTATTTTTTATTTATTAAAACTATTTTTGTAATTAGTAAACTATTTTTTATTTATTAAAACTATTTCTTTGTAATTATTAATCTATTTTTATTTATTAAAACTATTTTTTTGTAATTATTAAACTATTTTTTATTTATTAAAACTATTTTTTGTAATTATTAAACATTTTTAATATTATTAAATCTATTTTTTTGTAATTATTAAATTATTTTTTATTTATTAAAACTATTTTTTGTAATTATTAAACTATTTTTTAATTATTAAAACTATTTCTTTGTAATTATTAAACTATTTTTTATTTATTAAAACTAGTTTTGTAAAACTATTTATTTATTTGTGATCAAAAACTATTTTTTAAATATGTTTTTTTATTTATTAAAATTAATAGAACTAATTTTTAAATATGTTTTTTTTTTAATTTACAGGTCTAATGATGATCAGACCCGGCCTCCACAGCGTCGTGGTCGTGGTGGTACGAGGAGCCAGTCTCGGGATTCCAACCAGATTCAGGATTTCGCTTCGCTCCACAGCTCCTACCATACATCTCCCTCTCCATTTCCCGCTTCTGCTTCTCTCGCTCCCGCTGCTGTACCCACTCCTGCTCCTCCGGGTCCTCCGGGAGTGATGAGTGTTGCGGAGTTGGTTCGACAGCCCGGTCGTGACCATCTTCCCTATCTCACTCCGTATCCACATGGACGGGGTCAAACATGGTAATTAAACATATTTTTTTTTCATTAAAATTTGATTCATTATTAATAATTTGTTCTTTTTATTAGGTTCAATCGATCCGGGAACGGGTTCAGCGCATGGATCAACCGTATGATGTACTCGGCCCTCGACAAGGGACATCAGACTTTCACTGACTTCCCTACCAAGAAGCAGCATATGTGGTTTCGTCAGTTTGCGGTAAGTATTCTAATTTTTTACTTATATTTTTAATCTTTAATATAAATTTTCAACTAATTGTGTTTTTTTTTCAGCAAGAATTCAACTCGAATTTCGATCAGACGCTCTTTATCTATCACCACTTCGTCCATAAAGTTATAGACAACTATGAGAAGCAGATCCACGAGTGGAAGAAGAAGTGGGAAATTAACAAGGTTGTTTTTAATTTATTAAACAATTTTTAATTTATTAAACTATTTTTTAATTTATTAAACTATTTTTTTATTTTTTTAAAAGGTCCCAAAGTCGATCAACAACATGGTCTGGACGGAGTTGTGTGCGCATTGGGATAAGGAAGAGACGAAAGAAACTTCTTCCACCAACTCCACAAACCGAAGGAGCGACCGTAAAGGGAAGGGCGTCTTCAAGCATAACTTAGGTGCTCAATCTATTGCCACTCTGGGGGATCGCATGGTAAGTTCAACCGCTTTTTCTTCAATTATTTAAGTTTTAAAATTTTATTTTTTGTGCATTTCTTCTAATTTTTAATGTTTGTTTAATTTATGTTTTTTCAAGGCGGAAGAAATTGATGGCGAGCCGGTTGATAATCTCGCCCTAATGAAGAGGGCGTATACCAACAAGAAGACCGGCCAGATTGATGGCGGTCTTGTGAGGGAAGTGGTCACCCTGGTCCAAACTCAGGTGCAAGACGAAGTGTCTCAGCTTCAAACCGAGGATGACAATTCGGCGGCCGACCAACTTGTCTGGTTTGAATCAACGAAATCGTTGAATCGGTAAGTTCTTTTTAAAGTTCAATTCATTTATTTCTTGATTTTTATTTTATCATCTTTTTATATTATTTAAATTTGGCTATTTTCTATTTCAGTCGATTCCAAAGAAGAAGGGACGTTTGGTCGGTTTGGGTGTCGCACGGGTCGGTTCCTCCTTCTTCGCACCACCGCCCTTTGTTGATCCGAAGTACTACGGCTCAGTTGAAGGACAAGGATGATGCATATCTTTATTGGAGACCCGGATGGCGGCTCAACAGCGGCTATGAGGCACGAAGAGGCTGAACCAGCAAATGATGGAGATGATCTGAGAGGATGTACCCGAACGAGGTGTTCCCGAACGTGCAAGACCCGTAGTTTTTTTCAAAAACTCGGAATGTTTTATTTTTATTTGTACAACTTTGAATATTATCTAATATGTTTTCAATTTTAATTTTAATTTTATATTTTCGAATTTAAATTTCAAAAATTTTATTTTTTAAAAAAAAATTAATTTTTTTTGAAATTTCGAGGAAATGAACCCTCGGAAATTTCCGACGAACATTTCCTCGGAATATACCGAGGGACTCCTTCCTCGGAATATACCGAGGGACTCATTCCTCGAAATTTTCTGAGGGCTCCTTCCTCGGAAATTCCCGATGAAAATTCCGAGGAACATTTCGTCGGAACTTCCGAGGATTGGACCATCGGAAAGTCCATCGAAATATCCCGAGGAAGTTCTCCCTCGGTATATTCCGAGGATCTTTCCGACGAACTGGTGGTCCTCGGAGTTTCCTCGGAAATTCATTTCCTCGAATTGGCCGGAAATTTCCGAGGGATTTCCGAGGAAAAAAGAATTTCCGAGGAGTTATTTCCGAGGACTTGTTTCGTCGGTATGTCGTCGGAATAACGTTATTCCGACAACATACCGACGATTTTTTCCCTCGATATGCTGCTGTTTTCTTGTAGTGTATTGTTTATACATGATTCTTCTATTCGGAAATTGAATCTCGGTTTAACAGAGTTTCTTTTAATATTAAGGAGTCTAATTTTTTAAAAAAATTGGCTTAAGTGCCAACGCACTTAATATGGAGGGAAAAATATTTATTTTAGTAGTATATGTTCTTGGCCTCGTAGAATTATGCAGATGACTTGGATAAAATTCAATAATACATATCACCATGATTTTCAGGAACGGTTTAAAGAAATCTAATACTTGGTTTGCATACCAAGACTCAATGTGCATGTTAAACATATATCACTAAATATTAAAAATTTAAATTAGTGTCATGTCAAAAAATAAAATAATATTAAATTAAATTGAACTCCGAATAAAATTTACATTGTGTCACGAATAGTTAATTCTAACTTAGTTAAAGACCTTCCTTCTGCAATCAGATATTTTAAAGGTTCAACATTCACAACTTCGCCAATAATATCTAAAACACAAAACATTAGAAAGAAGAACTCGTGAACAAACATATCATAAATAGGACACATCAATAAAATCAAAACAAGATATAGAAAATTCACTGACTAAAAATTCCTTTTCATATTAGCGTCCCAATATTTTTCTTTAAATTCCTTGAAATAATTATTTGTTAACTCTTTTGTAAAATCACCACAAGGTATGATTTTGGTTGTTGTATAGAAATTTATCTTAAAAAGCAGTGGAGTCGTCCTATATTTTATGATATAATCACCGAAAATAAAATTATGTAGAATAAAAAAAGCCTCTTGAGATAACTTAGATCGGAAATTATCAAAATACAAGTCGCTAAAAGAACATATTTCAATACAAGCATGAGTCCTAGTTCCCTACCAATTAAATTTCAAAATAAGTGACTAACACCAAATCATATATATAATTAATGTTAATCAATAACGAAATAAATTAATATTTTACAACGGTATCAACCAACACCAATTCAGTTGAAACAAATTTTAATTTTTTTCATGATTCTAAAGTATCAACACCTTTACTCTAATTTTATAGAAATCTTTAGCCGACTCAGTATCTCTAAACATGTTTCTTTTTCAAAAAGACAACATTCAAAAATGTTCCATATTATCTAAAGATGAAGTTTTGTAAGTTTTGTGTGTATTTCCCTTAAAATGTATGATGAGAATATGCTATCATAGCATAGATTCGGAAAATTATTACAATACATCATTAAGATGGATATTAAGATAAAGTCGGCATCATAATTTTATGTATTAGCATTTACATACTAATATAACTATAATACGACATAGACTAAGATAAATATTACTTACACATTATCTATATTAACATTAAACTATAAATTATAATAAAAATAGATTACGTTCCACATCCAGAATAAAATATGATTTAAAATTATCGAGCAACAAATATGATTTTAAAATTGAATAATACGAACTGATCCTAACTCATGAAACTTACAAAAAAATTTAAAAAAATTATATGTCTAATTACAAAGCTTGAAATAGTTATATTATTTAAATCAATAAATTAATGACTAAATTAACAATAAATTAATAACTTAGCTAAAACATAATAAAAACATGACAAATTAGCAAAATTAACTAAAATCATGGAGAACATGACAACTAAGAAAAATAAAAATAACTATATATCTAGTTACAAATCTTATAGTTATATTTTTACTCAGCTAAAAACGAATAATAAATTAATGACTAAGCTAAGACCTAATAAAAATATGACAAATAATCAAAATTAACTAAAATCATGGAGAATATGACAAATAAGAAAATCAAAATAATTATATATCTAGTTACAAATTTATAGTTATATTATTTAAATTAATAATTTATTGACTCAATTAGAAACTATTAATAAAGTAATGACTCAATTTAAACCTAATTAAAACATTATAAATAAGTAAAATTACCTAAAATCATGGAAAACATGACAAATAAACAAATTCACTTCATAAATAATAGTATAGATGTGATGAGATTTTCTTTATTAGGAAAACCTATTTTTCAGAAAAGTTCTAAGAATACATGTGTCATCTTTTTATAATATTTTAATGGCCTTGCTTTTTTTTTTAACACTTGTAACTCAATCCAAAATATTCTTACAATTCTGAGCCGAACAGGGCAGCAACAAAAGCTCAACAAATACAAGTAGGCATCTTTATAATAACCCCCATACAATGTGGCATATAAATAAGATAGAGCTGAAACCCAAACCACTTATAATAGCTTCTGAGATATAAACAAGAAAGAATGTACGCTTTTGTCATGATTGCTTACGAATCTTGGCTTGAGTTTATATTATCATGGAACAGGGAATATGGTAGTAGGAACGTGTTGAAGCCGATGGACTCTGAGCAAATGAGAGAGTACGGACATCGAATGGTTGATTTCATTGCTGATTATTACAAAACCATCGAAACTTTCCCTGTCCGTAGCCAAGTTCAGGTCGCTGACTTTTCTCTGTGAACATCACTTTGATGTGTGTGTTTGAATCTCTCTTGTTTATTCATGTTACTTGTCTCTCTGATACAGCCTGGTTATCTTCATAATCTTTTGCCTGATTCAGCACCAGACCACCCTGAAACGCTGGAACAAGTTCTTGATGGTGATATAATAACGGAATACTCACTTCCAGTTTTTTGGACCATTTCTGATACTTTTTGGTTGAGAATAGACAGATCGGATGTTGAGTTTTCTTTTATGCAGATGTTAAGGCGAAGATATTGCCTGGAGTAACGCATTGGCAAAGCCCTAGTTTCTTTGCTTATTACCCTTCTAACAGCAGCGTTGCAGGGTTCTTGGGAGAGATGTTGAGTACTGGTCTTAATGTTATTGGTTTTAGTTGGGTAGCTTCTCCAGCTGCCACTGAGCTCGAAATAATCGTTCTTGATTGGCTTGCAAAACTGCTCAACCTACCCGAACAGTTTCTCTCCAAAGGTTAGGGTGCAACTTGAATGCATTTTTTGGAATAAAATCTTCAAAAATACTTAATTTCTTTGCATTCCAAAAATGTTCACCAATTATGAAAAAAACAAAATAGAAACGCTATTCTATTTTATTCCATAACATTCTATATTATCCTAGAAAAAAAAACAACTTTCATTCCAAATCGAAAATGTTTTGGAACAAATGGAAAGCTGAATATTCTATTAAATTCCATAATAATAATTCCTACATTGCATATATGCCCTCTTTTTTTCTTTTCACGTATTGAAACAAATATTGATTTGATACACAGGATCAGTATGCTGTCACTGAAGCCTTTTCAGCAAATCCAGAGTATCTCAAAAACAAGGTAAGACCATCATTATCGGGGTCTCTTAAGCCCTTTAGATTTTTTTAAAAAAAAAAAGAAAATTACCTAATTAGTTAAGCAACGTAGCTTAATTTAGGTCCATAAGAGACGGATATTGTGAGACGCGTGTCACACTCTCCCGTTTCTTTCTCTCTCTCGAAAGTCATCTCCTCTAATTCTTCACCGATTTATGCACCGAGATCCTCCAAGCTCACGGCTGGGGCTCAGGCTCAAGTATGTTTCAATCGCGATAATCTGATTCAGTCATATACTCAATCTTGGCATCTCTAATCGCTGTTTCTTTCGCGAAATTATGGATTTTGTGACTGGGTTTCACAAGAGGAAGAAGAAGAGAAGAAAGGAAGCTCAGATTAGGTTGTAACATGAACTTCTTCTGAATCATTTTGATGAAAAGTTTGAGTTTTTAGTTTGCTTAAAGCTTGTGTTTTTATTTTGCTTAAAGGTTACTTACTCTCCCAGACTTCTTTCTATTGGCCTAAGATTTTTTTTTGATAAGTATTTTTTTGATCTAAGATAGTTTCTTGCTGTTCTGAAATATTGTATCTGAGCTTTGAAGAGGAAATTGGAAGAGATGATGGTCGCTGGGAATGCTGAGGAAACTGAAGATGTAGAAGCTGAGGTGGAAGATGCAGAGAAAACTCTATTTCTGCATCAGGCTTGACCACTCCATCAGCATCGACAGGGGAAGGAAATATTTTCCCTAAGGCATCAACGTTGAGTCTTTTACTTGAAGATTCATATGCTGTTAACAGATGATCAGACATCATTCTTGCTTGTTTTTTCTTGCTCCTCGCAGCGCCAACCATTGCATTATCACCCTCACTCCACTGTTCATCTTCCTCTTTATTCATCCCACAGACTACAGGACCACCCTCACTCTGACCTTTTTTAGGCCACGCTTGTCCTCGTACATATCTTCCAGATACTCAACGTACAGGTCGTCCGCTTTGCTCATCACAAAGACAAAAGACTGAACCTGAAAATCCAGAAGAAGAAATACACCTTCAAGTGAGTACAGAGTCCCATCCCTGATAACAGATCCAAACCAACATATACTCATAATTCTCTGATGCCAAGTTTTAAACTTACCCCTATAGTTATCCCATTCCTGCAAAACGATGGGTAATGTTTGAGCTGTTTACCACACATCCAGGACGTTCCTGTCCACATCATCTCCCAATTGTGAACCCTCAAGTCTATGAGAAACCGGACCTCTGAAAAAAAAATATTTTCCATCAGTATCACAGGAGATAAAAGTGCAGTGGCTATTGTCTTAAAGCAATAAGCAGCTAAACATCACCTCTTCGGTTGCTTGAGCTTGCTTAAGTTCTTGTTATGTTAAAGAAGACTTTGTACTTGTGTATTGTTTTCTTATGTCTTGTTTTCTTGTGTCACGCAGAAGAAGACTTTGGTTCTGTCACTCTGTTGTAAAGCAAGTCTAGTTTTTTATCTCTTGTTTTGTTGTGTCATTGTGTTATTTTGTAGACTGCTTTTATGCCACCTTCATGTATCACTTTTCTGTTTTGTAATCTTGTGTATTCAAGGACTTGTGTGTTCACGTGATTACTAGTGACTTAATGTACTCTGATTCTCTATATAAAACCAAAAGACCAAACATTTTGATCTCATGTTCTACCGTCTCACCAAACCAAAGAGCAAACACAAGTTCATTTTCTCTCCTTCTCATCATACCAAACAACCAAAACATTTTGATCGCATGTTCTTTCTACCATCTCAAGTTCTTTTTTCTTTCTCAAGAATAAACATTGTCATCTTCTCTCTTTACTCATCTTCTTCTCAAAACACTTTAGATGAATCATTTGATGATACATTTTGATCAAACCTTTGAAAATTTTACAATTTAAATTATTGTCGTTTATTTTACTAATTTTTGTTTTCATGTTTTTATTTAAAAATCAATGTTTAAAATGTTATCTTTTACTATGTTTTATTTAATCAAAAAATTTTAAGTTTTAAAAAAATATATTTAATATTGTTTTTAAGAACCCTTAATTAAGAGAGTTACATTAGACCATATAAATGTTCTTAGCTAAGTCTCTTAAACTCACATTGATTACCTAATAATATTAAAAAAACAATTAAGAGACCCTAGGATAATCATGCCCTAAGAATGATTTTTGAGTTTCACCAAAAAAAAAACCAGCAAGCTTGAGACTATAGCAGTCTCATTTTTTGGGCAGGCCTCTGAGGCAAACTTGGTTGTTGATTACAAAGATTGGCAAATCGCTCTCTCACGAAGATTCAGGTTCTTTAGTTTGCTCTCTCTCTCAGGAGTACGTCTGCATGCATATATACAATATACCGAGAGTATGTTTGTGTGTGTGTTTTTAACAGATCATTGAAACTATGGATGGTTTTAAGGCTCTACGGAGCTGAGACTTTGAAGAGCTGCATAAGAAACCATATCAAACTGGCTAAAGTTTTCGAACAGCTTGTCTCTCAAGATCCTAACTTTGAGGTTATCACTCCTCGGACATTTTCCCTCGTCTGCTTCCGTATGGTTCCTATTGATGACGACGAAAAGAAGTGTAATAGTCGAAACCTCGAGCTCCTAGAGGCAGTGAATTCCTCAGGGAAACTCTTCATTTCTCACTGTAAGTACTAACATCTCTCTCTCTCTCTCTCTCTCTCTCTCTCTCTCTCTCTCTCTCTCTCTCTCTCTCTCTCTCTCTCTCTCTCTCTCTCTCTCTCTCTCTCTCTCTCTCTCTTGTTCTTCTTTTGATAAACTAAGATATATTTGTGTGGGACACAGGCTCTGTCGGGAAAAATGGTTCTACGTTTTTCCATAGGAGCGCCATTGACAGAGGAGAAGCACGTGAAGGAGGCATGGAAGGTCATTCAGGAGGAAGCTTCATACTTGCTTGGCAAGTAACTAAAACTATGATAAACCCTGGTTTTGCCAACAAACCGAAATACTGGTTTGATTTGGTTAATATTAAGGAGTTTCCTTTAATTTGATGTTTGTATAGAATTATAAAAAAAATATTTTTATTTTTATTTTAAAATATTAACATGTATTTGTTCAAACACAAATAATCATAATATTGAATTAAAAAACTTTTTTTACAGTCTAGCTAAAATCTGGATTAATGTTTTTTTCTTTTTTTTTGATAACCGTGGGAATCCGGGACCGAGGTCAAGTATTCTTACCATTTAAACCAGTCCGGATGGCCAATATAAATCTAACTCCCTCAAGCGCCACTAGCCCAAACTCGCTGGTTAATCTAGATTAAAATGTCTTATCAGTTATAAAAAGTGTAGTTTTAGAAACTTAAAGAAAGAAGTGTACTTTCAAATTTAAAAGGGTAATTTTCTCAAATAACACTTTTTAAGTTTTTGTCACAAAATAGCCATCAAGAAAGAAAATGACCAAAATAACCAATTTTTATTTTGAAATTTTTAATATTAATATTTTATTTTTTCAAATTTGAAACCATGTCCCCAAAACCACACCCCTTTAACTCTAAATCCTAAATCAAGATTAGTTAATCCTATGTTAAAAATACATTTTTACCCTTTAATAAAATTCATTTTGGTCATTTCTTCATTGAGGACTATTTTTATGACAAAAACTTAAAAATGGTTATCTTAAGGAATTTTTCAATTTAAAATCATAAATAGGATATTTTCAAATTATTTCTAAAATAAAATAACTAAAAACTTTTGTATATTTCTTCAAGATTGCATTTAAACAAAATATTATAAAAATTATATTTTACCACATTGGTAATACCATTAATCAAATTTATTACATCTCCAAACTATCCATTTTTAGATATACTGTATGATTGTATATCCATTTTTAGTGAAATAAAGACCTTTGTATCTTTTATTATTTTTGTTTTATTCTTAGTTTATACTCTTTCTACGAGATCTATGACATGAAATCATTTTGGCCCTTACAAATTAGGAAAAATTTACCATTGACAGGATACTTGTGATTCACAAACTCTCCGACGCATTTGACAACGCGCGGTGGTGGAACGTCTGGAGAATGTATTGGAATAAGGAATTTAATGAATATTATTCCTTTGTCTAAGTAAGGAATCTCAGACCGTAAGAATAATAAGGAGACTAGATTTTGGTCTGCGCGGATGTATTTTTTTAAAAGTATGATGCTATTTGTTTTTTATGTCACTATTTTTGGATTGGACAAAAAACACGAATTCGAAGAATCGAACCGATCCCAATCTGAATAAGTAGTACCAAATCTGAACCGAAATTGGTTAAATATCCAAATTATTCAAAATTTCGGTATTTGAAGAACTGAAACCTAATCCGATCCGAACCTAAGTATTTTGGGTATCCAAAATAAATTTAATATATATAAAAACATCCAGAATATATATGATACTTTTAAGTTTGTTTAAATACTTGAAAATATATACAAATAATCAAACGTAAATATCTAAAATAGTTAAAATATACTCAAAACTACAAAAATACTTAAATAATTATCAATTATCTTTCCAAATATTTAAAACAAACCAATTTATATGTAATATATTCTATTTTTTTATAGATTTTTTTAAAAATTAAGGCATATAATAAATTTTAAAATGTTAAAATAATTTAAATTGGTTATCCAAATCCGAACCGAATCCTCAAAGATCTAAATCGAACACGAATCCCAAACAGACCCGAAAACGAACCCGAACGCCCACCCCTAATCACTATTATATATCCTATATAATTATAGGTTATCATAGATTACAAAAATATGTGTTATCATATAATTAATCGTATTTTATATTTACCATCAAAAAAGTTTTCTTATAATTAATAATATTTTATACGTACAACCATATAAATAATCACATATTATATTTTTAAATTTCAATGTGAAATATAAAAACCATAATTTAAATTGGTGTTTAAAATTGGGCTTTGTATTGTAATTTTTTTATATATACTGAAAACATTTTTATAATGGTTATTAAAAAATATGTTAGTAAAAATCAAATTTTGAATATATGTATATTTTTGAATGAATTTTTGATATAAATCAATTTTAAATTATTATTTTGATTTGAATATGTATATCAAGTAACATAAACCCATTACTTTTTAATATAATGTAATGGATTTCCAAATTTTTTAATAGCATAAGCCTATTACTTTTTTCCTAACTTACTGCTACCCATGTTTCCAAACAACACTATTTTTTTTTAATTGCTATCTATGTTGTCAAACAAAAGCTAAAGTAGTTCTACTTTAATAAGATAGATGAACCATTAAAGGAGCAAAGAGAATAAGAAGTAAAAGAACAAAGATGAGTAAAATAAAATAAAAAGAATACATGATGCCGAGTTACCGCCTTGGTTTACAGAGTCTACATGAGACTGTGAATGTTTGCTGTCAAAAAAAAAAAAATAGCTATTGCTTATATTTCTCTCCTAATTTGATAACAAATATTCTTTGTATATAATGTAAATTTCAAAAATATTAAATAATTCACTATTTCTATTCATTCTCTTGTTACCGTTTAGAAACATGTATCATGTACATATCATCTTCTTACCAAGTTTTTTTGGAATTTTTTTGCTATTTATGTTAACCCATATATTAATTTTGAGAACATCTCTTTATCATAACTGTTGCAATTTTTAGGGATTTTTTAGCAAAATACGTTGCAGATGAGATTCCAGAGAGATTATATAGGGTGAATTTGTAGGATGACCATAATAGCAAAATAATTAACAAAATAATCATAGCTTGGAAGGTGTGTCAATTTAGCACATCAATAGATATTTCACTCTCTCAGAAGTGCGTGAGCGTTTGAATTACAAACACAATAACTAAATACCATTCTATTTATAATAACGATAGAGAATAGACTGTTTCAAACATAAATATAACTATAAGAGAAAACTAAATTATATTAGTATTAATTATTTGTAGAATTCAAAGTCGTTTAAACAATGTCTAATTTAAAAGAGTATATTTTTCCGTGTGATATATGTTTAAGTGTATAATATAGCATGTGAAAGAGCAAAATAGATATAGTACAAATAATAAAAAGAATATTATTTTATTATTTGTGGCCATATAGTATAGTACGTGGAAGTATATAAGAGAGAAAGAGAAGGGATAGAAAGTGAATGTATAATTATAACTCTATTCTACGGTAAATAAAATAAAATACAACAATATATTATTTGAACATTACATAGTAGAGATAGAGAAAAGAAGATAAAGAGGAGGGATAGTGAGAGGAAGATAAACATGGAGATAGGGGAGAGAGAAAGATACGAAAGATGGAAGAAACAAAAAATGTATAATTACTTGGTCATAAAAAAAATTGTATAATTACAAGTATATTCTATTTTTCATAAATAGAATAGAATCGTATTATAACTATATATATTCAATTTTATAAATATATGTTAATTTTACAAAATTTAAAACATGTCATATTCAAATATATATATATGTTCTTATAGCTATATAAATTTTTTGAATAAGTAATTTTTAAACATATAAAGTTTTTTTTTTCAACAAACGGCTATTCTATTACTCAAACATGAGGTGGTCTGGGTAACCAGACCGGAATAGAACAACCAATAAAACAAAGAGTTCTATGAAAAGATCGAACGTTCCTAGCTAAAGAATCAGCAATTTCATTCTGCGTTCTTGGCACGTAGGTGATCTTGAAATCCGAATAACACATCAGGATGATTTGAATGACTTCCAGCTCAGTTGAAAAGTTTGGCCATGCTTGGGATCCTTTATCATCGCAATCAGGTCCTTACAATATGTTCTAAAGTTTTGGCAGTTTGAATGCTGAAGCATGCTCTCCAATGCCCATTTCAGCGCTTCCAGTTCCGAGTGTAATGCTGTCTCCCGCCTTCTTAAGTTTTGTGTCCCCATGTTGGGGTCGAAAACGGTTACGACGAAGTTAACGTCCAAATCCCCGCAAAATACAAGTATGTCTTTTCGCAACAAATCATGTTCGATCAAGAGAACGTCGCAACGTATGTTCCCAAGATAAAATTTCGTTCGAATTCTGTTTAGATCAAACATAAGCCATCGGAAACATACCCAGACCAGTTACGGATAGGTCCGAGTATGACGATCATAACACGGATGAGCCAAGCTCGGTCATTACGCTACTACCGCACATGCACGCTGTCCGGTCGCTATGTAGCGATCGAGCTCAAGCCGAAGCTCGGTCGCTACGTAGAGACTGAGCGTCCGTTCCGCTCGATCGCTACGCAGCGACCGAGCTCTTCCGAAACGTCGATACAACATTAGTCCATGCATTCTCGTCTACCCTTCGATGCTATCTCCCGAAGACCGTAGCGAACCCATTTCACGTTTCCTGCCATTCTAAGTCATCGATCAAACTTTACCGTAAAAACCGCGGAAAGTTCGTTCTTTATCGAAAGAATCTGTAATAAACGCTTCGAGTCAGAAGACGGCCCAAAGGGACCTAAGACATGACTCGAGGCCCAACTTACGATTTCTTAACCAACAGTCCGTAAGTCGCATGATGGTTTACGCTTGGTTCGCAAAGAAAGATAAATGTCAAGTTTCCACTGATAAATACGAAATTTTGAAGATAATTACGAAGATCGGAAAAAATGGAATATCTCCATTTTTACGCTATGACGGATTAAGGGCAGAAGAGGAAAAGCGCAAACCGACCTAGGAGCAAGTATATAAGGAGTCCTAGGCGAGAAGCATGGGGAGGACTTCTTCAGAGCAAACTTAGCACTTAGAGCAATTAGGCATATTTCCGTTTTTGTTATTCGAGCTGCGACTCAACTAGGTTATTGCCGTCTTAGGGTTTTAGAACTACGGATCTCGCCGACAGCTCTCGTAGCCCAGGCTCTTACCTTGTTGTAACGCTCAAACGCGAATTCGGAATAAGATCTACTTTGCTCTCTTTTCGATTTCTCATTTCTTTTCGTTTTTAATTGCGTGTTTTGATTGCTTGCCGTGTGGTATTAGCAGATATCCGGGACCTCTGGGAAATTAGAGTTTTCCTAGTTTCCTAATTTAAACGGAAATCGACAGTGCAAATTTCGGTTTCCATAGTTTGGTGCTAGAAGGAGGGGGAGTACGGATCAATCTAACTCTCAACCACATCACGCTCAACCAGACATGTCAACTGACGACGCGGATAACGTGCAGACTCATCTTAACGGAAGCAGTGGCACTGATCTCCACACTCCCGCAGCAGACGTATCCGCGGCCAATGCACCAGCCAACGCTGCGGCGCTCGAGGAGTTTAAAAAGATGTTCACCACCTACGAAAAAAGGCCGGATGAACAGGATAAGCTCGTGAGCACCTTGACCAAACAAGTTGAAACTTTAACGGCAAGGGCTCAAGCAATCCGCCCCCATGGAACCACTAAAATCCGCGGGAGAAGACTCGACTTCGCTACCCCACTCGATAGGCCTGGAGCCACGCGAGAACAACCTTCGGGTCAAAACCCTAGCAAAAAATCTCCCGTCGAAAAGGGGAACCCTGAAAGTCCTCCACCTCCCGCGAAAAATTCGGAGGATAACAAAGTCGAGCACGTCGATCTGGATCCTACCGATGTCTCCAATGATACCGATGAGGACATCGACAGACATCCAAGAAGGACCAGAAGCCGATCTGCTCGGGAAAGCTCTCCGTTCGACATACCAATGACGGAAGAGGAGGAAGTCTTATTGGAACGAATGAGAAGAGCTGGCTGAAAGGCAAACCGAGCTCACTCGCAGTAAATGCCGACAGGCTCGGAAATCTGCTGGCGAGACATCAGATATCCGCGATCTTCGGGGGCCGCGCTGGTAGCGTGATGGATTTGGAATTTCACGGCTCTTACTTCTGCTGCAGTCTTGGCTGCTGGAAGGGGCTTGGAAGACCCCCTTCACCACTCGCATCTCAGATATGAGGGTATCCGATCCAGGAAAACTCAAAGTACCAAAGTATGATGGTACGACCGATCCGAGGGCGCACCTTCAGGCTTTCCACATCACGATAGGAAGAGCGAGACTGAAGGACGGAAAAAAAGACGCCAGCTACTGCCGCCTGTTCGTCGAGAATCTGGAAGGGGCAGCCCTCGAATGGTTCGCACACCTTAAGCGAAACTCTTTCGGAAATTTCCGACAGTTCGCATCATAATTTCTCTAGCAATACTCTATGTTCATAGATAGAGAAACTTCTGATGTCGATCTCTGGAGTCTGTCCCAGAGGGAAGACGAACCCCTCCGCGAGTTCATCAGCCGATTCAAGTTGGTAATGTCCAGGGTCAGCGGGATAAGCGACAAGGTGGCCATTGATACGCTTAGAAAGGCGCTCTGGTACAAGTTGAAATTCAGAAAATGGATAGCCCACGACAAACCGCGGACGATCCAGGACACCCTCCACAAGGCGACGGACTACATCATGATCGAGGAAGAAACTAAAGTCTTATCGCAAAAACATAAGTCGGCGAGACCATCCTCAAAAGATGTAGATCCAAAAACGAAGAAGAAGAACCCTCGTAACGACAAGTATGTCCATCACGAGGGGGACGATCTCCAAGGAGCGCAAAATTACGCGATCAGCTCGGACCAGGGCCGAACCACGGGTAATACATGGACTCACAATCAAGGATATGATGAAAACACCTTCGGCGAGTTTCACCAGTCCCGAGGACACTCAACGACTAACTGCAAAGTCTTGGAAGCAAGGCTGGCCGCGAAGCTACTAGCTGGAGAGCTCTCGGAAGTGACCAGCGTGAAAGATCTCATCCTCGAGACCGATCGCCCCTCGAAGCCAGACAGAAATCCTCCTGCAGAGAGATATCCTCAAAGAAATCTGGGGATAAACGCGGCAGAAGGCCAGACGAAAAGGAGAACGATAACAATCGTCGCAGAGTCAACATGATCATTGGAGGATCGCACTTCTGCAACGATACGGTTTCGGCCATCAAGGCTTACCAGCGGAAGGCGGAGTCAAGCGCAAACTGGCCTACATGGTCTCCTACCCGAGATGATCTGAATTGCTCGATCACCTTCACGAAGAAGGAAGCCGGCGGGATCGATCAACCTCACTGCGATCCGCTCGTCATAGATCTCGTCATACGAGATCGGAAGAGTACTCATTGACACGGGAAGCATGGTCAATGTAATCTTCCGCGACACTCTCAATCGGATGAGCATCAAACTCGGAGGAGTAACTCCACCGCCGAAACCGCTCACAAGTTTTTCAGGCGAAGAATCGATGACCCTCGGGTCGATTCAAATACCAGTTTTGGCCAAGGAGATCACAAAAATCGTCGAATTTGCGGTAGTCGATCATCCTGCCATCTACAACGTGATCATGGGAACCCCTTTGCTCAACGCCATGCAAGCCGTTCCATCGACATACCACCTGGGTGTCAAATTCCCGACCCCAAACGGAGTCGCAGCTATCTGGGGATGTCAGAAATAGTCGTGACTATGCTTCCTCGCGGAGCACAAGTTAAGGCAAATCGCAAGCGCACGAAGATAGGTCAATCTTCGGCCAAAAATGTTTTAAGAAAAGACGATTTAACATCGTCCGCTGACGCAAACGTTTCGGGCGTCGAAACTCAACACGAGTCCGAAGCCGACACTACAACTCAACCGGAACATCCGGATGAGAATGCTGACCCGGCCACGGTCATCACGATCAAGGCGGTCATTACGGCGACAACCGTCGAGTAAAAACGCTCGCGGCGTAAAATAGAACTACGAGATGGCTTGATCCTCGAAAGAGGTACGTAGGCAGCTCGTCGAAAGACGAGTTCAGCTATCCCCCTCTCTAAAAAGGGGGGGGGGGAGTGGGTGTGTATACTCGTATACTCCCACACAGGAAAAGATGTGTTATTGTAATCGAGTTTTTTAGAGATTTTGAATTTTTTTACTACAATATGCGTCGCTTAGAAAATCTCAGAACACGCTTAGAAAATCTACAAACGTTAAGACTCTTGTCAGCAGCCTCATACGGCCCAAAATCGCGAAACAATCTCTCTTCAGCACCGAAAATATACGTATAGTCTTCGAAATAACTGCGAGACATCGCCAAGTTAAAAGTCGAGACGATACGAACAAATTGTCCAAACGCGACCACAAAAACCTTACACTCTGTTCGTCGATTGGCCCTGACGAACACATCAGCCGTCTTAAACAAACGCAACTTGATCACTCTTTTGATCTTCGAACATCCAACACAAGGACGAAAGCGCGCTACAAAAAAAATCTGAAATTTTGGTCTAGCACTTCCAGTTGGCTTAAAAATTGTCTCTGGAAAGATGCTCGATTCGTGCCATACAAGTCATATAAGCCGAGAACCTATCGCGGACTTTAAATCGGTACGAATCAGGTAGAAATCGTAACAGGAAAATTGATAGCCGGCTAGTCACCGCACAAACCTTTAAACCGGGAGTAAACCTAGGTCTTGCCCTAAACCCATCGCATTGGTCTCAGACATCTCAAAGACATGATATCTAAACGATACGAGATCCTACAACATGTCTCTCCATTCATATCTCAACGTTCCCAAAAGATCGTAAGAATAAATGTTTTTTACGAAAACTCACGTCTCGAACAAACCAACAGATTGAACTCCTCAACGACGTTAAATATGAGAAGACAACTCATGTTTGCTTCAAACCCACTCGAAACAAAGTTACTCAAACAAACATCCATTATATATATAAACCGCATAGCGGTAGGGGTTCAAAGCCACCAACGGCCAGTCCCAATAAAAATAAAAGCGGCCAAAACAGGCCCATACAAAGTTCGAAGGCCACACTCGGCCGAACATATATGAACGAAGGCCACACTTGGCCGCAGAATACTAGAGAAGGGAAAAACTTCGTCCCGTCAAATACTCACCTCTCACAGATCAAAGTTAAAATTCTCAGACAAGGAAGCTCCGAATGCATCCGCAGGAATGTTCACTTCCTCATCGCCACCAGCAAACTCGGTCGTGGTCTCTACGGTATCAGGAGAAACCAGGATGGACTTGCTTTCATGAAGCTTTCAGCGGATGAAGGATATGAGCGTGCTGTGTATACATACACAACGACTAGAAAAAAATTTTGGGGTGAAGAGGAGTATTTTGCTCGTTTTACAAGGGAATCAATTGATAGGATTGGGAAACTAATTCGATCTCTAAAATGGGCATGGGGTTCTCTTCACGGTGACGAGTTTCGGGCAAAGAAGGGCGAGTTCATTTCAACCATTGTTCCTTCGTTCTATAGTTGCCAATGTGTTCCTGTTTTGGAGCGAGATTGGGTCTTCTGATTCATTGAAAACAGTAAGGGTGACAAAATGTGTAACCGTTGTTTCTGGATCAAAGAGGTGAGGCTCTTCTTCTGTGAGTTTGAATCGATGAGCGTGATTAGGGACACAAGGGAGTGGTGAAGATGTATTGTATCATAATCTTATCTCTTTTTATGTACTTTGCTATGACATTATCACGGCTGGGTTATGTTTACTTTATGCATGGGTTGTCTTTTAATTACAGCTGATTTTTGTTTATGGCTGGGTTCTCTACAATTACGGCTGAGGTTTAATTTCATAATGACTGAGTTATCGTTAATTGGCAGTGTTATTTAAATACGACATGACTGAGTTATTTAAATGTGAGATGGCTGAGTTATTGTTACATAAAGGCTGAGATAATGCTAACTTTTGGCTGAGTTTTGTAAAAATATCCAAGATACATACAAGAAATCCGCCATGTCATCAACTCGGATTTGCCATGTCATCACTAACGAACAAAATTTACAACTTGGTTTAAGAGACTGTTCATGTTCTTCTTCATGTTATTTATCTATCGTTTTCATCTTTCTCAAATGGTTATGGATCCGGTAGTTATTGTTTCCGGTAACTGGATTAAGAAAAACAGATATGTACTCAACATCGAGAGAAGAGGGTGTAGAGTTCTTCATTTAGATGAGAAAACAACACATGAAGATTTCGCAAAGTCTGTTTTCGATGATTACAAATTGAATGATTTGAGGGATCATATTCAGCTTCGCTACATATTCTCGAATAAAGCATTGAAAACAATATCGCACGACACTCCACCAGTTTACGTGTCCAATACTCGACAATTACAAGGTTTTCTAAGCCTAAAGAAAATCGAACAACTACGTCTCTATGTGGAGATTACAGAGAACAAGGATGACAGAGCAAGAAAAAAGAGTAGCGAGAATGACTGCTCAGAAGTAGAAGCTTCAGAAGTTCAGTCCAGAGACGAAAACTACAGGGGGAGTTGCGATGGTTTCAGTTTAGAGAAGGAACAAGAGGACAATGAGAATGACTGCTCTAGTAATGTGGAAGTAGAAATACACGACGTAGTCAGAGAAGATGAAATAGGCAAAGAAAATGAAGAAGATGATGAATTTGAAAGCCGATTTGATATGTTCGACGACTCAGACGGTGCGTCATCTGAAGATGATAACTTCAGCTCATACGGTGAGTTTCCTACTGAAGACGAAGATTCACCAATGCTACCTCCCAGGAAGAGATATCAGAACTTCTCGATGGTGGTTGAACGTGTGGCCGGTAACTCCTTCCAAGATCTATATGGCCTCAGAGCATCGTGCAAGTTGATGAAGGCGTTAGCAGATCGGCATAGGGTATGCCATTTTTACGATGTATTATCCGTTCCATGGGGACTCAATATGCCTGCTGAGTTGTTGAAAACTTGCTACGCTGAGAGAAATCCAAGCACACTTTATATAAAAGGTGTACAGTTTTTCTTCTCATTCAGCCTTAAGGAAGAAGGGCTTTCTCTAATGAAGCGTGCAGCAGATGCAGGATATGAATGTGCTGTGTATACACACGCAATTACTCGAGCAATCTTTTGGTGTGATGGGCAGTATTTTGCTGGTATTCCAAGAGAAACAGTTGATAGGATCAGGAAACTAGTGCGATCTGTGAAATGGGGATGGGATTTGTGGCATTTTGACGAGTTCCGTCAAAATAGGGCCATGTTCACTTTAGCTTATCTTCCGTCGTTCTACAGTTGCCAATGTGCAAATCTTGTGGAGCGACAATTCCTCTGCTTGTGGCATATTGATGTGACTAAGGATAACAACATGTGTGACCGTTGTTTCTGGATCAAAGAGATAGGCATGTTCTTACGCGATTTTGAACCGATAAGCCTGTTTAGGGACACAAGGAAGTGGTGAAGATGTAATGTTCTCATGTTCTTTGCTATGCCATTATGTATGTCGAACAACAAATTAGTGTAATGAAGGCTGAGTTATTGTTTCTTTTGGCTGCTTTATAGTTTAATTGTGTCTGAGTTATTGTTTAATTACGGCTAAGTTAGATCTGACTTAATAAAGGTTACGGTCTGAGTTACATAAAACATAGGCTGACTTATAATTATATAAAACATATGCATAGTTTAATTGTGGCTGAGTTATTGTTTAATTACGGCTAAGTTAGATCTGACTTAATAAAGGTTACGGTCTGAGTTACATAAAACATAGGCTGACTTATAATTATATAAAACATATGCATAGTTTAATTGTGGCTGAGTTATTGTTTAATGACGGCTGAGTTAGATCTGACTTAATAAAAGTTACTGTCTGAGTTACATAAAACATAGGCTGACTTATCATTAGTATGACGCCTGGGTTATTTAATACGTTAAGTCTGAGTTACATAAAACCTAGCCTGACTTATAATTACAAAACACGACTACACACAATGTAAGAATTTCCTGAAACGCAGGATGAGGAAGACATTTTTATTCTCAAAACAATTTCAAAAAAACATTAGTGCGACTTTAGGGTGAGTAAGAAGACGACATCGTGAAACGGCAACATATACTTTTTTCCTTTTTAAGTATTAAATATATAAAAATTTAATGTCTCGATATTGAAAATTACTCGACACATACGAGCCAGCCGTTTATTTCAAACTCATCATAATTAGTCTTGATATTCTCATATTGTTGGCGAAGTTATTCCTCACGCGCCATAATTAATCGAGAACTCAGTCCAATAAAGCAAGTGGAAATGTCCCATTAATAATGAAATGGGCATGCAATAATCTACGTTGTGGTATAAACCTTCACATAAACATTCACGGCTGAGTTAGATTAGTACGTTTTGGCTGAGTTAACTTAACGTTGTGGCTGAGTTATATTAACATTCACAGCTGAGTTACCTTATACGTTTTGACTGAGTTAACTTAAAGTTGTGGCTGCGTTATGTTAAGAGATACGGCTGAATTATAATACATAAGTAAATATGAATTCGACATGTCGAATTACATTCAGAAACAGAAAATATCAGGTTCAAAATATAGACAACACATCACTGTCGAAAACCAAAATTATCAGGACCAAACTCTTTAAACTTGTGGACGAGATCATGCCAAACTCTAGTTAGCATCCACGGAGGCTTGTCGCCTCCGTTTGCCCAAGTGCTCTTCAAATGGCGCATCTGGCAACGTAATAGTATTTTGGTCACAAGATTAAAATGTGTCCAAACTGTCGAATTATGCCTTCAATCCCACGTGTTTTTGCGCTACAACAAAAAATATTACAAAATTGTTGTTAAGAACACACATGTTCTCAATGTAGACAGAGTGGACAAACTGTTGATATATCTAATATGGACACATATCCCGTCCTTACAGCGAGTTGAAGAAACCAGAGTTCCTTAAAATGATCAGGAATGGCGTGGTATGTCGGCCAATCATGAACCCATCCTTCTGCAAGAATCGACGGGATGACGAGGGAGAGATCACTTAAAAATTTGAACCAGGTAGTGCCGGTTGTTCACTCAACATCACGGGAAGCATAAGTGTTAGCGGTTTAAATGAATCTAGTATTCTCATCTCACTTTCGGGTGTCGCATGTCCAAAGATTGGATCCTAGCAATTAATCTTCTCCTTCTTCAGATCCACGTGAAACGCCACCCAGTGATTTCTGCCGGTTCGAAAACATCCGTACAAGTGATCCACATCTTCATACCACTTCAAGTTTGTTGGACATTCAAGGGGAAGCTTATCGTTTATTAGATCTTCATAACCATTGCCTTTAAACGTGATCATACTGGGTTTTATCTTGAACTGCTTGAAATCGTGAATCCAAAAACTTAACACCTAAACGTCAATGAAGACAATCCGCTTGGACCAGAATGGGATGGGATTTCGCATGGACCTTTTAATGAGGATGTTTATATACGCACCGACATGCTACACAAAGAATATTAACAAGTCAGTTGTAATCAAATATATAAGTTAGCCGTAAACAAATATATAACTCAGCTGTAATAGAATACATGACTCAACCGTACTAAAGACTTACATTATCAAACACCCATCTATATTCCTTTTCGAACCACGGTCTTTCATGGATGAGTATGCTGTAGAAGTCACTCTCATGATCAGCTGAGAGGACTGCTGGTTTATCTGCTGGTGCTGGTGGTTTAGGTGGAATTCCCTTAATGTGTTGCATCAGTTTTTCGAATAGCACCGGATCAACAGGTGCTAGAGGGTCATATATTGCTGATGAAGGCTTAACATTCTTCCTCATGCACGTCGTTCCATCGTCTCCAATGTACGGAAACACTGGTGGTGAAGAAACTGTCGTCAATGCAAAACCTTTTGGAGATAATTGAACACGTTTCTCCCGATATTCCTTTACTACGGCAGATCTAATCACTTCCTGATTCTCGACATCAGACTCCGGCGCAAATTCGTTCTCTTCCGCAAGAAATTCGTCGTTCGTCAAAGCACATTCATTGTCCTCTCCAGCATGTTTTTGCTTCTTTAACTCTGCATGTTTTTGCTTCTTTAGCTCAGCAAGTTTTTGCTTCTTTAACTCAGCCTCTTTTCTCTTAGCCTCGGCTTCTTGATTCTTTAACTCAACCAGTTTTTGCTTCTTTAACGCAGCCTCTTTTCTCTTAGCGTCAGCCTTCTCCTTCCTCTTCAACGCAGCCTCTGCTTGCACTGCTTTTTTCTTATCAGCGGTGTCCTCATCCTTTACAGTACGCATGCCCTTGCAGCCGCGTCCATAAGCTGAAACCTTAGCATCCTTATCATCCTTAGTAGCCTTTAAATGAGAAACATATACGAAATCAAGATCAGTAGCTTTAGAAACACTACCAAACTCCTCAGCCAAAGTCCTTTTCACCCCTGTATCCTTACCAAACTCCTCAGCCAAAGTCCTTTTCACCCTTGTATCCTTATCAAACTCCTCAGCCAAAGCCCTTTTCACCCATGTATCCTTACCAGGAGTCTCGCCGACTAACGCTGGACTATTGACAGACTTCTGTTGCGTATTCTGCTGCGGTGATGGCAAAGATCTTCTTCGCCGCCGTTTGAGAGGTTATCATAGTTTTCGAGAATTTTTCCTAGAACTTTCAGACGCTCCTCCACTAAAGCTTTCACCATGTCATCAATGGTCTTCTGGTCCATCAATGGTCTGTTCCGTTCTAACTCGTAAGCGTCAAACCGTGAGTTAATCTGACCAAATTTTCTAGAAATATTCTCCAGAGTACTCACAATGGTCGTCAGAGTCGCTTTGTTCTCCAAATCGTTGCTACCTTCCTCTTCACTAGAACCATTTCCCGTTGCAGCAGATTTTACCCTCAATGTTGTTCACTTCATTCTGTGTCTTAACTTTCTTCTGCTTCTTAGTGGGTGGCTCATCTTCTGACGAAACTCCACCCTTCATTTTCTTCTTCTTCTCATTCTCCTTCCCCTGCGCATTCCCCTGCGCATTCCCCTGCAATTTCCAAAAACCTTTCACAAATCTACATGCATGTATATATGTTATCAAGCTAACGAGTTGTGGATCGTCAGGTTCACCCGCCCATTTAGGAAACATCTCTTCAATTGAGTCCTTCAAAACCATTCTCCTCACACGCACCTGCAACACCAGGTTATAATTAAACTCAGCCACCAAAATAACACATAACTCAGCCATCAAATACAATAAATCAGCTATCAAATATAATAAATCAGCCATAAAAAAAACTAAAAACTCAGCGTTACACCTTACCTCGCCATGCTCTTTGATTTCGGCAGCCAACAAGTTATCAAAACTTGCACGTGTACGCTTTCCACCCCATCGCAAAAGCGGAATTTCTTCATTATTCACCAGTCTCCCAAAATTCTCACCGAAGCAGGCGACGGATTCATACGCCCAAATCAATAACGCGACGGTCATGCCGCTTATTGTGTATGACCCTCCTTGTGGAGCCAACGTTTTAATAGAGTCAATGAGAACTTCGTATGCAGTCCGACCCCATGGATACGACCTCATGGCTTCATCGTCGAATACCCTTATTGCACTTTCAAAATGTATCCTTGAATTGTGATGCAAAAAATAGACTCCCATGGCTTGAAGAAGTAGCAGCCCCAACCACTTACGCTTTTCAAAACTCCAAAGCGGACAGAACGCTAATGCTTCCTTCAGTTCATCTAACTTGGGTCCCATCCCAAGCGGCACCTTCAACTCCTCCCAAAACTCTTTGTATTGATCAGGTTCAAAACTTTCTGTCGGCAATGGACCTGCGTTTAACCCTGTGATCTCACCAAACTCGAGCAAGCTAAACCTGATAGCCTCATCAACCATGAGACACCATATCTCATCCTTATGTACTCGCAGTTGTCTACATAGTACATAGTGTACGGTCCTACTAGACCATATGCTTTCGCGTCCAGCTAGCCTAGAAACTACTCCAATGGAAGAGTTCACCAGTTCTTCCCACACATCAAGTCCTATTGTTTCTCTAATGTGGGAGAAATTTCCTAGACGGAAATTGTGGTTAATATCTTTTTTTTCTAGGTTAGAAGACCCTTCAAGGTAAAGTCTTGGAGGGTAATGCTGTGATTTAACTTCAACAACATCCATCTGATCATATAACCCAACAATAAATCAGCCACAAGATAACAATAACACAGCCATAACATAACAATAACTCAACAAAATAAAAATAACTCAGCCACAACATAACAGTAACTCAGCCATAACATAACAATTCCTCAGTCACGACATAACGATAACTCAACAATAACATAACAATTACTCATTCATAACATAACACTAACTCAGTCGCAACAAAACCCTAACTCAGACGCAACAAAACCCTCAACCATATCACAGCCGCAACATAACCATATCTCAGTCGCAACAAAATATATAACTCAGATGAAATATAATATATAACTGACCCACAAACTCAACCAAAACACAATATATAACGTCGCGACATCCTACCGGAAAAGACGAACTCGTAGATAAGAATGCGGCGAAGACGATTTCGTACAAACGATTGAAGACGACAATTTCGGGGAAAACGATATGAGAGAAGACACAGTATCAACGACAGAGAGTTAGTTCGAGGAAGACGAAGTAAACACAATGTCGACGAGGATTTTGGAGAGTGGGAGAAAGCTTGCGGTTCCTTCTTCGAGACGACGACAATGTTATTCGTTTCTTTTTTCTTTAACCTCTATGCATTTGTGGAGAAGGAGACGGTTTGATTTCTATTTTGCTTATGTGGATTGTTAATTACTGATGTGGATTTAGTATTTAAAACTAATTTCAATTAGTGTATCCAAACATTTTAATAATTTTAAATATATATATATAACACTCTAATAATAAACCAAAATTTTCTATAAATTCTAGTTGTTAAGATTTGAGAAAATGTTTGTGAGAATGTGTTGTATATTTCTTATTGCTTACACCACTATATATAGTGGTTCATACAAGGTGGAGTCAAAGGGAGAATTGATTACAAAGATACTCTACATAATGACATGGTCAAACTCATAAAGACTAAGGTTGAATGGGTCTTCCATGTGGCTGGATGTAAAGCTCCAATGGACTCTAGTCTTGAACTTGTATGGTCTAAGTTATGGACCATCCACTTCATGATTCATAACACTCCCCCTTGGATGCCATAACTATATAGGACTTGTAACATGCTAATGTTGCCTCATTAAAACCTCTCCCAGAAAACCCAAAACCCAATGTGGTAAAAGGAAAACCAGAGAAAGGAAAAAGAGTACAACACACATTACTCCCCCTGATTTGGACATCACTGAAGGTCCTTGAATCTTCGCATGCCAATATGCTGTGTGAGCTTCCTGAATGTGCTGGTGGGCAATGACTTGGTGAAGAGGTCGGCTGAGTTCTCACTAGAGTGGATCTGAAGGACGTTGACCTCTCCAGCTTTCTGCAACTCATGAGTAAAGAAGAACTTGGGTAGAATATGTTTGGTTCGGTCACCTTTGATATACCCGTCTTTGAGTTGAGCAATGCAAGTAGCATTATCTTCATATATGATGGTCGGACCATTGTCCTTGACCATTCCACTATCTGATCGGATGTGTTGGGTCATAGACCTCAACCATACACACTCACGACTTGCCTTATGCATGGCAAGAATTTCTGAGTGATTAGATGAAGTGGCTGCTATAGTTTGTTTCATGGAACGCCATGATATAGCAGTATCACCATGAGTGAACACATAACCAGTTTGGGACCGACCATGGTGTGGATCAGATAAGTAGCATGCATTTGCAAAGCCTACCAAACCATCTTTGGTTTCATTGGTATAAAATAGACCCAAATCCTTAGTTCCTTGTAGGTAACGTAGGATATGTTTAATTCCGTTCCAGTGCCTTTGGGTCGGACAAGAACTAAATCTTGATAAGAGGTTTACGGCAAAACATATATCTGCTCTAGTATGGCTAGCCAAATACATTAATGCTCCTATGGCACTGAGGTATAGCACTTCTGGACCCAGGACATCCTCATCGTCCTTCTTAGGACCGAATGGGTCCGTGTCCAAATCAAGGGACCTCACGACCATTGGGCTGGTCAAGGGGTGAGCCTGGTCCATATAAAATCTCTTGAGTACTTTTTCAGTATATACCATTTGATGCACAAGAATTCCTCCTTTCATGTACTCAAGTTGCAACCCCAAACAGAATTTGGTTTTACCTAGGTCTTTCATTTCAAACTCTTTCTTGAGATATTCAACTGTTTGGGCGATTTCCCCAGAGGTTCCAATGATGTTCAAATCATCAACATACACTGCTATGATAACAAATCCATTTTTTGCAAACTTCTTTATAAAGATACATGGACTGATAGGGTCGTTCTTATAGCCTACTTTGGCAAGGTATTCGCTTAAACGATTATACCACATTCGACAACTTTGCTTAAGTCCATATAAGGATTTGTTCAGCCTTATGCAGTGTTCTTCTCGAGAACCTTTGTTAGCTTTAAGCTCAATACCCTCTGGTAATCTCATATATATTTCATTATCCAGTGGACCATAAAGGTATGCGGTTACAACATCCATCAACCGCATATCCAAATTTTCTTCGATGGCCAGACTTATTAAAAAGCGAAATGTAGTTGCATCCACCACAGGGGAGTATGTCTCCTCATAATCGATGCCTGGTATTTGTGAGAATCCTTGTGCTACAAGACGTGCTTTGTATCTTACAATTTCACCATGTTCATTTCTCTTCCTCACAAATACCCACTTATATCCCACTGGATAAATGTTAGAAGGCGTCAGGATAATCGATCCAAAGACATTCCTTTTCTTTAATGATTCTAACTCCACGTTTATAGCTTCTTTCCATTTGAGCCAATCAGATCTTTGAGTGCACTCTAGAATAGACGTGGGTTCATGATCCTTATTTAAGTCCATCATATCAAGGGCTACTTTATAAGCAAATATATTATCGATGTCGACATCTTTTCGGTTCCATCTTGTCCCAGACATAAGATAATTAATTGAGATCTCATCATTAGCACCTTCAGTACCATAAGGCTCGGCGTCCCGAGTCTCATTGGTTGGTACCTTAGGCATGGCCTTTTCGGCCTTTTCTGGACAATCTATGACCTCGGTTTCTTTTGCACCTTTCTTTAATTTCCGAGGTCTTTTATCTTTGGAACCAATTGGTCTACCACGTTTGAGACGTGCTTTAGACTCTATAGCCACTTGATTGTGTCCATCATGGACATCAATACTTATTGGTGCATTACAAGCTGGTATATAGGACTTAGTCACTCTTTTCGGGTCAGCAAATGAATCAGGCAATTGATTAGCTAGCTTTTGCAAATCAATTATTTTCTGGATCTCTAAATCACATGATTGAGTCCGAGGATCTTGCCATGATAGGGATGTTTGATTCCATTTTATTGCTTTGCCCAGCTTGTTATTCTCTCCCCCTAATATTGGGTACTCAGATTCATCAAAATGACAATCTGCATATCTGGCCTTAAACAAATCTCTTGTTGTTGGCTCAAGATATTTAATAATGGTGGGAGAGTCAAATCCAACATATATTCTCATCCTCCTTTGAGGTCCCATTTTTGTTCTCTGTGGTGGTGCAATAGAAACATACACAGAACATCCAAATGTTTTGATATGGGACACGTCTGGCTCATGGCTCGAGAGTAATTGGGATGGAGAATATTTGTGTTCACTAGATGGCCTTATGCGTATCAATTCAGCAGCATGTAATACCGCATGTCCCCAAGCTAATACTGAAAGCTTCGACCTCATGAGTAATGGTCGAGCTATGAGTTGGATTCTTAATGAAGGATTCGGCCAATCCATTCTGTGTATGTACATGTACCACAGAGTGTTCCACACTTACTCCCATGGACATACAGTAATCATTAAAAGCTTGGGAATTGAATTCATTAGCATTGTCAAGACGAATAGTTTTAAGTGGAAAATCTGGAAAGTAGGCTCTCAGTCTTATCCAGTAATCTAGCAAATGCCAGGTTTCTAGTGGATAATAAACAAACATGCGACCATCTGGTCGATGCATCAATGAGGACCATAAAATATCGAAATGTCCCACAAGGTGGGTGTATTGGTCCACATATATCGCCTTGAATCTTTTCCAGAAAGTTTAATGTTTCTTTAACCACCTTTACAGGTGATGGCCTTATTATTAATTTCCCTTGTGAGCATGGAACACATGGGAAGCTCTTAGGGAGAATTTTCCTATCTTTCAAGGAATGGCCAGTTGAGTTCAAGAGTATTTTACGCATCATAGCCGAACCAGGATGGTCGAGCCTGTCGTGCCATTGGTTAAAGGCTTCTCTGAACTCTTAAGTCATTGTAACATTAACCTCGATCAAGTTTATATGGGCACAATAAAGGCCCATAGATATAGCAGGGATAGTCTCTAGGACTTTCTTATGGCCTTGGGCATTTTCATAAATCAAAAGGAATTCTTTCTTTCCCTCGCCCTTAGTTTCAACATGTAGACCATTCATACGAATGTCTTTGAAACTTAACAAATTTCTCTTTGATTTAGGAGAATATAATGCATCAGAAATTTCTAGATGTGTGCCATTAGGCATCATTAAGTGGGCCTGGCCATGGCCTTCAATAAGACTGGTCTGCTCTATAGTATTGATATTGGCACTTCTTAGGGTGAGGTTAACAAAATATCTTTTGTCTTTTAATATAGTGTGGCTTGATCCACTATCCACCACTAGCATGTTTTAGTCTTCTTTCATTTCTGAAAAATAGACAAGGATCATCATCTTAGACATTTCTTAAGTATAAGAATGTTTTATTTGGCTTTGTTTAAATGTTCTTAGGAAGTTTAACTGGATATATAAAATTAAATTTATTTCATAGATAAAACTTTATTTCAAAGTAGTAGAACAAAAACATAAAGCCAAAGGGAAATGCAAAGACAAAAGCAACATGATATCGAAATCTTAATTGGCCTCTTTAAGGATATCTGAAGTCTCAAATTCAGTCTGATCATCATTGTCATGGGCTTGAACATCCTCATGGTCGAGATCATTCTCATCATCATGATGGACCCAATGGGCCACAGGGTTCTTTCCCTTTATGCTCTCCTGGTAGAGTTTAACAAGATGATCGGGAGTTTTGCATCGGTTGGCCCAATGATTGGTCATCCCACACCGATGGCAAGAAGATTTGGTCGAGCCATGGGTTTTGAAGTCGGACTTATACCCACCGCTAGGTTGATACCCTCGGCCATTACCTCTGCCATATCCTCGGCCTCGGCTACGACCAAGGTGTTCACGTGGTTGAAACCCACGGTTACGACCTTGCCATCTTCCATGGCCTCTCATACGGCCATGGTTTGACTCTTTCTTTGGAGACTCATCTTTTGGCTCTATGGCCGCATGTGCCTCATGTAATGCCTTAGCACCAGGAGGCCTCATCTCACTATTCCTCATGAGTAACTCATTTTTTTGCTCAGCCAGCAACAAACAAGAGATCAAATTTGCATAGGTGGAGAAACCCTTTTCTCGGTATTGTTGCTGAAGCAAAACATTGCTTGTGTGGAATGTAGAGAATGTCTTCTCTAACATGTCAGCATCAATGATAGTCTCTCCATACAGTTTCAACTTTGAGACTATCTTGAATAGAGCCGAGTTATACTCATCCACAGACTTAAAATCTTGGATCCTTAGGTTCCTCTAATCATATAGGGCCTTTGGTAAGAGCACCGTCCTCTGGTGATCATATCTGGATTTCAGTTCTGTCCAAAGTTCCCGAGGATTCTCAACAGTGAGGTATTGGTCTTTGAGAATTTCAGCAAGGTGATGGCGTATGATTAAGATCGCACTGTATCTATCCTTCTCAGATAACTCATTGCCATCAGTGATACAAGCACCAAGGTTTTTGGATTTCAAGATGAGCTTGGTGTCAAGTGCCCATTGAAGGTAATTGTCTCCGGAGAGATTGAGGGCAGCATACTCAAGATTGTTGATTTTTGACATCTGAATCAAATAATCCATAAAGGGATAAGGATTCATAATAAGATGATCAATGGGGATTTTGAATGTTTGAAATTTTTTTATATTTTTCAATCATCACTAATAAAATTCAATCATAAAAATCGATTTCAAGGTTGGTTTTAATAATAACTATGTGATCAAATGATAACTTTATAATCAAATGTTTTCAAAACAAGTATTTAAAATTTATTATATGATATACTAATTTTAAAAACTTGATTATAGTTTATAATATTTGAAATAAATATTTACTTTAGTCAAAGATTTTCATTTAAACAATCATAAAAGTTTTTCAAAAAAAAATTTCAGTTTTCAAAATCAGACATCAATGGTCAAAGATTTTCATTTAAACAATCATAAAAGTTTTTCAAAAAAAAATTTCAGTTTTCAAAATCAGACATCTGGTCAAAGATTTTCATTTATGGGTTTTAATATTTCATTTATTCTGCTTTTGACTGATCACAAAGGATCAAAAACGATTTTGGCTTTAGGGTGATCACGATTGGATATTGGATTTTGCTGGTTGTGAAACCAAACAAGAGAAAAAGTTTGATGTGTGTAATGGCCGATTTTATTTGGCAAACATCACATCAGTTTGGATTGAAGATTTTGATGGGGTTTTTGATTAGGCCAGATTATACATTCATGATTTCACATCTGGTAATTAGGCCAATCAAAGGATAGAATCATGGTTTTTTATTTTATTTTTAATCTTTCATCAAATCCGGAAACATGGATGACAAAAGGAGAGAGGAGCAGCCGATTTTATGAATGGCTTTTAGCTAAGGGGATTTGCAATCTTTCAATAATTTTGTTTATGATTCAAAAGGTTCTTAAAATCATGATTCATATAGATCATGGATTCAAGATTAATATTTGAGATGATTTTCGATCTACAGATTTTTCTCTTTTATAATATCTATAGATTTCTATTGTTTTATAAATATTAGGATTCATATAAAATTCAGATTCATATAGATCTTTATAATCAAAATTCAGATATGTGGTGTTCTTAGATTTTAGGGTTAGATTATTTTACCTTTTCACCACAAGGATTCTGAATGGACCACCTTAAGAGAGAGGAAGATGATCCCATGGATAGTGGAGAGAGGTGGAGAAGTGGCGTGGGTGCGGCGGAGGAGAGGAGGTCGCCGGAGAGCTTGCTTTCAGTGGAGAGCTTCGTCGATAACGTGTTAAGATTTGAGAGAAGGTTTGTGAGAATGTGTTGTATATTTCTTATTTGCTTACACCACTATATATAGTGGTTCATATAAGGTAGAGTCAAAGGGAGAATTGATTACAAAGATATTCTACGAAATGACATGGTCAAACTCATAAAGATTAAGGTTGAATGGATCTTCCATGTGGCTGGATATAAACCTCCAATAGACTCTAGTCTTGAACTTGTATGATTTAGGTTATGTACCAAGTTCATGATTCATAACACTAGTAATTTTCTCAATATATAACTGTCAACTACTGCTATTTAAGGCCATATATATTATGATTGCGTCTGAAGATCAAAAAACCTCGACTGCATCTACATTATATATAATCTGGTGTATGTATGTGTGTGTGAGAGAGAGAGAGAGTTTCAGATTTAAAGGTAAGAAGAAGAAGAGGAGAAAGCAAATCCAAATTGATCCTACATTTTGCGACTCAATCTCTCTCTCTGTTGTAACGCCATTATCATACACAGGTGGAAACATCTCTTCTACTCTCTCTCTCTCTTCTCGGCTAGGGCGGGGAGAGAGAAAGAGAAGCGACATTGTCTTCGATCACAGGTATTGTCGTACATAAATTTAAAAAAAATTCATCATGTGTGTTTTTGTCTTCTTGTGTCTTTCTCTAGATAACATCGAGGCAACACAACAAAAAGTCTTTAAAAACAACATATTTCTTCTTCTTTCTGATGTGTTATTCAACGTGTTAGGCTCTGACGAAAAGTCGTTTTGGTAACATGTGCGATGTGTCTTTCAGGCTCTGCGTTTCTCTCTACCACCGTCGTGACTCCTCTGCTCATAAGACACATCTTACACTCGCTTCCTCTGCTTACATTGAATTGCTCTTTCTTCAATGCTCTCTAGCTCAGAAATCTCATTAATCTAATTATTGATTTATGGGCACCCTCTTGAGAGCTCTTCGTGACTTACCACTTGTGGAAGCGTCTTCGATCTGCATCACTTTGGCTCTTCTCTTAGTGTTTATCATCGATATCTCCGCGAGACGCTTGCTTCTCTGCCTCCGTCGCGGTCCTTTCCTCAAACACGACTCTGTAGGAATCTCTAGTTCAGGAGACGCCCGCGAGCTTCAAGTCACCATTGGCTACAAATTCTCGGTTTTTTGCTGTTTCTTCGTCTTAATCGTGCACGTTTCAGTTTTAGTGTTGGATGTTGTCGGAGTAACTAAGGAAAGAAACGCGATTAGTGTTCTTTTCTCGCCGGTTACAGAGGTTGTAGCTTGGTTAGTGTTGTGCGCATCAGTTGTTCGATGTAATTACACCTCTGCGGAAAAGTTCCCTTTGCTGTTAAGGCTATGGTGGGTTGTGGGTTTCTTCTTTTGTTTATGGGCTTTGATCATAGACTCCAGAGAGCTTGTTGTGAACGGCTCGAACCATTTGTCTTCACACGTCGTTGGGAACTTTGTTTCAGCTCCTGCTCTGGCTTTCCTCTGCTTCGTGGCTCTCAGAGGTGTATCAGGTCTTCGAGTTATTACTACACATTCACATCTTCTTGACCCTCTGCTTGTCGAAGAAGAAGAAGAAGAAAAAGCTGGGTGTCTCAGTGTTACTTCCTACAGCGACGCCGGGTTGTTCAGCCTCGCTACGCTTTCGTGGCTGAATCCTCTCCTCTCCCTTGGCGCGAAGAGGCCGTTGGATCTCAAGGACATTCCTCTGCTCGCTCCCAAAGACCGGGCAAAGACCAACTACAGAATCTTGAACTTTAACTGGGAGAAGCTAAAGGCTGAGAATCCCTCAAAACCACCTTCTCTTGCTTGGGCCATCTTGAAGTCGTTTTGGAAAGAAGCGGCTTGTAATGCAGTCTTTGCTGGCTTGAACACTCTTGTCTCTTATGTGGGTCCTTATTTGGTGAATGACTTTGTTAATTATCTGGGTGGGAAAGAGACTTACCCTCACGAGGGTTACATCCTCGCTGGTATCTTCTTTGCGGCCAAGCTCGCGGAGACTTTAACAACTCGGCAGTGGTATCTTGGTGTCGATATCTTGGGGATGCATGTCAGATCAGCTCTAACGGCTATGGTGTACAGAAAAGGGCTCAAACTCTCGAGTATAACCAAGCAGAACCACACGAGCGGCGAAATTGTGAACTACATGGCCGTTGATGTCCAGAGAGTAGGTGACTACTCTTGGTACCTTCATGATATGTGGATGCTTCCTCTACAGATTGTGCTTGCTCTCGGGATCTTGTACAGGAGTGTGGGGGTGGCGGCTGTAGCCACGTTGGCGGCCACAGTTTTCTCTATTATCGCCACCATCCCATTGGCCAAAATCCAAGAGGACTATCAAGACAAATTGATGTCTGCTAAAGATGATCGGATGAGGAAGACTTCGGAGTGTTTGAGGAACATGAGGATTCTGAAACTGCAGGCTTGGGAGGATCGGTACAGGGTCGTGCTTGAGGGAATGAGGAGTACGGAGTTCAAATGGCTTCGAAAGGCTTTATACTCCCAAGCGTTTATCACATTTATATTCTGGAGTTCGCCTATCTTCGTAGCTGCAATCACGTTTGCTACGGCCATAGGATTAGGAACTCAGCTCACTGCAGGAGGCGTTCTCTCCGCGCTTGCAACGTTCAGGATTCTTCAGGAGCCGCTTAGGAATTTTCCTGATCTGGTGTCAATGATGGCTCAGACTAAAGTGTCTCTTGATCGGATATCGGGGTTTCTGCAAGAGGAAGAGCTCCAGGAAGATGCTACGATAATCCTTTGTCAAGGTATGACAGAGACATCAGTGGAGATCAAAGACGGTTGTTTCTCTTGGGATCCTTCGTGGGTAAGGCCAACTTTGTTTGATATTCATCTAAACGTTAAGAGAGGAATGCGAGTAGCTGTCTGCGGAGTCGTTGGTTCCGGAAAATCAAGTTTTCTTTCTTGTATACTTGGAGAAATACCTAAAATCTCGGGTGAAGTAAGTGAAACACTTTGAACAACTTTCAAAACATGTGTGTCTGTCTTCAATATTTTTCAGGCCTAAGCAAATTTCACGAGTTGTACACTGAAATACACAGGTTAGAATATGCGGTAGTGCTGCTTATGTTTCACAATCCACATGGATCCAGTCTGGGAATATAGAAGAAAATATTCTCTTCGGCAGTCCAATGGACAAGGCCAAGTACAAGAACGTTATACACGCTTGCTCACTGAAACGGGACTTGGAGCTCTTCTCACATGGCGATCAGACCATTATCGGTGACAGAGGCATAAACCTCAGCGGTGGTCAGAAGCAGAGAGTTCAGCTAGCAAGAGCGCTTTACCAGGATGCTGATGTTTATCTGCTGGACGACCCTTTCAGTGCTGTTGACGCTCACACTGGCTCCGAACTCTTCAAGGTGCACTCTTTTTTATTTTCTACTTCTTTCCAAATAAACAAACAACTACCTTTTTTAAACACTGCCTTGCGTTGAATGTGTCTCCCTACTTCACAAGCTTGAGTTTGCGTATCTACAGGAATACATATTGACGGCTCTGGCAGACAAGACTGTGATATTTGTAACTCATCAAGTCGAGTTTCTTCCTACCACGGATCTTATATTGGTGAGGACTTCTTCGGCATGGCTCAATCTTATACCAAGAAAGCACTTCATGAAATTTTTGTGTTTATCTGCAGGTCCTTAGGGATGGCCAAATTATACAGTCAGGTAAGTATGAGGAACTGCTACAAGCAGGAACGGATTTCTTATCACTTGTGTCTGCTCATCATGAAGCAATTGAAGCAATGGACATTCCAAGCCATTCATCAGAGGACTCTGATAGCCATCATGGGATAGACCAGTCATTGCCACACAATCCAAAATCCAACGCTTCCTCGAGCAACATTGAGATTCTGGCCAAGGAGGTCCAAGAAGGGCCGTCGGGGTCTAACCAGAAAGCCACCAAGGAGAAAAAGAAAGCAAAACGGCTGAGGAAGAAACAACTGGTTCAAGAAGAGGAACGTGTCCGGGGACGAGTCAATATGAAGGTGTACTGGTCATATATGGCTGCAGCCTATAAAGGGCTTTTGATTCCGCTCATAATCATTGCGCAGACTCTGTTTCAGTTCCTACAGATTGCAAGTAACTGGTGGATGGCCTGGGCAAATCCGCAAACAGAGGGAGACCAAGCTAAAGTGAGCTCCACGGTCCTACTCCTTGTATTTATTGCGCTAGCATTTGGTAGCTCAGTGTTTATCTTTGTCCGAGCGATTCTGGTCGCCACGTTCGGCCTCGTAGCTGCTCAGAAGCTGTTTCTGAACATGCTCAGAAGTGTTTTCCGCGCGCCAATGTCGTTTTTCGACTCGACTCCTGCTGGAAGGATCTTAAATCGGGTTGGTTCTCTTTTTTTTTAAATTTATTAGAACATGACTGTGACGTCTTCTCTTCATGATGGTCTTTCTCATTGCTATTTTAGGTGTCCATTGATCAAAGCGTGGTGGATCTTGATATTCCTTTTAGGCTCGGAGGATTTGCATCAACAACAATACAGCTCATTGGCATTGTTGGTGTGATGACAAACGTTACATGGCAAGTGTTTCTTCTTGTAATTCCAACTGGCATTGCTTGCTTGTGGATGCAGGTGATTTCTGGTTAATTTCTGAAGATTCGTTTTTATGATACTTAAAAGGGATACAATAAATTCAAAGTATTTGACTTATTTCTCTTGGTATTACACGTTTTAACAGCAAAGTTTTTTTTTTGGTTTTTTGCATTTGAAAAACGCAGAAATACTACATGGCATCGTCTAGAGAGCTGGTTCGGATAGTGAGCATACAGAAATCTCCAATAATCCATCTATTTGGGGAGTCAATCGCGGGTGCAGCAACAATCAGAGGGTTTGGCCAAGAAAAGCGTTTCATGAAGAGAAACCTCTATTTACTGGACTGCTTTGCCCGCCCTTTCTTTTGCAGCATCGCTGCTATAGAGTGGCTCTGTTTACGCATGGAGTTGCTTTCCACTTTCGTCTTTGCCTTCTGCATGATCCTGCTCGTCAGCTTTCCACATGGAACAATCGATCCAAGCAAGCTCTTCTCCTCGTCCTCTTTATCTTTCTTCCTATAGATCATATGGTCTGCATTTCTCCCATGTTTATTGAGTTCAGAATATATCTTTGTATAGGCATGGCCGGTCTTGCAGTAACGTATGGCCTTAATTTAAACGCTCGCCTTTCCCGGTGGATACTTAGCTTTTGTAAGCTCGAGAACAAAATCATCTCCATCGAAAGAATCTATCAGTATAGTCAGATTCCCAGTGAAGCCCCTACGTTCATCGAGGACGCTCACCCTCCTCCTTCGTGGCCAGAAAATGGAGCCATTGAGATCAACAATTTGAAGGTACATTTCGAATTGTTCATTCTGTTGAACTTGTCGCTATAGCTTTTTATTCATCCTCCTCCTTTGCTTAAAAGGTTCGCTATGGAGAAAATCTGCCAACTGTACTCCACGGAGTCAACTGTGTATTCCCTGGTGGCAAGAAGATTGGGATTGTGGGGCGCACAGGAAGTGGCAAATCAACGCTGATCCAAGCGCTGTTCAGGCTGATAGAGCCATATGCAGGACAAATAATCATTGATGGCATCGATATCTCCTCCATTGGCCTTCACGACCTCCGTGGCCGTCTCAGCATCATTCCCCAAGACCCCACCTTGTTTGAAGGCACTATTCGAGGAAACCTCGACCCTCTCGAAGAACACACTGATCAAGAAGTTTGGCAGGCTCTAGATAAGTCACAGTTGGGGGACATAGTTCGTGCTAAAGACCAGAAGCTCGATACTCCAGGTATATAGTAAATCTTGACGTTAGATTGAGAAGTAAGAAAAAGAATGCTGATGGTGATTCGTTGATTAAACTCTGTTGGGTGCAGTGTTAGAAAATGGAGATAACTGGAGTGTTGGGCAGAGGCAGCTGGTGTCTCTTGGGCGTGCATTGCTTAAACAAGCGAGAATTCTTGTGCTTGATGAAGCAACTGCTTCGGTTGACTCAGCCACTGATAATCTCATCCAGAAGATTTTGAGAACAGAGTTTGGTGATTGCACCGTCTGCACTATCGCACATCGGATCCCCACTGTGATCGATAGTGACTTGGTTCTGGTTCTAAGCGATGGTACATACATTTCTCAGATTTTCTGTTTACAGTGAGAAACAAACACGTCTTAAAAAACTTTGGTGATGATTTTGGCAGGTCTTGTTGCGGAATTCGACACGCCAACACGACTTCTAGAGGATAAGTCTTCGATGTTCCTTCGACTGGTGACAGAATACTCATCGAGATCAAGTGGCATACCTGACTTCTGATCAGTCGAGGTGAGGACCACAAAGTGAAAGGAATCTACTTCTCCGTGCTGCTGGGACAATGCTGTTCCTGCTGCATAGCAGAAAATTTGTGTTGAGAGAAACACACAGGGCTCAAGATCCTGTCAATAAAGACCAGGGATTCAAGAACACCATTGTTTTCGGGACTGAGCAGCAGATTTAAAGATCCAGGTCGCACGCATTTTTGTTTAGTTTAGGTTTCTGTTGTAAGCTGAATCAGTTGTTTAGAAGCTGCTTCTTTCTCAAAGGATACAGAGAGTCCAATATGTTCAGTTTTGCGTTTCATTTTTAGTTTACGGTTTCAAATCAGACGGGTTTTCGTTCATTCAATATTATCGTAGAACTTGGCATGGCAATTCGAATACCGAACCGGGTGAAATCTATTAGGAAAATACATTTTATACCGATAATAGTTCAGTTCTGTTTTGAGCCGGTTAAATAATCCTATATCTGTTTAATAGATTACGTATTAGTTGAAGTGGTCAGTGGTGAGCGCTGACATAATTGTATATTGGCCTTCCGAAACCGAGTTCGAACAATAGTGTGACATTTTCGTTAGTATCCTTCACTTTCGAAATATGGAGTAACGATTTAGTCGGGTAACATGTAAAATTTACAACTGAACTAGAACCCACAACTTTTGATATTATAAACCATCACATAAATAGTTTAAATCCGAAACCGACACGAACTACTCTATTTTGGATCGGTTCTGATTCAGGTATTCGGTTTTTATGCCCGGCGTATTAAAATACTCTACATGGGTTGAGAGACCAAAATTATTGTGTTTGGGCCCGGCCCGGCCCGGCCCAGCCATCTACCTGTATCATCTTTCTCTCTCTCTCGCATATCTGTGTTTGTTGTCTCTCGATCGATCGTGCGACTGAGGACGATGATGCAAGCAGTTTCCAGGAGATTAGTCCAACGGCCTCTCGCCGGAGAAACTTCCATCTATTCATCGTCTTCTCTCAGATCGCTCTATGGTGTCCCAGATTACCGTTAAGTCTCTTGCGATTGAATTTAATTTCATTCGCATTTTCTAGGTTTTAATAATGAGATAATATATGGTTTTCTGATTCAGTGAATGGAAGTGATAATCGTCGCTACTCGTCTTCCCTTGCTACTAAGGGCGTGGGGCACCTCGCTCGCAAGGGTACTGGTGGCAGATCTTCCGTCAGGTAAATGCTGGAACTACAATTCTCGTAGAAGAAGAAGAAGAAGAAATGTTTTTTGGTCTGTCTTAGGATAACGCCAAGCTTAAAAATGAAAAACAATGTAGCATGGTTTTGCGGTAGCTTCAGTATAATGAAAATCTTGATTTGTCCTTTGTTTTTGCCAGTGGCATTGTAGCTACGGTGTTTGGAGCCACTGGGTTTCTTGGTCGTTATCTTGTGCAGCAGCTAGGTGAGTTTGGTTTTTAGCATATCTAATACCCATCCTAGTATACATCAATCTTGTCCTTCCTTTTACATGTTTTTTTTTTTTTGGTTTTCTAATTATGTTGCAAATGAATTGCTCCTTCCAGCTAAAATGGGATCGCAAGTGCTAGTTCCTTTCCGAGGCTCTGAGGACAACCCTCGACATCTCAAGTTGATGGGAGATTTAGGACAGGTAATATCTTTTCTTTTCTTTTTTTTTTTGTTTAACACAATGCTTTTAAGGGTATGTCCCAAGAACACACCTTTTTTTGTATGTTAGACTTTGGATCAACAAATTTGTGATGTATATTCCAGGTAGTACCAATGAAATTTGATCCGAGAGATGAAGACTCCATTAAGGCTGTCATGGCAAAGGCTAATGTCGTTATCAATCTCATTGGTACTTATTTTGTTTTGATCTTTTAAAAAACAACACTGTTCTTTTAATCTGTGGATGATATCTATTCTAACCCTCAGGAAGAGAGTACGAGACCAGAAATTTCAGTTTCGAAGAGGTGAATCATCACATGGCCGAGAAACTTGCATTGGTATGTTCCGGAAACTCTGGTGAAGAGGCTTCCATTTTCTTACTCATGAGTATGTTGTGTACTTCTGAAATGAGCTACGCATTTTTAAGCTTCAGGGTAATACGGTCTGCTCTTTTAGTTATGTCTAATTAGATTGGGGATTGGTGGATTTGTTGTTTCAGGTGGCTAAGGAACATGGTGGGATAATGAGATTTATTCAGGTTTCTTGTCTGGGAGCTTCTGTGTCATCTCCTTCAAGAATGCAGAGGGCTAAAGCTGCTGCTGAGGAAGCTGTCTTCAGCGCGCTGCCTGAGGTAAACTTATCGCAGCTTTTGGAACCTAAAACGCTCTCTTCTGTAACTATAATCCTAAGATTTCATTCACTATTGCTATGATTCTGCTTGTTGTCAGATACAAGGTATATCCTCTAGTTGTTTCTTGTGTAGAACTGGAAAAACAGTATATGAAGTTATTATTGAACTCTAAATTTTAAAGCAACAATGTACCTGGAATGGCTTGCATATGCATTTATTCATCATCCTGCTGCTTCTAGTCAGTTCGTGATGTATAATTATTTGTTTCCTAGGCGACAGTCATGAGACCTGCGACCATGATTGGCACAGAGGACAGAATCTTGAACCCCTGGGCAATGTTCGTTAAAAAATATGGTTTCCTCCCGCTCATAGGTGGTGGCACCAACAAGTATGTCCTAAACCTTTGTCTAGTTCTTTTCACCGGTTCATAGCAACTTACAGTGACCATGATCCATTTATTTCCCTAACCATAACTTAATTGCAGATTCCAACCCGTATATGTGGTTGATGTTGCTGCTGCAATCGTTGCAGCTCTGAAGGATGATGGCTCCAGCATGGGGAAAACCTATGAATTAGGTGGTCCAGATGTCTTTACCCCTCATGATTTGGTAAATTCACATTGTCCTTCATTCTCTCTGTCACTGTGGCAGCTCGTTAGGCTTAATTTTAAAGTTTTTCTTTTCAGGCAGAGATCATGTTTGATATGATTCGTGAATGGCCTCGATATGTGAAGCTTCCATTTCCAATTGCTAAGGTAACAGATCAAATCGTTCGCCGTCTAGGGTAAAAACTCCTAAGGATTTTTATGTGCACCTTTGTCAGAGAAAGCGTTGCGTATTAGAACTAAAGAAGCCTAGATTGTTAAGGATCTTTGTGTTTGTTTTTCAAATGATACTAATTTTGTATATGTCACAATCTGTTCTAGGCAATGGCGGGTCCTCGGGATTTCATGGTGAACAAGGTCCCGTTCCCTCTACCATCCCCACAGATCTTCAATCTGGATCAAATCAATGCGCTTACAACCGATACACTTGTATCTGACAAGGGTTAGTCATTTCTTCACAGAAATGAAATAAGTTCTCTTTGCATGATCTGTTTGAGTGTCTCACTCCTTTGTTATTTCGACACAATGGCTATTTTCAGCCTTAACTTTTCAGGATTTGGACCTTGTCCCTCATAAATTGAAGGGATATCCAGTCGAGTTTCTTATCCAGTATCGCAAGGGTGGTCCTAATTTCGGTTCTACTGTCAGTGAAAAGATACCAACAGACTTCTACAATTGATGATGCTTCTACTGAACGGTCGTTTTCCTGGGCTAATTTTATTCATGCAAGTCTCACAGTGAAATGGCCGAAACTAGATATATGGTAATTTGATGCCTTTCATTTCTTCTGTCAATCAATAATAAAAGGGTTTCCTCTTCTCTTTTTTGTGTTCTGAAAGAAAGTATAACCCTTCAACATGATTATAAGTTAGAGAGGGGACGTAATCTGTCTTGAATGGGAGATTTATTCCCCTTATGATTATGTAGTTTCTGGTTCGTCTGAAACTTCATGTGCTACTTTGTTCTCTAGTCTTGAATATAACCAAACCCATGTGCTTCCGTTTTTGCATTCCATATTAGCTCTCGAGTCTTGAGTATAACTAAAGCCCTGAGATATTGTAAGTGCACCTTTTACATGGTTGAGAGGGTATTTATACACGGTTATTTGCGGAATATGAAACGTTAATGCCGGTCTTAATTTTGAGGGTGGGTAATGAATATTTATTATGCAAATCGTAGAATATAGCACTTTGCTTCTAGTTGTGGAAAAGAAGTAAAGAACTTTAGGGAACCTCAAGAACCAAGCAACGCATTTAGAGCTAAATATAATCTCACCAAAGGAATAGAACAGTCATTTTTAGCGTTATCCAATAAAAAAATGGAAGGCGAAGGAGACGATTATCCAGGGCCTGAATCCGGCATTGACGGAATCAATTTGAACGGGAGAAATGTAGGGGCGGTGATGGTGGCGCCTAGGGATGTAGACGTAGCAAGTCAGAGTGGTTGCAGGATCAACATATACGTGAACAGCAACGTTCAAGCGACTTGTGGGTCAGCTCTGTTTGGTAGCAAGGTCAAGCTAAGAGATCCTGGTGTTCATCTCCATATCGAAGACGTTAAAATCCCCCGCGAAGACGGATCTAGACAGAAAGAGATGAGGTTGATTAAGGTTGGGTTATGTTTGGTCTGTCTCTTTAACGTCTCTCTAGGACTCTTTCTCTTGCTCTCCTCTTGGCTCCGGAAGGAAACCTAGTCCATATAGATATCTCCCCATCCACCCATGTTCATGGTAAGAAGAACGATATTCTATAATTGTTTCTTCGTATAGTCACTTACACTAAGATGTACATTTTTAGATTATTCTGATACGGTTGATATCTACATTTACAAGGGTACAAGAAACACATATGAATGTTGTATATTATTTTTACATGTTTTTCTAGATTGATATGAAGGTTGACTGGTTGATGATATGAAGGTTTGACTGGTTGATGGGTTGTAATCATTAGTTTAATTGTTAATTTTGTACTTTTTTTAGTTTAGAACCTTTGCTGATGTAATTAAATTTGTCATGGTCCAACGGGAGAACTCCTTTGAGGTTCTTCAATTTTTTTTTTTAATTTTAAAAGTTAAATTTTTAAATTTAAATTGTACAAAACTTATAAATTATTAGATTATGTTCTCTTTTGTAACAGGTTTTTTATTGTTTTCCACCTGCAAAAAATACTGATCAGAGACAATACACACAATAAAAACAAAGAGAGCATAATCATATGAACAAACAAATATAATAAAGAGACGTTGGGTTAAACTCAGAGCAAGCCATGCATAACGTTGGGTTATATTCATTGTTAAACCAAATGTTCTTCACAAAAAACAACCGAGAAAGCAAAAGATGTTGGGTTTGCAACATCATTCCAGCACAGACCAAGACACATGTTAAAGCTTACTTAATTTACCACCACATCTAAACTTCAGAACACCTAAAAATAAAACAACCAAGCAAAGTAATGAAAGAGAGAAGCAAGTGTCTGATGAAAGCATATCTAGAAAACATACTTTTCAGAGCAAAGACTCCAACACCAAAGGCTAAACCGCCTGATATTAGAGTATGAGATGCAGCAACGTTTACACCATCTGCATACAAACATTGAATCATCACATGACGTTAAGATAACAACAACGAGAGCAAATCAAAGCACTGAGTGTAGAAACAGACCTTTGATCTTAGTAATCACCATATGCTCGTAAACGTTATACTCAGAAACAATCTCTCTAATAGAATCCTATATCACAAACACTCAAATTCGTTCAGAGGATGAACAAAGCGCTCTCGATTGTCTACTAACCTCAGGATTGATCCGAATAAGAAATCATAAAGACCTAAAGAGACTGAGAAACACTAGAAACAAGGGAACTTCTTCTCCTTGCTCGGCATCGCCACTAAATGAATCTCCGTATCTCCCAGCAACACCACCGCAGTCTGTTAATCACCAAATCAAACTTCAAATTACTTAATCACTTCTACCAATTATGGAGAATGAATAATCGATTAAATGCTGCTACCTTCAATTCATGGAAGCAGACTGCGTGGAGACGCATCAACTCGGGAGGTTTGATTGGAGCGGAGGACTCGAGCTTGCAACGAACGGAGCGGAGGAGGAAGAAAACGATTGATTTCGCCTACGGAGCGGAGGAGGACAAGCTGACGAACGGAGCGGAGGAGGACAAGCTGACGAACGGAGCGGAGAAGGACAAGCCGACGAAGGAGAGAGTCATAGATGAGAGGTCGAATAAGACCATGACACGTAAGGTCTCTTAACAACTCTAAAAGTCCCGAAATGAACAGCGGTTCTCTGACTTTTAATTATTTTTTATTTATTTTTATTTTCTTTTTCCTTTAGAGATCCGATGGAGGTGGTCTTAGTAGTCTAGTGGGACAAACGTGTCGAACGAAGTCACGAGGCTACCGGATTGTAAGCTGTAAGTACAAGGTACCAATCACAATCCCAGCTACGAGATTATAACTTTTTTTTTTTTTTGCAAATGCGAGATTATAACTATTGATTAGAGGAATTAAAAACTTATATCAGTTGTAGTAGATTTTTTTCTAAATATATATATTTGATCCAACCAATGGATGATTAATAAGAGAGGACCACGGTTTCATTTGTTATAAAAGATTTAAGAATCTTTCAATGAAGTATATGTCATTTACAAAGTTGAGCCAATATTTAATCCACTACTTATGCAAATCACCCTTGTCTGTCCACCAATTGTAACAAATAATTGAAGCATCAAAAGTTATTTTTCTTCTTTTTATTGCTGGAAGAAAGTGAATGCTTGGGGCCCAATACTATTGTCAGCAGTTTAATATAAAAAGAAATACACCGTCTGTTCCACAAACATAGACTTTTTAATATTTTCACAAAAAACATTAAACTGCTATAATAAATGTATCATTTTCTGTAATTTTCAATAACTTTTAACCAATAGTAATTTAATAAAAATCAATTAATTTTTTTGAAATTTACAATTTTTTTATAAAAAACACAAAAAATACATATTCCTGAAATAAATTTTTTTTAAAAAAAATCTATTATCAAGGAAGGGAGGGAGTAATAAATATGTTCATTGCAAGTAGTACTTGGTGGTGCTGCTATCCATGTGAGTTGTACACTGGGGGAGCACAAACTTCCCCCACTCCCACTGGCCACGTTTGTCCCTTTTAAAGTTTATGTTTGTTTATTACTATGATGATTGGGATCAAAATGAAGTCTTCTCCTTGGAACATTTTTGAAGTGTAAGTGTTAATATCCAAAGTAATTTGTTGAAATGATAGGGGCTTAAACTTGAAGTAATCATGTTAGAACGTGGAATCATTTCCCACACCCTCGTCGTCGGAAGCACGTTACGGCGAAGAAGCTGTGTCGAAGGATCCAAAGAAGGGGAAGGTTACAAAGCTGACGTCATCGAGCCTTGGAGCGGACATGTCAGACAAATAGCATACGTGGCAAGGTCCCACTGGTCACCGACAACTAGAAGAAGAAGAATTGACGGCGCAGATTTAGCTGTCCGACTAACGTGCGCCTCTCCGTCTTCTATCTCTCTCCACGACGGTGATGAGAAGACCAACTCAAAAGCAAGTCAAAATCCATCGATCCTCAAATCTGAAAACAACAACTTCTTCTTCTTGGTTTTCTTTTTCCTTTAGAGATCCGATGGAGGTGGTCTTAGTAGTCTAGTGGGACAAACGTGTCGAACGAAGTCACGAGGCTACCGGATTGTAAGCTGTAAGTACAAGGTACCAATCACAATCCCAGCTACGAGATTATAACTTTTTTTTTTTTTTGCAAATGCGAGATTATAACTATTGATTAGAGGAATTAAAAACTTATATCAGTTGTAGTAGATTTTTTTCTAAATATATATATTTGATCCAACCAATGGATGATTAATAAGAGAGGACCACGGTTTCATTTGTTATAAAAGATTTAAGAATCTTTCAATGAAGTATATGTCATTTACAAAGTTGAGCCAATATTTAATCCACTACTTATGCAAATCACCCTTGTCTGTCCACCAATTGTAACAAATAATTGAAGCATCAAAAGTTATTTTTCTTCTTTTATTGCTGGAAGAAAGTGAATGCTTGGGGCCCAATACTATTGTCAGCAGTTTAATATAAAAGAAATACACCTCGTTCCACAAACATAGACTTTTAATATTTTCACAAAAAACATTAAACTGCTATAATAAATGTATCATTTTCTGTAATTTTCAATAACTTTTAACCAATAGTAATTTAATAAAAATCAATTAATTTTTTTGAAATTTACAATTTTTTTATAAAAAACACAAAAAATACATATTCCTGAAATAAATTTTTTTTAAAAAAAATCTATTATCAAGGAAGGGAGGGAGTAATAAATATGTTCATTGCAAGTAGTACTTGGTGGTGCTGCTATCCATGTGAGTTGTACACTGGGGGAGCACAAACTTCCCCCACTCCCACTGGCCACGTTTGTCCCTTTTAAAGTTTATGTTTGTTTATTACTATGATGATTGGGATCAAAATGAAGTCTTCTCCTTGGAACATTTTTGAAGTGTAAGTGTTAATATCCAAAGTAATTTGTTGAAATGATAGGGGCTTAAACTTGAAGTAATCATGTTAGAACGTGGAATCATTTCCCACACCCTCGTCGTCGGAAGCACGTTACGAGCGAAGAAGCTGTGTCGAAGGATCCAAAGAAGGGGAAGGTTACAAGAGCATATGCAATGGTGTGTACTCCACCTTAGAATCTTTAAGAATATTTTAGTAATATTTTTTATTTTTTTTGAATAGTTAAGGATTCCAATCAAAACTGTGTGTCCAATGGTGTTCCCGAAGATGGAGTTCTTAGGAATAAAAAATAATATTTTATTTTTTTACCACCAATCAAATCAGACTAATAAGTTCTCTACTAGCTACACTTAAAGCTAACAAGTACGATTCTATCAAATTTAAGGAGTTAGGAAGTAATATTAGCATTAAACACTTTCTTCAGCATGGCAACAAATATTATTTTTGATTAAGAGAAATTATCTAACCTATATGTTTTTATTACTGAAACTAAAAGCAGTGAAAGTATCATACATGCCAAGCCATTCTCGAGTTCAGACACTATGGTTTATCCTCCGAAACTCTTCCTTGAAACACATAAGATTAAACAGTTAAAAGTTTTATTTTTTTCAAAGAAATTATCTAAACAAGGATTGGAACTTACCAGCCCATTACCATGACCGCTATAACCATGACCAGTAGACAAACTCCCTTTGTAAACCCATATTTAACCACTGATTTCTTCTTACTTAACACACCCACGATCTTTTCTAGCTTAGCCACCTTCTGGTCACTCTCAAAGAATTGATCCTTGAGCAGCCTAAGTTGTGTCTGCATGTCACGCATCTCTTCCATAATCGCCACATCCCACCATTTCCAGATGTGGCAGTCTCCATCGTCAACGTTGACGCACATGAAGTACCTTCTCCCTGGATCTTTAGGAGTGTACGACTTTTCAACAATAGGCTCACAACTGCAATAGCATGTCCTCGGGAATCCTTCGCCAGCCTCAGGTTGCGGTGGGTAGTGAACCACCTCCGCAATAGTGTAGCTACTCTCAGCTTTATCCGCATAGAGATCAGCTTCTGCTTAAAGTAAAGAGGTCATGTCAAACTCCTCTGATGAAGAAGGCTGGGTGTAGCTATAGTCTTGTCCCATGGTTCGTTGACCTGCAAAAAAAACCAGATACTATGTAAGCGAAGAAGAAAGACTATACATTAAGAACACAGAGCAACAAAAGAGACTAAAGAACACAGAGCAAGAAGCAGGACTAAACAGTTTACGAATCAGAAAACAAGATAACCAACTAAACAGTTTACTAGCTACACATAAAGCTAACAGAGGGATCGAGTAATGAGTTTTCGAGCTAAACATAAAACAAGATAAGCAACACCAAACCATACAAATACGTTTTGTATAAAGCAAACACATATAAACCCGACTAAAAGAAAACAAATCGACGTTGAAATCGATTGAAAACAAAATGGTGTTTCCAAACCGTAAGAACAAACAAGAAGATCCCTAAATCGATTGAAACCGATAACGTATTGAAACCCTAACTACAAACCAAAAGATCCCCAAAGCAATTGAAAACCCTAACTACAAACCAAAAGATCCCCAAAGCAATTGAAAACCCGGAAGCATAGAGGGAGACGAGAACAACAAGGAACCTAGTCTAATCTTTAAATCTACCACAGAAAAACGAAGCATCGAGCTACGATTCAAACGGAAAAACGAAGCATAGAGGGAGACGAGAACAACAAGGAACCTAATCTAATCCTTAAATCTACCACAGAAGAATACGATTTACCTTTGAAGATCACGGAAGAGCACGATCTACGACGGATCGAAATCGCATTTTCGTCTCGAGCTGTGATTTTTTGTTTCTCGCCTTCGGTCGCAAATGAATTTTTTTTCGGAAAACCAAACACAATAGCTCACCTAGCCTATCCTTCTCCGACACGTGCACTAAGGATCAAATCCTTCATATCCTTATTCTGGTGATCCGTTGTTATGTTAACCAAAATATTATTATTATATTTCATTAATCATATGATTACCTCCTAAGAGCATCTCAATGGAGTTCTATCCATTGGAGTTCTAAAAATGAATATATGTGTATATATATATTGTATATGTGTATGTAGTTATGGGGTCCACTAACTAGTGTAGAACCCATATCCAAGAACTGACGGCGCAGATTTAGCTGTCCGACTAACGTGCGCACTCACCGTTTCCTATCTCTCTCTCCACGACGGTGATGAGACCAGCTCACGAGCAAGTCAAAATCCATTTCAATCTGAAAACAACTTCTTCTTTTTTTTTTTTTTTTCCTTTCAGACATCTCTAGATCTCAATTCCTTGTCTGAAGGAACAAAAGGTCACCTTCTTCTTCTTCCTCGTTACTCCGTCTCTAGCGGATCATTGTCGGTACTATTCTCAAATCTGCTTCTTTCCGATCAAAGCTTGGATCTTTTTGCTTTCTAAAACTTGGATTTAGCTTCAATCAAATCGCTTCTGTAGATTTTTGGGAAGTATCAATGTTGTGATCTCGTAACACACACACTCTCTCTCTCTCTCTCTATATATATGGTTCCGAGGGTTGCTATGAGGCGTCGCGCTGCGGAAGTTCCTCCTACAGAGCCGACGGAGAAGGGAAACGGGAAGAGTCATACAAATCGAATATGTCTGTTAGTGTCCTTGTCACTCTTCTTCTGGGCATTGCTTTTGTACTTCCATTTCGTTGTCATAGGGAGCAGCACTAACATCGAGAATCAGATCCATTTGCAACCCCAACCCCAACCCCAACCATCATCGTCATCATCTACCTCTCTTCGGATACACAAGTTCGATCCTCCCAAAGAGAAAGATCCTTTAGCTAAGCCTATACTCCCTCCTGCTCCAGTGGCCACCACTTCCACTTTTAACCCTTCTGAAACCGTCGAGTTTCCGTTCGTGAGAGCCTTGAAGACAGTAGACAACAAAAGCGATCCCTGTGGAGGCAAGTACATCTACGTACACGATCTCCCCTCCAGGTTCAACGAGGACATGCTTCGAGACTGCAAGAAGCTCAGTCTCTGGACCAACATGTGCAAGTTCACCACCAACGCCGGCCTCGGCCCTCCCTTGGAGAACGTCGAAGGCGTCTTCTCCGACGAAGGCTGGTACGCCACCAATCAGTTCGCGGTCGACGTCATCTTCAGCAACCGGATGAAGCAGTACAAATGCCTGACCAACGACTCTTCCCTCGCCGCCGCCATCTTCGTTCCCTTCTACGCTGGCTTCGACGTCGCCAGGTACCTCTGGGGGTACAACATCTCCACCAGGGACGCTGCTTCTCTCGAGCTGGTCGATTGGCTCACGAAGCGCCCGAGTGGGAGATCATGAGAGGCAAAGATCACTTCCTCGTGGCGGGTAGGATCACTTGGGATTTCAGGAGGTTGTCCGAGGAAGAAACCGATTGGGGTAACAAGCTTCTCTTCCTCCCAGCTGCCAAGAACATGTCTATGCTCGTGGTCGAGTCCAGCCCTGGAACGCGAACGACTTCGGGATCCCTTACCCGACCTACTTCCATCCGGCCAAGGACTCGGAGGTGTTCGAGTGGCAAGAGCGGATGAGAAACTTGGACAGGAAGTGGCTGTTCTCGTTCGCCGGAGCCCCGGCCCGACAACCCCAAATCCATCAGAGGGCAGATCATCGACCAGTGCAGAAACTCAAACGTCGGGAAGCTCTTGGAGTGCGACTTCGGGGAGAGCAAGTGTCACTCCCCGAGCAGCATTATGCAAATGTTTCAAGGCTCTCTCTTCTGTCTTCAGCCCCAGGGAGACTCCTACACTCGCAGATCGGCTTTCGACTCCATGCTCGCCGGCTGCATACCCGTCTTCTTCCACCCGGGCTCGGCCTACACTCAGTACACGTGGCATCTGCCCAAGAACTACTCGACCTACTCGGTGTTCATCCCCGAGGACGATATTCGAAGAGAAACATGAGCATCGAGGCGGCTCCTTCGGATACCTCCAGAGCAGGTCAGGATCATGAGGAAAACGTCATAAGCCTCATCCCGGGCTGATCTACGAGACCGAGATCGGAGCTGGAGACGCTGAAGGATGCGTTCGATGTGTCGGTGCAGGCCGTAATAGACAAGGTGACTTCGGTTGAGGAAGAATATGATCGAGGGTCGAACCGAGTATGACAACTTCGTGGAGGAGAATAGCTGGAAGTATGCGTTGCTGGAGGATGGGCAAAGGGAAGCGGGGGACACGTGTGGGACCCGTTCTTCTCGAAACCGAAGCCTGGAGAAGATAGCGGCAACGATGGCAACGGGGACGACCATTTCGGCAGATGCAGCTAAGAATTCACTTCCTTGTCTGAAGGAACAAAAGGTCACCTTCTTCTTCTTCCTCGTTACTCCGTCTCTAGCGGATCATTGTCGGTACTATTCTCAAATCTGCTTCTTTCCGATCAAAGCTTGGATCTTTTGCTTTCTAAAACTTGGATTTAGCTTCAATCAAATCGCTTCTGTAGATTTTTGGGAAGTATCAATGTTGTGATCTCGTAACACACACACTCTCTCTCTCTCTCTCTATATATATGGTTCCGAGGGTTGCTATGAGGCGTCGCGCTGCGGAAGTTCCTCCTACAGAGCCGACGGAGAAGGGAAACGGGAAGAGTCATACAAATCGAATATGTCTGTTAGTGTCCTTGTCACTCTTCTTCTGGGCATTGCTTTTGTACTTCCATTTCGTTGTCATAGGGAGCAGCACTAACATCGAGAATCAGATCCATTTGCAACCCCAACCCCAACCATCATCGTCATCATCTACCTCTCTTCGGATACACAAGTTCGATCCTCCCAAAGAGAAAGATCCTTTAGCTAAGCCTATACTCCCTCCTGCTCCAGTGGCCACCACTTCCACTTTTAACCCTTCTGAAACCGTCGAGTTTCCGTTCGTGAGAGCCTTGAAGACAGTAGACAACAAAAGCGATCCCTGTGGAGGCAAGTACATCTACGTACACGATCTCCCCTCCAGGTTCAACGAGGACATGCTTCGAGACTGCAAGAAGCTCAGTCTCTGGACCAACATGTGCAAGTTCACCACCAACGCCGGCCTCGGCCCTCCCTTGGAGAACGTCGAAGGCGTCTTCTCCGACGAAGGCTGGTACGCCACCAATCAGTTCGCGGTCGACGTCATCTTCAGCAACCGGATGAAGCAGTACAAATGCCTGACCAACGACTCTTCCCTCGCCGCCGCCATCTTCGTTCCCTTCTACGCTGGCTTCGACGTCGCCAGGTACCTCTGGGGGTACAACATCTCCACCAGGGACGCTGCTTCTCTCGAGCTGGTCGATTGGCTCACGAAGCGCCCCGAGTGGGAGATCATGAGAGGCAAAGATCACTTCCTCGTGGCGGGTAGGATCACTTGGGATTTCAGGAGGTTGTCCGAGGAAGAAACCGATTGGGGTAACAAGCTTCTCTTCCTCCCAGCTGCCAAGAACATGTCTATGCTCGTGGTCGAGTCCAGCCCCTGGAACGCGAACGACTTCGGGATCCCTTACCCGACCTACTTCCATCCGGCCAAGGACTCGGAGGTGTTCGAGTGGCAAGAGCGGATGAGAAACTTGGACAGGAAGTGGCTGTTCTCGTTCGCCGGAGCCCCGCGGCCCGACAACCCCAAATCCATCAGAGGGCAGATCATCGACCAGTGCAGAAACTCAAACGTCGGGAAGCTCTTGGAGTGCGACTTCGGGGAGAGCAAGTGTCACTCCCCGAGCAGCATTATGCAAATGTTTCAAGGCTCTCTCTTCTGTCTTCAGCCCCAGGGAGACTCCTACACTCGCAGATCGGCTTTCGACTCCATGCTCGCCGGCTGCATACCCGTCTTCTTCCACCCGGGCTCGGCCTACACTCAGTACACGTGGCATCTGCCCAAGAACTACTCGACCTACTCGGTGTTCATCCCCGAGGACGATATTCGGAAGAGAAACATGAGCATCGAGGAGCGGCTCCTTCGGATACCTCCAGAGCAGGTCAGGATCATGAGGGAAAACGTCATAAGCCTCATCCCGGGGCTGATCTACGCAGACCCGAGATCGGAGCTGGAGACGCTGAAGGATGCGTTCGATGTGTCGGTGCAGGCCGTAATAGACAAGGTGACTCGGTTGAGGAAGAATATGATCGAGGGTCGAACCGAGTATGACAACTTCGTGGAGGAGAATAGCTGGAAGTATGCGTTGCTGGAGGATGGGCAAAGGGAAGCGGGGGGACACGTGTGGGACCCGTTCTTCTCGAAACCGAAGCCTGGAGAAGATAGCGGCAACGATGGCAACGGGGGGACGACCATTTCGGCAGATGCAGCTAAGAATTCATGGAAGAGTGAACAGAGAGACAAGACACAATGAGAAAGAGGCAGAACTCTTGCCACATTTTGCTTACGGTTTGAGACATAGTTTTTGGTTATTGTTGTTATACGGACAAAAAATGATATATTTTTGTTGTTGTATTGTATCAAACTGTAGTTTCTCCAGGTTTGGTAGAGAAGTTTGTTTGATAATCTTCTTGTATCAGTATCAGCTAAACACACTTGAGATTAATAATGAGCAGTGATCCTTTTCAAGTTCAGCTGAAATCAGTTGTTTTAATTTGCAAGATTTTACCCATTAAGAGTTTGTTGATCCAGAATAATAGTCTCTGCGTAGTAGGGAAAATATCATTTTAAAGTTTATTGTGAATGTGTTTTTATCGTTTTTTTTTTCATATTATTTATGTAGTGATCAGCTCTTGGAACCCAAATGTTATGACAAATATGTAAAAGAAAGAAAGAAATATAAAAAACAACTTTTGGCCAAGCAAAAAATGGCTCTTCCTGAGTCCAAAATCAAAACGCACCGTTGTTATTCACTGCTTTGTTATTTGAGTCATTTACACTGCAGGGCAGTTTCCAAATTTTATTTACACAATAAGGCAGTTTCACCTAATAGAGGAGTTTATTGTGACTAGAAACCAAACCATTATAACTAAAGTCATTTATCTAACTAAAATGGTCCTACCATGTTCTTAAGTTAATTTTATTTTTCTTTTTTTTTTTTGGAACGGACAAGCAAAAATTTAAAACTAAAAAGTTTATTCTTCCCATTTTAATCTTTGGTATCTCAATCCTTGGTGCACATATCATCTATGTTGCAGTTCCTCTTCACCGTACTTCCTGGTCCTCCTCCGTCATCGCCGACAAATTCGAGCGCAAGCCGTCGCGGTTTGTCTTCTCCTTCGCCGCGAAATCATCTTTCCTCCTCCACGTCGTTCTCTTTGCAACTCATCTCCGTTGCACTCTGACAGTAGCGCATGGTCTTCGTGATGCTCGGACTCAGCTGCGGTGGTCGTCACTTCAGTTACATGATGAAGCTCGAGCAACAATGGCCAAATCTCACAAAAATTTCAAAATCTAGAGTTGGAAATCAATTTAGAAGTGAAAAAGCAGCAATCTTGAAGTGTAATCTACACTTAAAATGGAAAAGAATGAAAAATAAATGAAAGAAAGCGGCCGCAATAATTGTTGCAGGAAACCCTAAAAAATCTGGAAAATACGAAGATATATTTACTAAAATGCCACTCCTTAAATAAAATTGAAAAAAGGTACAACATGATTTTATATCTACATGTGTACATGTTTACAACACGTGTACATCTTTACATGTGTACATGATTACATGTGTATAAAGATAACATGTGTACATCTTTACATGTGTACATGATTACATGTGTACAAAGACAACATGTGTACATTGTATATTACTAAAGCAATGTATCGTAAAATTGTGTATTCTCTTTAAAATCTTAAACTCATGTTTTAATTCTTAAATGCATTGGAAAATAAATTAAATGAACTAAAATCAAAGCTAATATGAGTAAAACACAAAATCATGTGTGCACCTATTGTCATGTACACCATTTTCAGTTTGACTTGATCTATTTATTATGTATTTTGGTATTGTTTTAGTAAGCAACCACCAATCCACCTATATGTGTACAACTTGTTCACATATATTGGTTCATTTTTTATGTACACGTGTACTCGTCATAAAGTGTATACAAAATAACCTGTTCAATTTGTCTCAAACTTCTAATATGTTCAAGTTTCTTCACGAATTTTCCCCGAGACTTTTAAATATGCAATCTAGATCAAGCAAATATTTTGTTTTTGCATCTCTTTTGTGTCCCCTCCTTCTTTCGATTCACAGCCACGACCAAGCTTAATTCTCAACTGTTCATTCTCTGCTGTGAAGCTTCTTCGTCGACATGAATCCGCCGTGGTAGCCGTTGAGAATGGAGTTGGGTGAATGAAGCGATAAGAAGCGTAAGAGTGTATACATATGGCTACAATTACACTTCAAAGAAGAATAATTTTTACCTCTTTAAGCCAAACAACGGTACACATTTTGAATCATGTCATATATTACTCAAATCTTATATAGATGAGATGTTATTCATTTTAATTTGGTTGGTGCGGAGATGAGAAGATTATAGGCTAGTAAAAGTACAAATCTCATTTAAAATTTCCACATGTATAATGTTTTAGTGCTATATATGTGTACATCGCTTTATATATCCACATGTACAATAGGGTGTGTACCATAACCATACAAGCACCTCTATACCAAAATATTTGGGTTCAGTCAGATTTGCACACGCAGGGTCAGACATCTTTTAAATAAAGAGGTGTACATGTGTACGCTAAATATGATAGTGTACATATGTAAAACAAACAGAAATTAATCAAGCTAAGACCTACCATGAAGCTACCATGAAAACACACACACTAATCAGAAGCTCTTAAACAAAATGTGAAGGATGATATTTGGGTTCAGTCAGATTTCAAAGATGTCTAACCCTGCGTGTACATAGGAAGAAGGAAAAAAATTCACATGTACATTGTGTTAACTTTATCGTGAGTTCATGAAGTCGTAGATGCTTAGTTATTGAGATAGAAAACCTACAAAAAGAGAAAATTGTGTACACAATCCCTTTGATATATAACATAAAATTAGGTGTACACATGTACAGTTTGAAAGTAATGTACACACGAACTTTTATTTTGATTCTTTTCATTAATGATGGAAAATTACGAAAATAACTTCGTCTTCTTTCTTGGTCACTGTCGACCAGAAATCCTAATCTCCGCCTCTCACCTATTTTCACGATTCTGTATGAATTTCTCCACTTTTTATGTATTTTGTCTAGATCTGATAGATTTCAATCCTAATTCATTGTTTTACATTCAAAAGGTCAAACAAAAGCTTTTTCTTTTGTTTCTGATTTGTTTAACATTTTGTTCTAAATCTCCACGGCTGAGTGCGACATTCTTGATTACGCTGCCCGACTCCTGCGTATCACGACGTCCAAGGACCTCACGACGATCTGTTGAAAAAGAATTGAAAAAGAAAATGATGAAAACTTCAAAAGGATTAAAAAGATAAAAGTCATTAGAAAAAATAGAGAGTTCAGAATGAAAAAAAATAAGAGATAGATGATAGTGATGAAGTTATGAAAATGTACCTCACTAGCTGAAATTGTCTTATTTTGTTATAAATCACTCAAAAATGTCTTACAGTGTAATTCTTTCTTATTATTTTACCAATCATGTATGTATTGAACTTTTGAATAGTACTAAAAAGAATGTATTTTATTTGTCAGTACACAAAACATCAAAGGTAATTAATTGTTGGAGTGCTTGTCGCTGGGAAATCATAGGAAATGGAATAAACCTTAGCAGGGAGCCAGTGCCGGCCCGGTAAGTATGAGGACCAGAAGCCCAACTAAAATTATGGGCTGATAATAAATATATTTAAAATATTAAGGTCGATTTGTAGAGGAGCAGTTTTGAACTCATGACTTCACGGACACCATTACTACTACTAATACCACCAGGCTATGAAGGATTTTTGAAAAATAAAAGCCGACTAATAACTGATATTATTTTGGGCCGGAAGCTGAAGCTTCTAATGCTTGGTATCAGGGCCGCTACTGCAGGGAGCTCTACAAAGCTTGCGCATTGTATACATCATTCTTCCTCTTCTTAGCTCTTCTCTGGCTTGTCAAGGTTTGTTGGGGTCCATCGTTTGAAGGGATGTGGACAAGTGCGTCCATTATCAGAATGTCCCAGTCTCTTTGCTGGAGAAATCCAAACAATCTATCTTCTGTTCAAAGAACCCAAAGAAAAAAGCAAAAAGAAGATCCAAAGAGCAGTGTTCTAAAATACGGTTTAGGCGCTATATGGTAGTCTACCGTATTGTTTTTATATTATACAGTGTTTTATGCGGAGTTATATAATTCGGGCGAATAACAACGTTTATGCAGACATTATGCGTCTATCTGACGATGCAGAAGTTCTAAGCATTAATATTCAAACAAAAAACTACTAATATTATTATTATATTTTTTAATGTTTTTATTTAGATTATTTTGAATTATTTTATGTATTTATATGATTGTAGATATTAGTATAATTGTTGCAAAATTATTTTAAATTTATCATCTTTATATATTTAAAATGGCTTTAATTTTTATAATTTAAAACTATTTATATATGTTAAACTATATACTTATACATAAAATTAGATTTAAAATATATTTATGTTTAGTTTTTTTCAAAAATAATATATATATATATTAATCTTATACTTATATTCCGTGTAAAAGTATATATCCGTATATACCACGTTTAGGCGTCCGCATATACGGCTAGGCGCTATACAGTCATTTAACGCGTAATAAACGTCTAACGAGTTTTAGAATACTGCCATAGAGTGAGAAGATGGCATACCAGCTAAAATGAAGCTGGAACTAATGGAAGACGGGAAATTGAGTTGTTTATTAGTGTACATACAATTTGAGTGTTGCAATAGAAGATAAACATGCACATGCTCATCAGCTAGCAGCTTTTCTTGAGATCACTTAAGAAACTAAAATTCCTTAGCTTTAAACTAAATATCAATTGTTAATCCATTACCACAAACATGGAACAAAAAGACTATAATAAAATTATAATAAATATTATATCATCAAAGTAAATGTATATTTTACATACATGTTCTTCATTAAAACTGAATTATATTATATAAATATTTAAGATAGTATAGATTAGAAAGCTCTGTTCATATTACAAAGATTCAACAGAATTTCCATTGAATTTTCAGTGATCTTTGCACCCAAATGATTATTTTACAATTGAATTAAATTACGGATAAAAATCTGGCTTTTATGAGGAAAATAGAAAAAAAACAAGTTTTGAATTAATCAATCATTCTTATGAATATGATCTAACGGATGACAAAAAAAAAAAGAGAATTAATCAATCATTCTCAGCATTTTATTCAAGAAAACGAAATAAACAATATTATAAACAAATATTTTGGGCTTAGCAATACAAAAAGCGAGTAAAGCCCATGTGAAGGCCCACCAGAATATCCCACGTAGGAAAAAATTAGTAGGTCCGGTATGAAAAACGTTGCACGCGCCGTTCTCTGCGTGCGTGTGAGAAGGGATCAGTGACCACCATCTCTTCCTCTTTCTTTTTTTAACTCCGCCAGCCACCATCAGAGTCACACATTAAAAACAAAAACGCGAAGAAGAAGAATTGAAGAAGGAACGAGAGAGAGAGAGAGAGAGCGGTAAGGATCCCGACTTACCCGCCAATGCTTGTTGGAAAATATATTTGGAGTCTTCATCTAGAGTTAGATTATTGGGCTGGGGGTTTTGGGGGTTTATCATGAATTTGTAGGTGAGAATTTAGATCATCTCTAGGTTTGGTGTCTCTGTGGATTCAGATTCGAGATTGTATGTGTTTGCTTTGGATGTTGTGATTATTCGCCATAACTGATACTGTCTTTGTGCTTGATTGCATCACGATTGGGCTTTGCATGATGAACATATAGCTTCATTTCGTACCATCTGTTAGTTTATCTATATTTGGCATATTATATAACTTGTGTGCCTTCCACAGATTATCTCATCAATGGAGACTCGCAACCTTGCACACACTTGTTCTTCGATACCACCACCAGACATTCCCTTCAATTCACAACAGCACAATCAACTCATCGCAGGGCCCTATCATCTCCTCTCCGCCAATGGCGAAGCAGTTGGTCACATTTATTCTAATGATTTCCCTAACGCTGCTTCTTCCATGGTCTCTCATGAGAGACACATCGGAAGCACTGACCCACCTTTCATCTCTGAGATGTTAGACTGGGATGATCATGCTGACCTTCTTGATTTGGGACTAGTGGAGGAGGATGACGAATTGATTACTAATGAGAATCCTATCATGTCTCCTTTCTGGAACGATGTTTTCCTTGTCACAAGTTCTACCTCAGCTCCCAAGGTTGGTTGTTGTGTTTTCTACTTTATAATGATCTCTCACCAATAAATATCGTGTTTTTTTTTTTATAAAAAAATGGTAGGATATTGTTTCAGGTCCATGAATCAACTATGCAATCTCAGATTCAACAACCCCAAGTTACCCTGCAGCATCCTTCTCCTTGTGTTGAATTGCCACCTCTTGTTAGGACAGTATCCTCAAACAGCAACGACAACACCAATTCCACCAGTGCTGCAGCTAAGGGACGTATGCGTTGGACCCCAGAACTTCATGAAGCTTTTGTTGAGGCTGTTAACCACCTTGGTGGCATGAACAGTTGAGCATCGTCCCTCAATCTTTTTTTGTTTTTTAGATCTTTCTTCGACTTTGAAACAGTGATGAAGCTCGGTTTGTGCTGATTCAGTGTCTTCTTTAACGCAGACGCAAAACCTAAGGCCGTGCTGAAGCATATGAAAGTCCAAGGCTTGACTATTTATCATGTCAAAAGTCATTTGCAGGTTTACTTTCTTCTTTATTTCTTAGTAGTGATTGTTTCATGTTAATTCCACCAAATAATCTGTTGATAAAAGCCAACATAATATTTTTCTTTTATCAAATTGCAGAAATATAGGACAGCTAGATATGTATCAGAACCATCAGAAGGTATAAAAAATGACCCCCTCCCCTTATGATGAGTATTCATATGCTTTTATCTTCCTCATGATGAGGAAAGTATTGTACGGTGTTAACTTATATCTACTACTGGTCTCCTTCTTTTTGTTTATCTATCTTGATATGTCGTTTACAGGCTCCACAAACTACTGACTTTTAAGATTATCTTGTCTGACGGTTTTATCAGGCTCGCAAGAGACCAAGTTGACACCGCTGGAGCATGTTACATCTCTTGATACGAAACGGTGGGGGTTTGGTAAACAAGTGCTACACACCATTTCTAACCAGATTCTTGTCTATAAACAAATTGGCATATTATTGATTTTGCAGTGGGATAGATATATCTGAGGCGCTGCGAATTCAGATGGAAGTTCAGAAGCAACTTCATGAGCAGCTCGAGGTACAGCAACCGATGAACATATATGCATCCTTTTAGCTTTGTTTGTATTCGGTTGCAAATCCTTGAAAGTTGCAAACAGTTGAAAAAAGTGGGTTGTTTTGACTGTGGTTTCAGGTTCAAAGAAAGATGCAACTTCGGATAGAAGAACAGGGAAAGGTCCTGCTCATGATGTTTGAAAAGCAAAATATGGATTTTTGCAAACCGGAACATGAAGACAAAGCAAGTGAGAAAACGCCTGAAAGCTGTTCAGAGGAGGCAGATTCTCCCCGACCAAAGCGTCCGAGAAACTATGAATGAAAGGAGAGGTTTCTTGGGATGACATATCTATAAAAGTGAAAACGGTGTGTTAGTGAAGGAGTAGAGTTTGACTTATTAGAGTAGGAGCTTTCTGTCTTCTTAGGGCCTTTTTCTCTCTGTTTTCCTTCTTCTTCTCTTTACTAAAACTATTATTTTCTGATTCTCAGCTCACTAGGAATAAACAGAAATAAAGAGCAATGAATTTTGTAGATTTTTTCCTATCTCTGGGATGTAATCTGAATGCTGATTCTAGATTTAGTGTTTATGTTGTTATTTGGAGAGACGCCTTTAACTTTAAACTTCAAAAAATTATAAGTTTTGACGGGATGTTCTAGCTGGAGAAGTAACATAACATAATTTGAAAAACAGGATGAAAAGAAGATACCATGGGCATTGACGCAAGTAAGCACAAATGCTTTCTGAGAATTGAGCATCTGTTTTAACATTTATCTGAGTTTCATGTGTCAGGTCAGTATCAAACAAACATATTTTGTGCCTATTGTAACAAGGAATTTTCTGTTACAATAATGTCCCATCCTAAACAAAAAAAAAATCATAGTACCTTCCAATCTACTTGTTAGGTTCAAGTTCTCCAGTTATATAGAAGAACAAAAGGAGCATTTTTGTAATTAAAGTGAATGAGAATAGTACAAGACTGAGACTAAAAACAAATCTAATATTGGTATGTTCAGTGATAATTAATTAGCCAAGCAGGAAAGACTCTTCTTCTGTCTCTCCTCTTCAAAAGTCATCTCTGTTGTCGAATTGAGGCATAGATCTCACCGAACCAGTTTCAGACATGTTATCCACGTCAGATCTTCCGATCGATCTAGTTGAACCTCCTCCAGTTTCCTTCGTCTTCTTCTTCCTCCTTGATTTCTTCGGAACTTCTGGTAAACTTCCTGTTCCTGGACTAGACCACGAAGAAAACTCGTTTAGTTCAGACACTTCCTTTGGTCTTCTTGACGATGATGTTGTTCCTTTTTTCGACGACCGACGTTTAGTTTTATCCGATGATATTTCTCTTGTTGGAGAACCTTTTTCGGAAGCTGCTTTCCTCGTAGATTTTGGTAATTTTGGTAAATCTCTGGTCCGACCGCCACATTCCGACATACATCTCGCGGAGGAATCATCTTCTCCGCCTCCTTGTCCAGATTCTAGTCCAGCACCATCTTTGAACTCGTTCATCTTTCAAACATATAAATATATATATACACACACCACATTAAAACCAAATAAATTACTCCTTGCTAGCTAGGCATGCATTATAGGTAAAGTACTTACCCAGCTTGGTGCGGAGGCAGGAGTAGAGGATGGTCCATCCCAACCAATATGGGCTACGTGCTTTACGTCCGTTGGATTCCCTATCTCTATCTCTTCTTCTTCTTCTTTTCCACTTTCTATCATAAATTTAATAACCAATATAATACTGCCAAAAATAAGTATTAATTGCATGTATATATTACTATGACATTATTCATCCAACACGTACAATGCATGCAAACTTTCTTCTACGTGATATATTGTCTAGAGTAATCATAGTTTATGATTCAGCAACATAGTATATAAACATCGAAAGAGGAATCAATTCAAAAAAAAAAACCATCGAAAGAGGAAGAAGTTAATTACCAAATACTTGAGAAATGTATCGGAGGCCTTTCAATAGGCTTTTCATACTTGAGCTTGACATTGTAAGTTGCATAGATCTTGAAGTCGGGTGTTTACATAAGAAAATGAAGAAAAAACAAAATGCTAGTAATGAAAATAGAAAATAAAAAAAATCAAGAAGACAAATCAAAGAAACTATTGCATGCAAAAACAAGAATTTTACAATCGCAAATGCTGGTTTTTGAAATACTCATCACTTTTCCAGAACACAATAGTTGGCGGCAATCAAATAACGAGGAAAACTATCGTATGAAAGATCACCGAACTTAAGAAAGAAAATTGCATTTTAGAAACCTGTAGGTTTTATCCGATGATATTTCTCTTGTTGGAGAACCTTTTCGGAAGCTGCTTTCCTCGTAGATTTTGGTAATTTTGGTAAATCTCTGGTCCGACCGCCACATTCCGACATACATCTCGCGGAGGAATCATCTTCTCCGCCTCCTTGTCCAGATTCTAGTCCAGCACCATCTTTGAACTCGTTCATCTTTCAAACATATAAATATATATATACACACACCACATTAAAACCAAATAAATTACTCCTTGCTAGCTAGGCATGCATTATAGGTAAAGTACTTACCCAGCTTGGTGCGGAGGCAGGAGTAGAGGATGGTCCATCCCAACCAATATGGGCTACGTGCTTTACGTCCGTTGGATTCCCTATCTCTATCTCTTCTTCTTCTTCTTTTCCACTTTCTATCATAAATTTAATAACCAATATAATACTGCCAAAAATAAGTATTAATTGCATGTATATATTACTATGACATTATTCATCCAACACGTACAATGCATGCAAACTTTCTTCTACGTGATATATTGTCTAGAGTAATCATAGTTTATGATTCAGCAACATAGTATATAAACATCGAAAGAGGAATCAATTCAAAAAAAAAAACCATCGAAAGAGGAAGAAGTTAATTACCAAATACTTGAGAAATGTATCGGAGGCCTTTCAATAGGCTTTTCATACTTGAGCTTGACATTGTAAGTTGCATAGATCTTGAAGTCGGGTGTTTACATAAGAAAATGAAGAAAAAAAAATGCTAGTAATGAAAATAGAAAATAAAAAAAATCAAGAAGACAAATCAAAGAAACTATTGCATGCAAAAACAAGAATTTTACAATCGCAAATGCTGGTTTTTGAAATACTCATCACTTTTCCAGAACACAATAGTTGGCGGCAATCAAATAACGAGGAAAACTATCGTATGAAAGATCACCGAACTTAAGAAAGAAAATTGCATTTTAGAAACCTGTAGGTTTTATCCGATATTAAAAAGAACCAAATAATTAAAAACAAAACAAGAAATGGTTTGATAAAATAAAAGAAAAATATAAATTCACCTAAAAGTCCTCAAATTTCAGGAGAAAAGAAACAAGGAACAAAGGTTCAGCAAACAGAAATGAAAAAGGAAAAAAAAAATCGAAGGCAACTAAAGAAAATGATTGTTTGAAGAGTAATGGTGGAGAGAGTATAAAGGTGATACGGTAAACAACGAGTGGAAATGTTTATTTTAACCAAGTATTCCAGTTATTCTGATGGTTAATATTTTTTTTTATTATTACTTTCAGAATTAGTCAAATTTAGAGTTCGTAACCTTTTTTAAACACAACATATTAGATATACAATGTGCCAGGTTTTTTTGAAAATTTTAAAAGCAAAACAATATTAAAGATAGCACTACACGAAAACAGCGGCATACCAAGGGAAAAAATCGTCGGTATGTCGTCAGAATAACGTAATTCCGACGACATACCGACGAAATAAATCCTCGGAAATAACTCCTCGGAAATTCATTTTTCCTCGGAAATTCATTTTTCCTCGGAAATCCCTCGGAAATTTCCGAGGAAACTCCGAGGACCACCAGTTCGTCGGAAAGATCATCGGAATATACCGAGGGAGTACTTCCTCGGGATATTTCGATGGACTTTCCGATGGTCCAATCCTCGGAAGTTCCGACGAAATGTTCCTCGGAATTTTCATTGGAAATTTCCGAGGAATGGAGCCCTCGGAAAATTCTGAGGAAGGAGTCCCTCGGAAAATTCCGAGGAAGGAGTCCCTCGGTATATTCCGACGACTTATTCCGAGGAAATGTTCGTCGGAAATTTCCAAGGATTCATTTCCTCGGAATTTCAAAAAAAAAAATTAAATTTTTTCTTAAAAATTAAAATTTTGAAATTTAAATTCGAAAATATAAATTTAAAATTAAAATTGAAAACATATTAGATAATATTCAAAGTTGTACAAATAAAAATAAAACATTCCGAGTTTTTGAAGAAAAAAAACTACGGGTCTTGCACGTTCGGGAACATCTCGTTCGGGTACATCCTCTTCATCATCTCCATCATTTGCTGGTTCAGCCTCTTCTGTGCCTCATAGCCCGCCTGTTGAGCCGCCATCTAGGTTTCCAACAAAGATATGTGATCATCATTGTCCTTCAACTGAGCGGTAAATACTTCTGGATCAACAAAGGGCGGTGGTGCAGAAAAAAGAGGAACCGACCGGGAGCGATGACCCAAACCGACCAAACGTCCCTTCTTCTTTGGAAGCGACTGAAATAGAAAATAACCAAATTTAAATAATATAAAAAGATGATAAAATAAAAATCAAGAAAAAAATGAATTGAACTTTAAAAAAAAAAGAACTTACCGATTCAACGATTTCGTTGATTCGAACCCGAGACAAGTTGGTCGAAGCCGTCGAATCGTCATCCTCGGTTTGAAGCTGAGACACTTCGTCTTGCACCTGAGTTTGGACTAGGGTGACCACTTCCCTCACAAGACCATCATCAATCTGGCCGGTCTTCTTGTTGGTATACGCCCTCTTCATTAGGGCGAGATCATCAACCGGCTCGCCATCATTTTCTTCCGCCTTGAAAAAAAACATAAATTAAACAAACATTAGAAATTAGAAGAAATGCACAAAAAATAAAATTTCAAAACTTAAATAATTGAAGAAAAAATGGCTGAACTTACCATGCGATCTCCCAGAGTGGCAATAGATTGAGCACTCAAGTTATGCTTGAAGACACCCTTCCCTTTACGCTCGCTCCTGCGGTTGGTGGAGTTGGAGGAAGAAGTTTCTTTCGTCTCTTCCTTATCCCAATGCACACACAACTCCTTCCAGACCGTGTTGTTCATCGACTTTGGGACCTTTTAATAAAAAAAAAAGAAAATAGTTAAATAAATAAAAAAATAGTTTTATAAATTAAAAAAATTGTTTAATAAATTAAAAACAACCTTGTTTATTTTCCACTTCTTCTTCCACTCGTGCATCTGCTTCCCATAGTTGTCCATAGCTTTATGGACGAAGTGGTGATAGATAAATAGCGTATCATCGGAATTCCAGTTGAATTCTTGCTGGAAAAAAACACAATTAGTAGAAAATTTATATTAAAGATTAAAAATATAAGTAAAAAATTAGAATACTTACTGCAAACTGACGAAACCACAGAGCTGCTTGTCGGTAGGATAGTCAGTGAAAGTCGGATGTCCCTTGTCGAGGGCCGAGTACATCATACGGTTGATTCATGCGCTGATCCCGTTCCCGTATCGGTTGAACCTAATAAAAAGAACAAATTATTAATAATGAATCAAATTTTAATGAAAAAAATATGTTTACTTACCATGTTTGACCTCATCCATGTGGATACGAAGTGAGATAGGGAAGATGGTCACCATCGGGCTGTCGAACCAACTCCGCAACACTCATCACTCCCGGAGGACCTGAAGGAGCAGGAGCGGGTGCAGCAGCGGGAGCGGGAGGAGCAGGAGCGGGAAATGGAGAGGGAGATATATGGTAGGAGCTGTGGGGTGAAGCGGAATCCTGAATCTCGCTGGAATTCCGAGACTGGCTCTCCGTACCACCACGACCACGACGCTGTCAAGGCCGAGTCTGATCATCATTAGACCTGTAAATTAAAAAAAACATATTTAAAAATTAGTTCTAATAATTTTAATAAAAAAAAAAAATTTAAAAAATAGTTTTTAATCACAAAAATATAAATAGTTTAATAATTACAAAAAATAGTTTTAATAAATAAAAAATAGTTTAATAATTACAAAAAATAGTTTTAATAAATAAAAAATAGTTTAATAATTACAAAAAATAGTTTTAATAATATTAAAAATATTTAATAAATATACAAATTTATATTATATATATATATACATTTTTTAAATCCCAAATAATAGTTTTTAATCACAAAAAAGTTTTATAGATACTAAAAATGTTTAATAAATATATAAATGATTTTATAATGCAAAAAATAGATTTTATATACAAAAAACGTTTTCATATTATATATACATAATTATCAATTAGATTTTTATAACCACAAAATTAATAAAAACTAAAAAAAATTCCAAATCAAATAAATATCATAATCAAACTCGATTTTACACAATCCTACCATTCACCCTAACAAAAATCTATAAATATCATTCCAAAATCATCAAATTTACTTAAAAACCTAACAAATCTAACCTAAGAGAGTGGGATAGGGTTCATACATGATGCAGTGACTGAAATTGAGGAGGATTAGGGCGGATTCGCTGGAAATCGTCGAGAGAGAAGGGAGGAAACGGCGGAGAGGAAGAGAAACTTCGGCGGAGAGGAAGAGAGAAATGGGGAAGAAGATCTGGTTCGACCTAATAAAATGAGGCGTCCGACGGAAAATGTCCGTCGGAATTTCCTCGGAATGATTAAATATTTCTGTCGGAATTTCCTCGGAAATCATTAATTCAATTTTCGCGAAATATTTGGCGGCTTGGTTTACTCGGTTAAATGAAAATATTCCGAGGAACCATGTTTCCTCGGAATACCCTCGATAATTTCCGAGGAAATTCCGAGGAAACAGGGTTTGGGGTTTCAAAACATCGATTTTTTTTTTGCCGTATTTCATTTCTTATACAATTCTCTTGCCAGGTGAATAACAATATGCTCCATAACATCAAAAAATGAGGGAGAAAATATCTTCTCAAGGTTGCACTGAATCACGGCTATGTTAGTTTTCAAATTTTCAATACCTTCAAGAGTCACTGATCTCGTGTATAAATCACGGAAGAAACCACTTATCCCTGCAATTGCTTCATGAACATTTCGTGGTAATAGTTCCTTGAAGGCAAACGGAAGGAGGCGCTGCATCATTACATGGCAATCGTGGCTTTTCAAGCCAGTAAATTTTCCTTCCTTTCTGTCGATACAGTTACACAAATTAGATGCGTAACCGTCTGGAAATTCCACATCGTTTGAAATCCAATCAAAGAATGCATCTTTTCCCTCTGCATCAAGTCGGTATATGGGAAAATGAGCCCTACCATTCTCATCAACATGAAGTTCTGAACGAGCACATATATCGACTAAATCCAGTCTTGACTTCAAATTATCCTTTGTTTTACCTTGAACATTAAGGATCGTGTTCATGAGATTGTCAAAAAAGTTCTTCTCAATATGCATGACATCTAAATTATGCCTTAGCAGATGATCCTCCCAGTATGACAGATCCCATAAAATACCTTTTTTGTGTCAGTTATGTAAGTCTCCAACAGCATCTACCGGAAAACGCTCATGTCCACCGACGTCTGGCGTCCTTTCTGCACCAAAATTTCTTAGTTGTGTCTTCAAATCTTTCCCACAAATTTCTGGAGGTGGACTGCCAAACACCCTCTTGTTCTTCGTAAACAAATTCCTACTCTACGATATGGATGATCAGGTGGTAGGAATCTCCTCGGATCGAACCAACACATTTTCCTTACGTGTTTTAGTTGGAAAGCATCAGTGTTATCTTGACAATATGGACATGATAGCCTTCCATGCGTTGTCCATCCAGATAACATACCATATGCTGGAAAATCACTTATTGTCCACATTAGTACTGCCCGCATTTGAAAGTTTTCTTTACACGAAACATCGTATGTTTCAGCACCTTGAGCCCATAGTTGTTGCAACTCATATATTAATGGCTAAAGAAACACATCAAGTGATCTCTTAGGATGCTCTGGTCCGGGAACAAGAATCGAGAGAAACAAAAACTCTCGTCGCAAGCACAAGTTTGGGGGTAGGTTGTATGGTGTAAGAATGACTGGCCATAGAGAATACTGTCTTCCACTCTTGTCAAACGGGCTGAAACCATCAGTACATAATCCAAGGTAGACATTTCTTCTCTCATACGCAAAGTCGGGATACTTTGATTGGAAATGCTTCCACGCTTTTGCATCTGAAGGATGTCTGATCTCACCATCTGTTGAGTGCTCCGCATGCCATCTCATTGGTTGCGATGTGCGTTCAGACAGATACAACTTCTACAACCTTTCCGTCAAAGGCAAATACCACATCCTTTTATATGGCACTGGAACTCTTCCACTCGTATCTTTATAACGAGGCTTCCCACAAAATTTGCATGTAACCCGCTGTTCATCCGCCTCCAATAAATCATGCGGTTGTCGCTGCATACATCTATTACCGATCACGATAAACCAATACCAGCTACGAGTTTCTGAACCTCGTAGTATGAACCAGGAGCTACATTATCCTCGGGTAGAATACCTTTTATAAAATCAGCAATCGCATCCACACAGTCTTCAGCCAAATTATAATTTGTTTTAATGCCCATCAATCTTGTAGCAGATGATAAAGCTGAATGACCATCTCTAGGCAATGGTTGCTTTCCAGCATCCAACATATCATAAAATCTCCTAGCTTCGCATTGGGTAAATCTTCTCCTCTAAAATGATCATTTACCATCTGCTCAGTACCTACACCAAAATCTACATCCGTTCTAATTGGTTCTTCTAATCTAACCGCTGGCTGAGGTTCGCTAGTACTACCATGTTCATAATCAGCTTCCAAATGATGATCCCAAATTTTGTAACTTCGTGTAAACCCAGTCAAATATAGATGAGTCCAAACATCCCACTCTTTAATAACCTTTCTATTTTTACAATTAGAGCAAGGACATCTTAACATACCTGTTTTTGCTTCCGGTTGTCGGTGAACTAACCCCATGAATTCGGTTATACCTCGTTGGTATTCTTCCGTAAGCAATCTCGTGTTCGGATCCAAATGAGGTCGATCGATCCAAGAACGAAAATAATTTGAAGAAGACATGTTTTTTTATGAATCAAATTTGTGTGTAAAGAGAGTAAGAGGGAGGATGAAGATATGGAGTGAATGAAGAGGAAGAGGGGTGCTTGTATTTATAGTTGAAATCCTGCCGACCGACCGAGGAAATTCAGACGGAATTCCGACGCCAACAGCTAGTTCGTCGGAATTTCCTCGGAATTTTTGAAATCCACCAACGGCTCTCCAACGGCTCTCTAACGGCTATAATATATCCTCGGAATTCATCGGTTTTTTTCCGAGGAATACATTTTTCTTCGGTATTCCATAAGAATATTCTGACGGATTGATATTTCCTTGGAATTCCGTCGGTATATTCCGAGGAAATTCCAAGGAAACCAAATTTTGTGTTTCCTCGGAATATACTCGGAAATTTCTCGGGATATTCCGAAGATTTTATTTTCCGTCGGAATGTCCGTCAGAATACCGCTGTTTTCTTGTTGTGTAGAGACATAAACTTAGAATAGTTTGATAAAATGTCGAAACTGATTTGCAAAAAAACTGTCGAGAATAATTTTATGGACAAATATTGTGTCATTTGAGTATTTAAACTTGGAAATAGTCATTATATATTGTGACGTTGAGCGCTCCACTTCACAACCCTTAATTTGATCGGAGTGATAATTGTATCTTCCCATCTCAGACGAACCATTACTATAAACAGTCAGAAAACACCAGTATTCTCTGACTTTGGACCAAGAAAAATATTTGTCATGGAGAGGAGTTTTGGTAAAAAAATCACTCTCTAATAAAAAGAAAGATGGGGAAACGTCAGTCCTACAATAAAAAAGTTGTGTTCCAAAAAAAAACAATAATTCATAGCCCCGAGATGAGAAAATTTTGAATTTGTATATAGAACTATGAGTTTTGTACCATCCAATGGTTAATTGCAAACACAATTTTATTTCATCTTATATTCATAAACACAATTATATTACACCTCAAGTGTGTTAAAAATTAATATCGACCGAAATGATTAACAATAACAGTATATGTATTTATGATATTAACTATATAACAAATGTTTCTTAATGTTGTGATATTTACTCTATTAATTTAGAGTCATAATTTTTATCTACCATTAGAAAATGAGAAAAAGACAAAAATAGCACTAAATCAAGTTTTTGTTTCCAAACTAGCATTCAAGGTCAAAAGTCACAAAAATAGCACTTAATGTTTTATCAAAAGTCACAAACTTAGGGTTTAGAGTTAAAGGGTGGGGTTTAGGATTTAGGGTTTAGGGTTTAGAGTTTAGAGTTTAGGGTTTAGGGTTTATGGTTTAGAGTTTAGGGTTTAGGGTTTAGGGTTTAGATTTTAGGGTTTAGGGTTTAGGGTTTAGATTTTAGGGTTTAGAGTTTAGGGTTTAGGGTTTAAGGTTTAGAGTTTAGGGTTTAGGGTTTAGATTTTAGGGTTTAGGGTTTAGAGTTTAGGGTTTAGAGTTGAGAAATGAGGTTTTGGGGATAAGATTTCAAATTTTGAAAAATAAAAAAATTTAAATTTTCAAAGGATAAACTCTAGAAAGGTGCTATTTTGGTCATTTTTGTTTTTGAGTGCTATTTTTGTGATATAAACTTAGAAAGGTGTTATTTTGGAGATTTGCCCATAAAAAATTATCATTTAAATTTGAAATGGTCCTACAAAATATGTAACAGTATTTAAACCATTATAAATTTAATATACTAATTAAAGGTAAATCTAATATCAAGAATAAATATCTAAGGCATAATCTATACTATTAAAACAGAAGGCATGACTTCTTTCATGTGTAATTTTAGTTTGGATTCTTGGACCATTCCTCAAAAATATCAAATTTTACATAAGTTCGTTATTATATTTTTAATATCTTTATATTTTTAGGGGCCCATCTTTTTATTTGAAATACAAATGAATATAACTAAAATATTCTAACAAAATCTTTTAAAAAACTTTATAGAATATCTTTAAATTTACTTTCAAAATTATTTAGTTTTAATTAACTTTCAAAATTAGTTAGTTTTAATTTAATTATTATAAAATATAAGTTAGAAATTAAAATTGAATTTAGTTTTGATTTATAAACGAAAATTTAAAATTAAAATATTTGTAATTATATTCAATAATAATAAAAATGAAATTGATTAATTTCAAATTACATTTTACCAATAATTTTAAAAGATTTTGTTAGAACTAAATATTTATTTCTATTTTAATTTTCAAGAAATATATCTATTATATTAAAATAAAAGTCATAACTTCTTTTACGTGTGATATTTTTATTTAGACCATCATTTGATTTTTTAAATTAAATGTATATCCTTAATGCTAATAATATATAATCTCTTAACTACTTTAATCATAATATCTTTTGATATATTTTAATTAATATATATATATATATATTTATTTATTTAAAATTCTAAAAAATCTTGTTGAAAAAGATTATAACAAGATCTTAATTGTCAAAAATTGAATATAAATGGAGACGGCGACGGCGATTTCAGAAGACCCACCTGGTGCCAAGGAAAAACCTTCTGGAGACTTCGAGGACAAAGAACACCGGGAGGAGAATGCAGTATCGGGAGAGGTACTGGCGAAACCCTCAGAGCGGGATTTGGAGAAATCTCCTGTCAAAGATGGTGTAGCAGAGGGCTTTCCTCCGCCGATCTCACCTTGGACGAGGGATAGGGAAGCATCGTTACAACCTGTTTTCGAGGAAACTAATGGAGTGGTATCAATGGTGATCCCAACAGAGGTCTTATCTGATGCAAATCCTTTGTGGAGATGCTACGTTGTGGGCTATTTCATTGGAGATGCTCCTCATGTAGGATCAATCCATGCCACTGTAAATCGGATCTGGGCTAATCCAAAGAACAAGACTAAGGTTGATGTTCAATTTATTGAGAAGAATACAGTCTTGTTCCGTATCGAGAATGAACAAATGAAAGGAAGAGTCCTACAGAAGAAGTATTGGCACATAGCGGATATCCCACTGGTGGTGAATGAATGGTCTCCGGAGACTGCAACTCTGAAGCCTGACCTCACTTCCATGCCAATGTGGATCGATTTGAGGGGGGTGCCTAGTCATTTATTTTTAGCAAAGGGTTTGAAGTGTCTGGCTGAGGGTGTTGGCAAGTTTGTTAAGCTGCATCCTAGTACAGAGAGGTGTATACGTTTGGATATTGCACGACTCCTAGTGGAAGTTAATCTTCATAAGGAGCTGGTAGAGAGGATCAATTTCCAGGATGCTAATGGGGAGAAGGTTTCGGTCAAAGTTTGTTACCCTTGGTTGCCTCCAAAATGCAGTGTGTGTAAGGCGTGGGGACATAAGGGAGTGGACTGTATTTCACCACAGGTTAAGATCCTGAAGGCTCAGACTGCTAAGGGAAAAGAGATATGCACTTCAGAATCAAACGAAATTGCACAGGTTGGTGTGAGACAGAATCAGAATGTGGTGGGAAAGTTATTGCAGGAGTTAGAAGATCTGGCAGTGCAGAAGTCAACTGAAGAGGGTTCTTCAAGTGATCGACTGATTGAGATGTATGGTGAGGGAGCAAGATGTGGTGACAGTACTGATCCACCTTTGAATGCGGAGGGATATGTGGAAGCGTTTGTATTTGATAGAACAGAGCAGAAGCAGTGGTCACTGGTGCAAACTGGCTCTACTTATAACATTACCAAGTGGGACAGGAGAAGGAACTAGTAATGGCATTACGGTATCCCCATCTCGTTTCAATGTTCTGGCTGTTTCAGAGGATGAGGATGAATTAGATGACATTGAGGAAGGGGAGCTGGTACCAGTGGTGACTAAGACTGAAGTGCCAAGGGAAACGAAGAGAGGGGGTAAAGCTCAGCAGTCTGTTGTCAATAAAAACTCCAGAAAGAAAGTTGTGAAATCAAGAGACTTGAGGTTGGTGCAGGCTCATTCAGCAGCAGCAAAAAAAACTTCCTTTCGGAAGTTATGACGTCTTTCTTTGCATGGAACATGCGTGGCTTTAATATGTCACGCAAACACGTAGCTGTACATAGATGGATAATGAAGGAGAAGCCATTATTTGGCTGCTTACTGGAGACAAGAGTAAGAGAAGAAAATCATAGTAAGTGCATGAAGGCAGCTCTACCGGGTTGGTCTTCAATCACAAACTACGATCACCATCGTCTTGGAAAGATCTGGTTTTGCTGGTCCGATAGAGTACATGTCACTATGTTGCACAAGGGTTCTCAAGTTATCACTTGTGTAGTTCAAATACCTGAGACGAAGGAGCAGTTTATTTGTTCTGCGGTATACGCTTCTAAGTTCTAACTTTGAAGTTGAGCGTAGAGAACTGTGGGAAGATATGCGAGGCACACTTGCAGCTTATAAGCATCTCGACATGCCATGGATCCTATTAGGAGATTTCAATGTCACATTATCTTCAGGGGAACATTCGCGGGTTCATGACTATCTTACTGATCAGAGAGGGATGCGACAGTTTCAGGAGGTGGTCAACGATTGTGTGCTTACTAACTTGGCTTATACTGGAGCTCTTTTTACATGGTGGAACAAGCAAGAGACAGATCCTGTTGGGATAAGTCTTTTGCCAAGTTCGAAGCTGGTGGAATTTCTGATCACGTCCGATGTGTTATTCAGCTGTCTGAGAATAGAGAGGAGGTGCGGAAGCCTTTCAGATTTTTCAATTATCTGACAGAGCATGAGGAATTTCTACCAACAGTTGCTAAGTTGTGGGAAAGCACAGAATCACTCTATCACTCTCGGGCTTCATTGGGGATGTTCCATAAAAAACTTAAGGCCTTGAAGTATGAGATGAGACTCATGAATAAAACGCATTATGGTGATCTTCCCGCCCGTACCAAGCAAGCTTACGAGGTGATGTGCGACTGTCAGAATCAGGTTTTGAGGGATCCAAATCCTATGACCTTTGCGGCTGCTGCAGTAGCATCAGACAGGTGGAATAAGCTGGCTCGCATAGAAGAGAAAATTTTCAGAAAGAAATCTTGTATCCGTTGGCTAGCTGCAGGGGATCTAAATACTACTTTCTTTCACCGGTCTGTCCAGTCCAGAGCCTCTTGGAATGCTATTCGACAACTTCATACTGAGAGTGGAGAGATTCTCAATGACCCTGCAGCAATTTCCCGGGAAGCAGTTCAACATTTTCAACGCTTTCTGCAATCTCAGGACCATGGGGCAGCTGACGTTTCAATAACCAGCTTGAGGGAGTTACTTACTTATAGGTGCGATCTTCATGCAGCAGCAAGGCTTGTAGCTCCAGTACTGCCTCCCGAGATACAAGAAGCAATTCATTCCTTACCTGATGATAAGGTCTCTGGTCCAGATGGCTATACCAAGGAGTTCTATGTGGCGGCTTGGCCGATAATAGGAAGAGACTTTATAGTTGCTGTGCAGTCATTTTTTATATATGGGTTTCTGCCCACGGGAGTCAATGCGACGATCCTCTCTCTTATTCCCAAAACAGAATCAGCTCGGACAATGAAGGAGTATCGGCCAATCGCCTGCTGCAACTTTTTGTATAAAGTTATCTCCAAAATCCTCGCGTCTAGACTCAAAGCAATTCTCCCTGAAGCTATAGAGGCCAACCAGTGTGCCTTTATTAAGGGAAAACTCGTGCTGGAAAATGTGCTGCTCGCTTCAGAGTTGGTTAATGGAGCACCATTAAGTTTGACATATCGAAGGCTTTCGATACAGTAAGATGGTCGTTTATTACTGATGTTCTGCGAGCGATGGGTCTACCTTATCTTTTTATCCATTGGATCAACGTTTGTATCTCCACAGCAGCCTTCTCAGTCTCGGTTAATGGAAGTCTAGAAGGGTTCTTCACAAGCGCAAGAGGCATAAGACAAGGATGCTCTCTTTCTCCATATCTATATGTCATCATCAACAATGTGTTGTCTAAGATGCTGAATCAAGAAGCCGGTGCAGGTTATTTGGATATCACCCTCAATGCCAAGGAGTGGGGCTTACACATCTGAGCTTCACTGATGATATCTTAGTTTTCACAAATGGGACAGTAGACTCTTTGAAGGGGGTAATGCAGACTATGGAAAAATTCGCAAACATGTCAGGATTGCATATTAATGCCTCAAAGTCATCTCTATATGCTTCAGGACCGGGTACTGCAACTGTCTGTGAAGAAGCTCTCAGTTTAGGGATTGCAGTAGGCAGCTTACCTATTCGGTATTTGGGCTTGCCTTTAACTACCAAGGCGCTGACCAAACTTGACTACGAGCCGCTCATTGACAAAATCAGATCACGTATGCTATCATGGACAAACAAGACTCTCTCTTTCGCAGGACGCCTACAGCTGATTAAGTCAGTAGTATCCAGCATTGTGAACTTCTGGAGCTCTGCATTTATATTACCCATGGGCTGTTTGGATGCTATAGAAAGTTTATGCAGTGCTTTCTTGTGGTCGGGTTCCCCTAACCACACACATAAAGCTAAAGTTAAATGGGACGATCTGTGTTATCCTAAATCAGAGGGGGGACTGGGAATCATGAGGCTTCGTGATTCGGTTAGAGTTTCTGCGCTCAAATTGATCTGGAGATTATTCACTGTCTCTAAATCTCTTTGGGTCTCATGGATTCAACATTACCTTCTCCGGCACAGTTCATTTTGGGATGTTCGAGATGACACTTTGGGCTCCTGGATTTGGAGGAAACTTCTCAAGATGAGAGACATGGCGTATCAGTTCATTAGGGTCGAAGTGGGGAATGGTAACTGTGCTTTCTTCTGGCACGATGACTGGCTACGTATGGGGAAGCTTATAAATATTACAGGAGCAACCGGTACGCGTTATCTTGGGGTTCCGCGTAATGCTAAAGTTAGTGATGCTGTCTCTGAGGGCCAGTGGAAGATAAGGGGCCAACGGAGTCGTCATTATCATGAGCTGCATCATAGAGTCCAGATCGAACCAGTTCCTAATGTTTCACAGGGACCTGATACGTTCCTTTGGAGATATGATGAAAGGGTTTATCAAGATAGTTTCAATGCAGCGAAAACATGGGAGCAGATACAGAGCAAGCGAGCTGAAGTAGTTTGGAGTAGAAGTGTTTGGTTCACACAAGGGATCCCTAGGCATGCATTCCTAGTCTGGCTTGCGATTCAGAATAGGCTATCTACAGGGGACATAATGAGAAAGTGGGGAATCCTTCAGGGCTGTGTGTTATGTGGTGAAAGAAATGAGACACGAGATCATCTGTTTTTCGCATGTCCATACTCTTATACAGTATGGGATCGTCTCGCTAGCAGATTGGTTGGAAGGAGGATAAATCCGGACTGGCATGATATGCTAAGGTATATTCAAGCAGGCACGTCCAATGAGATGGATATGATTCCCATTCGTCTAGTGTTCCAGGCTGTCGTGTACCATATTTGGCGAGAACGGAATACACGAAGGCACCAACAAGGTCAACAGGGAACTGAGCAAATGATCAAAACAATTAACACAGGTATCAAGAATCGGATTAGCTCTCTTGGTTACAAGGCGGGTCACAAGTTCAATGGACTTCTTAGGAGATGGTTTGAAGTCTTTGATTAGAAATTTACAAATTTAGCTAGTATACAGTTTTATTCTTTTATAGGTTTAAGTTCCAATTTATAGCTAGCCTATTCTTTGTAAATGACATTCTCTGATTGATCAATAAATTAAAAATTTCATCAAAAAAAAAATTGAATATAAATATGTTCACTAATTTTTTAATTAGTTATGAAATGTTATTATACATTAATATATTTTCAGCTATATTTTATAAAATGAAAATAATAAAATTATATCCTATTTTATCTTTTTTATAATAATACATATCATTTTAAAAGAAAAACATTATATTGAACTAAATATGATAAAATTATTTTAAATTGATAAGTTAATATATTTTATTTTAATAAATATAAAATATTTATGCTAAAAATATAATATGTTGGTAGAATGGGTTAACATTAGAAAAGTATATAATACATGTATAAAAAGTTAACTTATCTAAACTTTTATATATATATAGTAATTTATTATATAAGATGAATAAACATAATGGGAAAATTTGGAAAAAAATTCAAATAAATTAGATACAAAATAATTTTCAAATATGTTGTTTCATGCATAAACAAAATGGGAAAATTTGGAAAAATGCCTTTATGTGAGATTATATTTTGAAAATTACACCAATTTTTTTTTTTTGAAAACTACACCTGTTTATAGGTGAAATGACCAAATTATTCAATTTGAATGTTTGTAATTATTCTAATAGCTAAGATAAAAATCTTAATAAAACAATTTAGAATATTGTGTTTGATTTTCTTTTTGAAACAAATTTAACAATAATAGGATTTTTGTTGAGTTTGGTTTCAAATCATTGACTCAATATGTATATAGTATCTTACAAGTATATCTTACATTTCTTGTGATTAAACAAACGATGTCAATGCTTTGGAAAAAACGATGCCCCATTGTATTGCCATCTCTTGTGTATTGCTTACCAATAGGATGTTAACCCGAAACATTGTTCTCTTTTATCAACATTAAAAACATATGAGACCAAGTAATATAGAAAACCAAGAATCAGCTTAAATACAGAAAAACGTACTAGACCAGCTATATGAATACCTTCTAACCAATGCTAAGATATTTTTTTTTTATAAACAAATCAACAGTACAACATCCGAAAAATAGCAAAACTTGATTAGCTCAATTCGTTGCTTCCCAAACAAAAGCTCTTCAGATTTTCATCACAATTTACCACATTCTTGTAAGTAGGATTCTTAAAAAACAATCAGTCAGTAATACAAACGTTCTTAGCCAATAACTAAATGATCACTTGCTCCGATTCGATTTTTTTTTGTCCTTATAAACAACCATACACGCATTTGATGTACATTTCTCTTTTTGTTACCACACAGTGGATCAAAGGAAGAATGATATATTTGTGAACTTTGTGCATATATATGGAACACAAAAGACTCTTGCAGTTCCATAGAATTTATGAATTAATTTTTCCATTCTTAAAAAAATGATTTGTCTATTTTTTTTCATTATGTGATGGTAACATGTTCAATCTATTCATTTTTCTATGCCATGAAGACACCAACAACATTAGTATGCAATTATCTCAAAAATATATTTATCACAGACATAACAATAATATTATTTTCAGATTTACATTTTAGTTATTAATTTAAATTTTTAAATAAGGATAAGAGTGTCTTATCACACATAATAAAGTTTAGTTTTCAAAAAAGAAAAAAAAATGTATTTTTCAAAATTTAAATAAAAAATAGAGTATTTTTCAAATTATCCCAAAAAAAATTGGTTTAATAATCAAACACAAATTAAATAGGACAAATCAACATTATAATGAGCCATTTTCAAGGCTCCTCAGCGCGCCACGTCAGTTTTTTATGGGTCCTACCTTTAAAAAAAGTGAAAAAATGTTAAGCCCATGATTCAAACCCGAGATATTGACATATAAACACCAACATTTATACCACTAGACTAAATGATACTTTGTACATTGATGGCCGAAACTAATATATATTTATGAAGGTCGGTTTAATAATGTCCCACAAATAAATAAAATGATTTACAAATTACGTTTTCTATTATTTGCTGATTGATTTGTGGGCTTATTTTTTTAACTCGCTAGCCCATCTATTACATCAGTTTATACATTTGAAGCCTAAGCCTATCTTAATAAACCATAAAACTGGCCCTAAAAGCCTGCAAGTCGTCAGCTCTTCGTCTTCGACTGAGACCTATGGTTTTTCCAATCCTGCGCCTCCCCTCCAATACACAAACGCTACTGTCTAAACTTCTCCAATCAAATCCATGGAACTCTTAGTCTCCCTCTATCTCTTCATCTCCCCCTCTTTACGCACACCATCAAAAACGCTAGCGTCTCATAACTGATACGAACGGCTTCGCTATATATAGGTCACGCTAGATCCAGGAGTCCAACCTCTCATATCTACTAGCACTGTTTTTTTCAATTGTTGAGCATGTCTGTCTCTGATGCTATTGCCGTCCTCCCCACCATCTTCAATGCTCTCCGCCTTTGTTGGTCTTCTCAAGTTTGTTGTTGGCCGTCTCCTCAGCTACTGGGATCCCCGTAACATCAATAAAAATGGTGAATTTATGGGAATCACCCTCCTTTTGCTAGAAGAAAAGGTATCGTCATCTTCACTCTAACATGAATGATTTCTTCCTTCCATATTTCATAAAAACTAAAACTATTGGTCTACGTATTTAACTCTTCTTACCGACAATCTTTACGGACGACAGCGATCGTAGATGATAGGTTTGAAGTTGGAAGATGGACAGAGGTTTGATCATCTCCAGGCTCTTGCAAACACAAACTTAGAACCCCCAGTATAGTTTTATATATCACAGTCAAATTTCTCCAACGCCGTATATTCATATTAGCTACTGATTTTTTTTTTGACATCTATTAGCTACTGATTCTTAATTCCATTTGTTAACTTTCAGATGTTGTTGGCCGGCCCAAAACGTTTTCTGCTAGGCACTGACCTCAAAAACGCCTCAACAACGACTCGGCTTATGGTATGTTTTATTCTCATTGATCCAAGCCCGCTTTCACATAGTTCTCATGTTTTTATCCATTTGCTCCTGCTTTAAGAAAACTTATATAATCTCATACACCAATACGGTGGTCGTGTACTTGCTTTGTGTGACTGACGATGATGCGGCCCCTTTAGGGGTCTTATGAACTCAGATGATATAACCCAGTTTGTGATGGTGGTCACCACGTTCAGTCCAAAAAATATTTAGGCATAGTCATCTATTTTTCTCAAGAAACATGTTGATGCTAAACAATTTCTGCTGAATATAGTACTTTCATGCATATATCTAACATAATAACATCATCTAATATAACACACATGTACAACTGTGTTTCAGACTGCCAGCAGCAACAAAACTCCAGACGTGGATTCCCAATCTATACTACCAGCAGCAACTGTTAGCTACACGGTTCATGTGCCCAAGAGAGCCGAAGAAGTTGATGAAGCAATGCCAAGATTTGAAAACGAAGAAAAGAAGCACGTGAGTGATTGTTTCAAGTCCATCAAATCGTCATCCCCACTTAGCTTATGTGTCAATGAAATAACCATTTTCGTATGTTTTTTCCTACTTTCAACTTTGGTTGTCTTTAATTATCTGCAAACTATCTCCCACCAAGAGAAGGGTTACTTGGTTTTTAAATAAAGGGGAACGTTGATGGGTCTTTGCATTTCGTGAAAATAAGCATGTCTTTTGCTTCATGCAAGAGAACATGTTCAGATAGTTACATGGCATCGACGTTAAACAATGCAACAAAGAAACCAACTAAAATCCAATAGCCACCAAAACAAAATAAAAACCCCAGAAAAAGTGACACAACCACACCATCATATGTTCCTCGGTGGGAATTGGGATGCAGACAACTAAATACAAAAAATATATATGTATCAACTGGTCTTCGTTCACAAAGCGTCCTACACGTAATCAACAACAAACAGCTGCCTCCCTACTAATTCCACCACCTCCGACCCTCTGCTTTGCCAAATAACTGCACGCACCAACACAAGTGTAAGAACAACATAACTAACAACACTAACACTAAGTAAAACTGAATAACAATAGCATACACAAATAACCCCGCGCTTGCGCGGGGCTCGGCCTCTAGTTTATATTATAATAGATGAGTTTTTGCTTACTCCTCAGCACGCCACGTCAGCGTTTTGTGGACTCCACTTTTAAAAAGTGTGAAAAAATGTCAAGTCCATGGCTCGAACCCGGGTTATTGAGATATAAACACCAACATTTATACCACTAAGCTAAATGATACTTTATACATTGATGGTTGAACCTAATATATATTTATGAAGGTCGGAAGCTCTTGCCTCTTCGGCTTCCTCTGAGGGTCGGACCTACAAGTGCGTTATGGGTTTCATTTTTAAACGAGATTCATCACGTTATATGAAAAAAGCTTAAGTTTGCAACAATTATAGTTTTTTTCATATTGTAAATTGTTGTCGTTTAACATGAGTTTGTTCTTTTCATCACTGTCTCAAACTAGTCCGAGTTACAGAGTTGCGCCATGTGTCTGTTCGTAATATATTTTTTCACCGGTGAACTCTTCATGTCCACATCTTAAATTGCTTGATCATAAATGTTCCTGATTTGTAGCCCCTATATAAACCCTATATATATTATTCTCATCTTTGATGAACTCAATCTGCATCTCCACAAAACTCATTGATTCCTCTTAGATTTAACCAACTTCTAGAAAATGTTCTCTCTTCCTCTCCAATTCGTCAAACCGGCGTCCCATCGTCCGTCACTCAACCTTCGAATCTCTCCGTCTTGGTCGTAGTAGTCAGAGCATAGCCTCTGGCTTCCTCGCTTCTGGGATTCCCTGAACTTCAAGAAAGACAGGGAGTTTGTGGGAATCACGGTTCTCTTCTTTGATGAAAATGTAAGTTAATTTTCAATCTATAACACTTATTTAACATAATTATTTAAATTTCTCTCCTGATTCTTTGTTAAATAATATTATTTGCAGATTCCATGATTCATGGGTTTACTCCCGTCGGACGTGCTAATCATTACATACCATCTTTGAAAGCTGGTTCCATTGTGAAAGTCGATCGTTTTGAGGTTTCTAGGTGCTCAAGCATGTACAAGATAGCTGATCATCTATTCCTCATTTGTTTCATCTCACTAACCATTATTGATGAAGTCATCACGGGTGCTCTTGAGATCAATCTTCAGTGAAGATTAGACTGTTCGACAATCTCCAAGTGAATGCGAACACAAACCTAGAACTCCCAGATATATTATCATATTGCATATGAGTTTATATTATGTTTTGATATCATAACTGATATTTAAACTCATGGATGTGGTTAGGCAAATCCGTTCTGTCCAGGGCTCTGGCCTCACCAATGAAAAAACTCGAGTCGTTATCCATCTCCTCATTGATCCGTAAGAAACAATAAACACATAATTCCTTTTATATTACTGTATATATTGTGCTAACATCAATAATCAAAAATATTTCATACCCAAGATTTGTGGTCGTCTATTTATCTCCATTACTTATCAATCTAATTTTACACAAATCTTTATTTTACTGTTTAAAAGAAACCACAATAATCCAAACAATCAAAACACCAAAAACTAGAACCCCAAAAAAGACGAATCATTAATGATCACATCTCTTTTTGTCTAATCTAACAAATAAACTTCAAAACAAATATAGCAAACCGATCAACTCAACTAAAACTCAACGACACATACATTGAGCCAGCTAAACAAATATAAACTACACGGCCAAATATTTAACAATTTACAAACTTACTTTCACAGATGCTTACGAAATAGACGAAGACGACAACCAAGATCAGTGAAATTACCTAAACAAAAAAGCAGAGTAAGTTACAAATTCTGATAAATACAACTAACAATGATTTTTGTTTACATATTACCCATCAAATAAAAGAGAAACAAACACAGCCACACCAGGAGATACAAGAGACAATCCCAACAGACACAGATGCGGCAACAACATCTCCACCTGTTCACTACTCTTGTCTTATAAAAATAGCTTACATGCTCAATGTCAACATGCCAACGCTATTGTCTTCTTATGAGAAATACATATATTATTTCTGCTAGATCTCTGGTTAGCAAAGGACTAATTAAAAGGGTGGGATCAGGATCATCTATATCTGTATGGAATGACCCATGGCTCCCAACCACTCTCCCGAGACCAACAAATAAAAATCAACACAATATTTACCTAGACCTAACAGTGGATTCTCTTATTGATTCTACTTCGCAAACCTGGAACTCCCGGGCACTCCGGGCTTTGATGGATCCCCAGGATGTGAAAATTATAGAAAGCATACCACTGAGTAGAACCCAGATGGTAGACAGGGATGGCTGGCATTTCACAAATAATGGGAAGCATACGGTTAAATCAGGATATTATATAGAACGGGTCTACCCAGATAGGGAAAGAACACCTTTAATGTTTGGACCTACAGTTGATGCATTGAAGACGTTCTGTTGAAAAATACGGTGCCCTTCAAAAATGAAACATTTTCTATGGCAATTAGTGACAGGGTGTATAGCAGTAAAGAAGAATCTGAAAGTGCAAGGGATACAAGGGGATATATGTTGTGCACGATGTGGAGCGGATGAGGAATCGATCAACCATGTGTTTTTTTAATGTCATTCAGCACTTCAGGTTTGGGCTCTCTCCAAGATACCATCAGACCCAGCTATTTTTCCCACAAGCTCCCTTTTCACAAATGTGGATCATCTCTTTTGGCGAGTCTTCCCACAGATGGAGGATCATCAGTTCGCGTGGATACTATGGTATATCTGGAAAAGAAGGAATAGTAAAGTTTTTAGTAATTTGGATATGGATCCTCGAGATACGCTCAAATTGGCAGAAACATAGTCAACACTCTGGGCTGAGGCACATGTACTAAAGGAAAACAAGATAGTATTACCGGTCGAGCCTACAACCCTTTCATCGATCCCAGGAAGATGGTGCTTCACAGATGGCTCTTCGAAGGAGAATGATACTTTCTCAGGACAAGGTTGGCTAAGTACTTTAGAAGGTTTTGATGGGCTGTTGGGGGCGAGGAATGTCCGGGCTTGTCTCACTCCTCTGCATGCGGATATAGAAGCTCTATTATGGGCAATGGAATGCATGAAAAACTTACGTCAATTTCAGGTTACGTTTACAACGGATTGTTCTCAATTGGTGAAGATGGTTTCAAAACCAGAAGAATTGCCAGTATTTGCAAATTATTTGGAAGATATCAAGACCCTCAGAGAAAGTTTCATTATATCAGAGATCATCTGTGTACCAAGGACGCAAAACTCAAAGGCGTATAGTCTAGCACGCAGTGTCAGGAAACAACCGTCTTTCATCGTTCACATGGATCAGGATCTCCCGGTGTGGTTCACAGAGTTAGTATGAGTCTGTAATTGATGAAAAAAAAAAACTAATTGTCACTCATTTTATAGTTATTTCTACAAGTCTTCATATATTTGTTTTAAAGGTCCGGTAAAAACAACAAGTTTAAAAGTAAAAAAAACATATAACCAACATAATAAGAATAAAAAAATTATTACTTAATACACACAACTTGCACAACTAAACTGGAAAAAAATATTCAGAAACAAAAGGTACTCTCAACAAACTTACACTACAAGAAATATGTACATTGTTAGCACGAGAAATATGCTATATTAGATGTTTGGTAGTGAATTCATAAATGCTATGTATACGGCAGCCATCATAGGTACCCCTTCTACGATAGCGTTTTTTTGAACGCTATGAAATGTGCATATATGATAGTAATACTTGGGTGATATTATTAACTTTACTGTTAACACTATTTTCGTGATATTATAGGTCCTTTGATAAACTAAAAATAAATTATAATTAAAAATAAAATAATTAAAAATTAAACTAAAATTGTTTTATAATTAAAAATAAAATAAATTTTATCTATAAAATAAATTTTATTTATAAATTAAATTTAGTTTACAATAAATTTTGGTTTACAAAACTAAACCAATAATACAAAAATATATTACTCTAATCTTAACTAAACCATTTAATTAATGTAAACCTAACTAAACCAATTGATTAACTAAACCTAAATCTAAACCTAATAGATGCTTTAGCCCTTCACAAAGCTTCAGCCACCGTCCACGATTCAAACTCGCCACCATCTGCTGTCCTCCTCCACCCTCGCCACCATTTGCTGTCCTCGCCACCGTCGTCACTCTCTCTCCGCCATCGTCAACAGCACGATGTCACCAAGTCATCAAACCATCACGCTCAGCCACCATTGTCGACCTCGAGACCATCAATATCAAGCTTCTTCAGCCTCCTCCACCTTCTTTATCTAAGAACATAAAAAAAATACACAGAAAGAATCGAATACATAAGAACATAAAAAAATCAAAATCAAAATCAAAACACAGAGAGTGACATTTGAGAAGCTTCTGACATTTGACGGATCAGATCTCGTGCTTCACTCATCAGACTAAATACAGAGAGAGAAGAGAGAGGTGACCTTAGTGGTGGTGAAGTTTGCGCCAGAATCGAAGGTGGTGGTGAGGATGAGCACCTCGGTGGTGGTGGTGGTGGTGGCGATGAGTTGAGAGGAGGCGTACGGAGGCAAGTTTCAGAGACTTGGTCGTCCTCTCCATGATTCTTCTTCTCTCAAGTCTTGTACTCAAACTCCAATCAATTTCTTCCACACCGCCTTGCACCACCGGAGAGGAGAAGACCGAAGAGGAGATGAACGGAGCAGACACCACGCCTTGCACTACCGAATAACAAAGAGGAGATGAGATTCGTAGAGGGAAAGAAGAGATGAAGATCTGAGAAAGAAAGACGAAAAGACATAAGGCAAAAAGAAAATAAAATATTGAAAGTATTCTATCCATTAGATCAAAGATCCATCGACGGTTAAGATTATAAAAGGAGTGATCCGCACCTTTCTTACATTAACCAATAGCATTCCACCTTTTTAGTTTATTTAGAATTTATTTTTGAGTGGTTTTAAAGTCTGTGTGTGGAAATAATTGTCATATTGGGATTTATGGTTGTGATTCAAAGTTTATGGGCTATGTTTAAAATTTAATAAAGGTTTGGAATCTTAGGATTATGGTTTGGGGTTTGGTAATAAAGGATTGGAATCTTATGAATAGGGTTTGAGGTTTGGTAATAGGGTTTGGGGTTATCCATGTGATTCTTTCTTAACCAATAGATATTTATTTTAATAATTGATGTTTAAGTTTGAAAATATTAAATTAAAATCAAGATTATGATTTGGATATAGAGTTTAGGTTTAGAATTTAGGGTTTGAAATATAGTGTTAGGGATTAATTTTAGAATGTAAAATTTATGTTTTGGAGTTTATAATTATTTAAACGTAGTGTTATGATATAAAGTCTGGTCATCATTTTAAAATTTTGTATGTTTACACAGAAATCTAATTTATAATTCGTTTATAAATTTGTATGTTCGATTCAAAAGTTGAAAAGTTTTAAGTTCAGATTTTATGGTTTGTAAAAAAATTATGATTAAGAGTAAAGTTTACTTTTGTGATTTAAGATTTGGATGTTGGAATATGAGGTTTAGGGTTAAAGTTTAATATTTTTGATTAAAATTAGAAAATAATAACTTTGAAGACTATATATAAGATTAGTAGTTAAATTTTTAATAATTTAGATTTGAAGTTTATATTTAGAATTGAATGTATAGTTTATCTTTGAAGTTAGAATTTAGAATATATAGGTTGATTTAATATTTATGTTTAAGAAATTATAGTTTAAGATTAAGAAGACTAAAATTTGAGTTTAATTTTAAGATTTGATGTTATAATTTGAAAAGATTAGAGTTTTAAGGGTTGTCTTTAGATTTTTTAGGGTTAAAACCATGTTTAGGATTTAGGGGTTCAAATAGTTTTTTTAGCATTAGAAAAATGCTATTATATGTCTTTTATAGCATTACTAAAGCCGCGAAAATAATGTATTTGGCGCTTGAATCTAATTTATCGCTAAGTATGGGCGGAATCTGTGATTTTATCTTCGCGCTCACTTAATTTTCAAAATAACATTAATTAAGTGCTATTTTAGGTTCCACTTTATCATAGCGTTTATCTAACGCTATTAGATAATACTGAAAATTTTAAATCATCTACAATAGCAGTTCAGTAAAACGTGCTATAATAATCTGCTATCAATGTAGAGTTTTTTTGTAGTGTTAATATAATTTATGTAATTTCAAAATACAAGTAACAAATTAAAAAGACAAACAAACAATAAGTCTCAGTGACAACAAGCAACAACACAAACTATATCAATCACATTACTAACATAGTTTAGTCCTTCATGAGTGAAGAACAGTGCATACACAGTACATCATCACAACTCTAACCCTATAACAATAAAAAACTTAAAAACAATGATCAACCCAAAACATAAAATTCACAACTACAATAACCCTAACAAATATTGAGATGAAACAAGAAATATGTCTACAACTCCGCGCTTGCGCGGGGGCAATGCCCTAGTAGATAATAATATGATACTTCGATATGATGAACCATAGAGATTATATGAGTAATATTGAGGTTTATACAAGGCACGCTGTGAACCCCCCTCTCAACAGCCCCAAGACTAATTATTAGAACCGGAATTTCTATTAGTGAGCATGATTGAAGGCAATGAATGAACCTCGATTAAAAAAACATAAATTGTCAATCTTTTTAAAAAAATCAACTACATTCTTTTGATTTTCCTATAGAAAACATACAAATAACTCTTAGAGAATATTATTATAATTTTAATTTTTTAATATGTTGTTTTGGTGCATGGTAACAAAAGCATTTGACATAATTTAAGGATTCTTTTAATGTACATCACTTTTAGATTTCAATTGTTCTTCATTTCTTCACTGCCTTAACAACTTAATAACAAATTCATATAGATTTTCTTATCACCAAATAATAAATAATCAATATTAAAATTTTTAAAAAAATATATTGGTTGATTTTAACGTTAAAAAATGTTCGAATTATATGCTAATTTTGACCATATTTTCATAAAATTTAAATAAACAAGATAAACGAATAATTGAATTTGAACTAATTTTTTTTTAATTCAATTTGGGTACCAACTTATATGTATTTTGATATTGAAAGAAAAAAAATTAAATTTTAATAATTTTAAATTTTAGTCAACAAAATCAATACAAATAATTGCAATTTTTTTTAATAATTTATATAGGATATTCAGTTTAAGTATAAATTATTTAGTCAAATCCAAACTCCATAATAAACTAACAATATAGGGGAAAACCCGGGGGTAGCCCTCGAAAAATCTCTAGTATATAATAAGAAGCAACATATATATGTGATGATTTGAATTTTCAACATGAAAACTGTAAAAGTATTATATTTAAAATAATTATACAAATATTTAAATATGTGAGTAACATTAAAAATGCATATTGATTGTGTAAAACAAATATCTATATATAAACATAAAAATATAAATCTGCACGGTTGTGCGGATCAAAATCTAGTAATTTGTTATTAGCAACTAATGTAAAAGAAATCTTTGGCAGCTAATACTATAATCGGACACGAAATATTCGGTCAACAAAAGACTATATTATCTAATTATTTTATTTGTCAACTTAAAAGAGCCCAACATCAATATGTTCTTTCAGAAAATGGAATTCTATAAAAAAAATAAAAAACTAAAAGTCTGTCATTAAACTACAAAATTATCACATCGGCTCCAGTCGTTACAACATTATTAGTCACACTTTTGTAAAATCAAAACTCATGTATGTCAATCAGTCGTGGTTTGGTCATGATCACTAATGTAAGTTTTCTTAAAATTTACACCTAACAATGCATATGTACATGCAAATTAAAATTTTGAAATTAGTTTCAAATAAAAATATATTTCACGTATATATATATTGTTAATGAACTTCATAATAACTAATTGTATATAAACTAAAACCAAAAATTGATATTTTTTTAACTAAATATACACTATTAGAAAAACTCCAACATGACTTTTTAAAAAGAAAATTTTAAATCCTCAAATTTTAAATTCTCAAAAACATGAATAATGGTTTGTAAATATTATGATTTATATATAAAAAAATTTCATCTACGTTTCAACGCGGGTTGAATTCTAGTAATTTCTTAATTTAGAGATATATTAAAAAAAATTATCAACAAAACTCGTACGCTCAAGCTTTGCTCGTTATTAGTTATTATACTATTTCTAGAAAATGTTATTATCAACTGATTATACTGAATAATAAAGAGCTTTGTACATGTGTGCTTTTAGCAAGCGAATCAACACAAACGTTTACTAGATAACGAGGGATTTATATAAGCTAGAATTCTAGAAAACACTCTTAAGTTGTATGATGTCCTCTGAGTCAGCTTGGAATTGGGCTAATCAACGAGTTCTTCAATCATCTTGACTCTTGAGTAAATATGGTTGAAAATATATATTCTTCTATTTTGGGCATGCTATAGCGGTATAGCCTAAAGAAGAGCCTCCATCTCAGCATTTAATGCCGAGAGGCTTCTACGACATCCCTTCCAACCAAACATATTCTCAGCTATTTTGTCCCCTAAACACCATCTAAGTCTACCACGGGTTCATAAACGATCCAAGAGGCATTGATTTGGTAATTCAAAATTGAATTGATAGCAGGGGAGGTCTATGGTCTTCTTCTTGATCATCGCAATTCACTATTCTCCACCTCTTTCTCGTTTATTTTCCTGTTAATTTTTTTATTCATTTTTAATTTTATAATATACACATAAAATCTAATGATAGTTGTAGGGCTGAACATTATATTCGTTAATTTTGATTCGATTTATTATTCGTTTCGATTCAATCTAAAAATTTCAGATATTTTTAAGTTTTTGGAGCAAAACAAATATTAAAAATCAATATCTGTTAAAAATGAAAAAAAAAATCACAAGTACTAAAAAATTTAGAATTTGATACTCGCTCCACTCCGAATTTTATACAAAGTAGATGTATATCTACAATTAAATATATAATTTTACATAATTTTTATTTTAATATTTATATTAATTTCATTTATAAAATTACTAATAAAAGTATTAAATTAAGAAATGAATATAAAATCTTTATAAAACTAAATTTTATAAAATTTCTTTTTTTTGTAAAAAATTATTTAATTTTAAATTTATGGAATATATAGTTTTACTAATCATTACTTTTTATTTATATTATGGAAAAGATTTTTTTAAAACAAACTTGTATAGTTTTTTTTAGATATATTTGTATTGAACAAAGTCGATGAGATACCTGTAAATATTCGTAAATATTTGTAAATTTTTTGAAATCCGAAAAACGAGATATCCGTATTTTTTCAAAAGCAAATTGAAAAATTATATATCTTTAAAATATGAAGCAAATCACAAATACCGTAAAATATATAGTATTTGATTAGTGTCCACTGTGGTTTTAGGAGACTCACTCCCCAATTAAAAAAAATTATATTTTAGTACAAGTATGTATTCGGAAAAGAGGTATATTAGTTTCTAATAAGAGGGAATAGAGATAGGAAGAAAAATGTGGAGAGAGGAGAAGATATGATTAGTTGGTGAAATATAGATTTTTTTGGTTATAGGATCAAATTTCCCTTCGTGTACTGCATTGCTTTGTGGTTATTATTTTCATAACAAAACATACAAAACAGAGACCACAAGTTTTAACAGTTTCTGACGATCTTAAGCTGTACAAATTTTTGATGGAAAAATAAAAACTAATGTAAAAGTTAAAGAGTTTATATAAAAAAGAGTGTGAGCTTGATCCATATTCGTAGGATCAAAATATCCATACGGATTCACTTGCAAAAGAAGTTAAGACCAAAGTCTGGGTTGACAATTGGCTTGGAATTCGGAAGTTGATTAATGTTACAGGAGCGGTTGGCACCACATATCTGGGTATATCACGACATGCCAAAGTCAGTGATGCAGCAAGGGGCATTACGTGGAACATTCGAGGACGTAGAAGTCGGCAGTACCGGGAAGTTTATGACCACATCTTAGCTGCGGCTCCCCCATCCCCTGGTACAGGTACCGATATTATATTATGGAAGCATGGGGTTGATGATTACAGGACCACGTTTTCAGCAGCCAGGACTTGGGATCAACTACGGAAAAGGAAAAGTAACGTTGAGTGGTGTAAAGTGGTTTGGTTCGCACAGGGGGTTCCTAGATTCTCCTTCGTAACATGGCTATCAATAAGGAACAGGCTATCAACGGGAGATCGTATGCGAACATGGGGTATTACTCAGGTTTGTGGCTTCTGTGGAGAGAGAAATGAAACAAGAGATCACATGTTCTTCGCCTGTCCATACTCTTACACGACTTGGGAATCTTTAGCAAAACCACTTGTTGGACGGAACATCATCCCCGATTGGGAATGGACTGTCAATCGGATACGAACTATGGGAGGAAAAAGCCTCGACTCAATCCTCGCAAGGATGCTTTTTCAAACAGCTGTGTACTACATCTGGAAGGAAAGAAATTCAAGGCGTCACCACCAGCGAGTGACTCAGACGGATCAATTAAGAAGATTCATAGACAAGGCAGTTCGAAACCGCATCTGCTCTTTGCGATACACTCATGGCCACAAATTGGAAGGGTTACTAAGAAGATGGTTTCAAGTTACTCTTTAGTATTCGGTTTGTTTCTCGTTTGGACCTAAGACATTAAACAACTTTTACCCGTTTGTAAAAATTTCAAATGTTGATCAATAAATTTCAAATTTCATCAAAAAAAAAGAAGTTAAGACCATAGACATATTTTTTCTGTAAGCTAGACACACAATCGGATAGAATTGTGTTTTTTTAATTAATTTTTTTTACTGACCAAAACGAGAAATTCTTAGGTTTACCCTAGGAAGTGAACCTCTAGATTCACCAACCAATAGTGTTTGAGTATTTGATATTTGATATCTTTTAAAAAAGGAAACAAAATTGAATTTCCAAATAAGATTATATTTTTAAAATAAAACAATAAAAATACATAAAAATAGTTACAAAAAATAAATAAATAAATATTGATAAACTTTTAGCAAAATACTAAATCCTATACCCTAAATCCTAAACTCCAAACCCTAAATTATAAACCTTAAATCTTGGATAAACCGTAAACCATTAGAAAATTTTAAACCCTAAATCATACATTAAAAATTAAATCTTAATAACACTAAACCCTAAACTCTAATCACTAAACCCTAAACCCTTGGATAAACCCTAAACCCTTGGATAAGCCCTGAACCCTTGGATAAATCACAAATATTTAAAATTAAACCCTAGAGTTTATGATTTATCCAAGGGTTCAGAGTTTACCCAAGGGTTTATGGTTTATCCAAGGGTTTATGGTTTACCCAAGAGTTTAGGGTTTAGTGATTAGGATTTAGGGTTTAGTGTTAGTAAAATTTAGTTTTTAATGTATCATTTAGGGTTTAAGATTTTCCAACGGTTTAGAGTTTATCCAAAGTTTAAGGTTTAACGTTTAGGGTTTAGGGTTTAGGATTTAGGGTTTAGGGTTTAGTATCTTGCTGAAGATTTAACAATATTAATTTATTTATTTTTTGTAACTATTTTTATGTATTTTATTATTTTATTTTAAAAATATACTCTAATTTGGATATTCAATTTTATTTCTTTTTTTAAAAGATATCAAATATTAAATACTCAACCACTATTAGTTGGTGAACCTAGAGGTTAAGAATTTCTCGACCAAAACTTGGTTTAAGCATGAGCAGTTAGACAACAAAATAAAATTATGGAAGAGGTCAGTGAGTAGTCGTACATATAGCGTTGTTCCAAATGAATCACAAAAGCAATGAAAAGGAAAGACTCACGACGTTCATTCTTGGAACTCAAAAGGCACACAGTTTCATCAATAATGCATACCCATTTATTTAACATAATTATAAGAAAATGAACAAATAAAAGAAGAAACGAATCATGAGATCTTTTTCATCCAGCAGGCGATGAACAACTTTCCCATTAAACCAAAAAAATATATGAGAATATATCTCGGTGTGGTATATATATAAAGTGGAAGCAAATCTTCATTGCCTATTAGCCTGCCAGATACATAACCATTATTAATTATTACAGTTATTTTTGGGTTCACCCCCTAGGGTGAACCTTTAGGTTCACCAACCAATAGAAAATTGTCATTTTAAATCTAGTATCTTTTAATTAAGGAAACCAAATAACTTGGCAAATTATATTATCTTTTCAAAATAAAATTTAAAAATAAATAAAAATAATATATAAAAAGCAATTAAAAAAAATAATGTTGTCAACAAAACACTAAACCCTAAACTCTAATACTAAACCCTAAACTCAAATCCTAAACCCTAAATCCGTGGGTAAACCCTAAATCCTTGGGTAAACCCCTAAACCCTTGGAAAAATACTAAACATGTTGTCAACAAAACACTAAACCCTAAACTCTAATCCTAAACCCTAAACCCTTGGAAAAACCTTAAACCCTTGGGTAAACCCTAAACCCTTAGGTAAACTCTAAACTCTTGGAAGAACACTAAACATTTGGATAAATTCTAAATTATAAATCTTAAACACTAAACTCTAAATCTTAAAAATAAATTTTTTTTTTTAAATAATCTTTTTTTAGAACTATTGTTATTTTTATTTATTTAATTTTTTTATTTTTTTATTTTAAAAACATAATATAATTTGGCAAGTTATTTTGTTTCCTTAATTAAAAGATATTAGATCTAAAATGACAACTTTCTATTGGTTGGTGAACCTAGGGGTGAACCCAAGAAAAAGTCTAATTATTATACCTTCAAGAAGTTAGAAAAAATGATAGAAAGAGACCTTTTTGAGGAACTTCTCATGGATCTTCAACGCTTCTTTACACGCTTTTTTGGCGTCAAGATTACCCGCGATGTCTCCTAGTATCTGCATAACCCCACCATGACTTTGGAGTTTTCGTTGAGAGGAAAAAGAGAAAGAGGGAGAGAGAGAGAAACCTGAACAACGTCGTCTAGGCCCTTAGCTTCCTTCAAGAGACGTTTGTTCTTTGTCTGAAGAACGCTAGCGACCACGAAAACAGCAATCGTATTGCTATGTCGCTCGTTGTTTCCGCTGTTCACGTATTTCCTCTCAAACTTGCCGTAACGTTTTAGTAACTTGGGGTCGTCTGCTGCGTTGTTGTTGTTTCGGTTTTCGAGTTCCTCGTATGTTGCAAACATGTTTGGATTATACTCCATTGCCCACATCAGCTGTAACCAGTTATTCTCAACACACAGCAGAAACCAAATGGATAAAGAGAAAAGCAGTGTTGTTAGTTGTTACCTCCCAAAGGTACAAAGCGTCGAGGAAGGAGAATTCTCTCCTGAAAAGTACCATCAACATCCTTATAGCAAACAGATACTCACCACCATCCAGATCCTCTGTTACGTGACACAAAGTTTTAGCTAACCAACCAACCAACCAAGAAAAGTGGGACCAACACTCTTTTATCTCTTACCTAGATGTTGATGGAGCCGAGGATCAACCGTTTTAATGACCTGTGAGAGCACACCTAGCTGTGTCTGGACACCCATTGATGTTGCGGTTGCCCTGAAATTCTCTCTCTGAGAAATTCCAAGAAATCAATCAAACAGTCTCTGGTGATGGATGACAAGTCATGTGCCAAGAGATTCTTCTTACCAGTCTTCTCATTACACGCTCAAAGCACCAGAAAGCATCGGCTTCATCCTCAAAGAGGATGATCATTGGGGAACATATGTCATTCATTCCTACATGAGTAGCAACAAACATTGGATCCCTTTTATTTATTTATTTATTTACAAATATGTAAAATCGTTTGACTGAGCAAGTAGAGACTAACCCTGAACATAACCGATATCAAGATTCAACCAAGTATATATGGCAAGAACATCCCATAGTTTTGATTGATTGATATCATTCTCGTAGAAGGAAAGATACCGATCTGTTCTAGCAACGTCAAGGCCTGCAACAACAACAACATTTCACCATTAACATGTAACAACACTGATTGATGCTTAAAAGTTATATATATGCAAAGGATGGCAATACCGATCTGATGCAGTGAGAGCATCCATTGGAGCGTCCTATCGTCAGTAACAGCGGTTTTCACGACCCATCCTTGATTTTCAACAGAGGAATCTTCTATGGGTTGACCATTTTCTGAAACGACAGCCATTGTGATGTACTTGCCGCTACCAACGACCGGAACCATATTCTTACATTCTTCTTTCCATGAACCGTACTGCTCCCTAATATCAAAAGTTAACCATGCCATGAAGTGATTGGAATCTTTGAGTAGAGAGTGGGTTATGAGTCCACATTAGTACCTTCTTAGATCCCTGAGCTTGGTCCTTTCATCAAAAGTGCTGTCAGGATCGTAGCATCCAGACAAAAACTCCCAAACAGCGCCTTTGATGGAGGGATGAATCCCCTGAAAGAGAAAGAAGAAGTGAGTGAGTGAGTGAGTGAGTGAGCAACAACAACAATTAGAATAGGGAGAGAGGAGAAGAGGAACAAGACAGACTCCACGCTGAATACGTCTGAGAACTTTTTCCATATCCAAATGGCCATCTTCAGTAAAGGCAGCGTGCCATCTTCTAGCACTCAGTGTCTTTCCAGCCTGAGAGAGAGATCATGGATCATTCATAGTTCATACATATCTAAGTGGAACAAATAATGTACCCTTGATTTGAAGCGGGTCCTGGGAACATCAGATTGACATTCAGGACGAACAGGATAGAAACCTTGCAAATCTTCTCCTCCGGATTTCCACATAAATGCACAGCAAAACATTCAATTCCAATCCTCTCTACTTTCTTTTTTTGTCTCAAACCAAACCAAACCAATATGAAACTACGCAAAGAACCATGCCTATGAACGGACATGAATCAATAACAATACTCTTAAAATCCGAGCATCATCATCACCACCACAAGAAGATCAGCGAGCATCAGAACATCATTTTCAGCGAATCCATAATCCGAAACATTTTCAATAAAACGTACTCCAATTTTTATTGAGATCCTAAAGAGCCGGACTCTCTTCAGACACATGTCTCCGTCTTCTTCCCATCTCCCTTTCTATTTCTAGAACTCCCTTCATTTTGTGATTTCCGCTTCTGTTTTAATTTTAACCGATCCATTTCTATTTTGGTCAGCTCATTCATGATTCTCTTCCACCCTGGCCCTTTGGTGGGCCTGATATTCAACTTTCTTACGTCAAATATCATTTACCCGTTTGCTAAGGTAATTTATAGGACTTGGCATTTTGTCTGATACCCCAATCCGAAGCAAATATCCGAACATGTATTAACTTATGAAAGATTGAATATCCGAGCTCGAACGAATTTCCGAAAATAACCGAGCATATGCATACTTAACCATATATTCGTAGTTTACTTTTCTTATTTTATTCAAAATATTTATGTTGATGCCGTACATGGCTCAAGATCATATAATATACATATAGTTGTAGACAAAATGATTTGTTATTTACTTAAAATACATGTCTAACTTTTTGTTTCATGCATCAACAAAAATTGCATCCAAATTCTCAAAACAACAATTAGATTAGTGTTTTTCTATTTTCAAAGTTTTGTTTCAAAACCTATTAACCGTCTAACCTATTAAAATTTAAAAATTAGTTAAATTAATTGTAAATTTTTAGGTACAAGAAACTTCAGCAATAAAAAATTTGGCTTTTCTAAAAATCTAAAATATTCGAACCTGACTTGAAATAACAGAACTAAAAATATCTGAACCAAATGATCGAGTTTTTCCCCTGCTAGACTTCTAGAAAGAGATTTTAAAGAAAAAAGACTGAGCGACCTCGATATTCATAATATATAGCTAACTCGATTCAGTAATCAAACTTATTTCCCATTTGTAACCTTTTAATCTCGATTTACGTCTAATATAAATGAGATTTTTGTCCCTAATCAACTCATTAATCACTTCTTCGAAGAACCTTTCTCTCAATTGGGTCCAATCTCAGAATCTAGAAAACATGTGCGACGACAACTTCATTCAGTATAACCTTGTATTCATATAAATGAAGTAGCCCTGGGCAAAAAAAAACGGACCCGAAAAACCGAATCGGAACCGAACTACCTGAAACCGGACCGAAACCCTAAAATACTCGAATGGTTTCTATATGTATCCGATTATTGAACCGAAACCGAACCAAGAACCGAACGGATACCCGAATATCCAAAAACAACAAGTTTCAGCTTTCTAATATAAGGCAAAATGTCATCATGGGCATGAAGAGTGAGAAGATTGTTACCGCCAAACAACATAAGTTTTTATGTACTCTCTTATATTATACATATATATATTGTATTTCATATTAAAATACAGTAAATACTTATAAAACTAATATGTAAATGTAACTATTAGACCACTTAGATTATAGCATGTTAACTAATTTATTTTGTATATATATATTTTCATATATTAAACGAGGATCCGAAAACTGAACCAAAATCGAACCAAAATTTTATAAATACTTATTGGATATAAGAATGATTTATGTGATATACTCGGAACCGAATGGTTCGTGCCCGAAACCAAACAGAATATTTCGAATGCCCAGGGCTGAAGTAAGTAAAAACCAGTCGTTGATTTTCCGAATTGTTAACACCAACCGGTGAAATTGGGGGCACGTGACAGACCCACCTGCAATAACTACTGGGCTCTTCAAAATCAGTCTTATTGGGCTTATCCAAAGCCCATTTTATTTTAACTCGAGAACTTTATATACATCATTGACGGTAAACCCCTTTTCTCTGCTCCCTGTAAACCCTAATCGCATTCTCGGCAGGAAACATCTCTGAGGTACGTATCATCTTGTTTTGTGAATCTCAATCGGCTTGACCATTTTGGTTCTATTTTGCTTTATTGTCTGATGTTAGTTTTCTTGTTAGCACAGAGATTATCATTGAAAGCAAAGGAGGACGAACATGTATCTTCAGTGCTATATCAACGAGAAGGGCGAGAAGGTTTACACCACTAAGGTACCCTTTTTTGGAGTTCTGTGTCACTTACCCAGTGGCTTAAGTTTCAAAACATGTATATTTGGTTTGACTAATAAATAAAAAAGTTATATATATATGGGTTTTGTTTGCTTGATCTTTCATTAGCAGATATATTTGAGCTTGGTTTTGCCTGTTTAAACTTAACCTGCTTGAGCTTGGTTTGGAAATTGAATTTGAGCTTGGAAATTCATTCAGACATATTTGAGCTTGGTTTTGCCTGTTTAGACTTAATCTTTAGCATATAAAAGTTCTCTTAGTACACACATTGAGCTCGGTTTTGATTGTTTTATGATTAACATCTTAGTTTAAACAACCTCAGCATTTGTTTTTTCCTTTGCGCACTGATAGTACAAACTGTGTTATTACTATTATTATTACTTTATTGCCTAAAAACATGAATCAAATTCAATTTGTGCAGAAGGAATCACCGCTCGGGTCAGCCACTGAATCTGCCCATCCAGGTGAGTCTCCACAACCCTCCTGTGGTTTTGTGAGAAATCTTTTTGAGTTATTAAAAACCAATTGGGTTGTTGTGCTAATTGCAGCCCGGTTCTCCCCTGATGATAAATATTCGAAGGAGAGAGTTTTGTTGAAGAAGCGTTTTGGTCTCCTGCCGATCCAGGGCGCACCTGTCAAGTACTGAAAGGGCTTAGCTTCTCTTGTTTTTTCTTTTCTGATCTTCTTCTGTTACTGGCTATGTTGTCTATTAATGAAATTAAGAAACCATCTTTGTACGTCTCCAAATGGTAGTGGTTAAAGAGCAATTTGCTAATTTTCGTGGAGAAATCAATATTTATTTATTTTCAAAGAGTATCAAATATTGATAATATAAAAATCAAAGAGTATCTATGCACAAGAAGAAAGTAATTACTACTAGTTATCAAGTCTGCTTATGAGCTGCGTGCTTTCATTCTGTTGATGAACTCTTGGGCTCTCTCGTCTATTCCCTTCTCTGGTACCAATTCTTTCTCCGGTTTCCACTGTTTTGCTGGAATCCAGATTGGTTCTCTGAAGAGCTTATGGACGTATACAACAGATTTGCGTTTCTTCTTGAACAAGCAACCTCTCTTTAGCCGGAAAAAAGAATAAAACTTTCGAGTCTCTGTCTCCAAGATTCTTCCCTTAATAGCGCTTGGCTGAAGCCGATGCACCGTACCTGGTTTGGAGTTTGGTTTTGGATCTCCGGAGCTTGTGGAATTTGTTGGTTAAGCTCTTCCAAACTCTTTTGACTGGGAAAAGCTTAATTCTCAGGCAAGACATGACTGCAAGATGGTACTTGAGATTCAGCAGAAGCTCAAAAACTCATGAAAGAGTAAATCGTAAGGGAGATAAGAGAGGAGATTATATACAAAGGTTGTGTTTGAGATTAGTTCGGACGCGAGGAAGACAAAAAGTAACCCAAGAATATTCCATTTGCTGCTTAATCTCTACGCCACTCCAGGTTTAAACTTAGTAACATTTGCTGCTTAATTATGATACACATTTGTAAGATTGTCTTTGTTCTTCATCTAACTTTGAGAGGGTACCTACCATTTTTGGTTACATGAAAATTATGTAAAAGTGGGAAGCGTGTCATAATAAGTCACAAATAAATAACTGATCAAAATAGTTTTTCTCTAATAAATTCTTTAAAAATACTCTCGATAAGAAATTGACAATTCATTACCAACTGCAAATGTCACTTATTTTGTAGAGTTTTTTAGCCCCCTTTAGGACTGACAAAATCTAAGAACTTCCTAAATCTAAGAACATTCTTTAACCAAATATTTCTCTAAATGGTAAATTGCAGAGATATAAAGAGGGTTTAGCTTTAACTTTTTTTTTTTTTTTTTTTTAAAGTAGATAAAACCTAAGATTTTAAATGAGAGCTTGAGCAGCACCAAGTTTATGTACATCCCTGAGCCTCCAAATAGGATACATAGATTCTTCCCCTGCCTCCACTTGTTGCATTGCCCACTTGTAGTACACCGAGTGTATCGTGTCCTGCATCCAAATAAATACCCACACATTCTCAGAGCACTGTGGACTACATATGTTTCTGATTATTGGTTCCATAGTTTTTACTAACCTGGCCTCCTTCTTTGATTTTGCCATTCTTGTCACGAACACAGAAGATTTCTTGCGTTTGGAACTGTGATCAAATATGATGATGATGATACAATCCATCAAAATGCAAAATCTTAGCTAAGCATAATGGAAATATTATTTTACCCTGACGATGATTATGGGGGTAGTTCCCATCATCTTTGTCTCTTCGACTTCTACTCCCGATATATGTAGAATCTGAAGCGCACACAAAAAAAAAATGAAGCCATGGGCTTTCTCGTGGGTGTGAACCAAAGCTTTAAACAAAACAATCTTTTTACCTTGTGATCGAAAAAAAGACCATGGCTTTTTAAAGCTGCGCGCTCTGCCGTGCACCGTTCAATCACTTCCGTGCTGCAATACTTGTTCAAAGCCTCAGCATCTCCCTGTATGATTGATGGGAAAAATTCATTAGAGGCAAACAAATATCGAAGATGAACCAGAGATTCACCTTGCTATATGCACTCAGGACTGGTCTGATGGCTTCATGAACTTCTGCAGCAAAGTCCGGCAAGGAGAAGGATCTGACCATGTAACAGATAATAATTATCATCATATATATTGGACAAATTCTCAAACCAACTAATCACAGCCTGTACAACTTACGGATCTCGGCGGCGTATCTCTTTGTAAGTTGATCCACAATCTGTCTCGTTAAACACTGCCTCATTTACGCTGCCAAACACAAACACAAACACATATATATATAAGTATGTTCATTATTAAAAGAAGTGTGGACAATTAGAGCATACTCCTGAATTTTGTGAACAATGGGGTTGTCACTGGTTTCCCATCTTTCCACAACATCTTCTGCAATCTACAAATGCATACAAAGAGATTTATTGCAAAGATAAAGATTATCTTTGAATGAAATATGAGTAAACAAGAGAAAAATCGTTCATTACCTCTTGGGTCTTGTTGACAACAGGCTCACTCATCCCACTTAGACGTTTAAAAGCAGGATGAGCTTGCATCTAAAACCAAAAATTCAAAGTTAAGAAGAGCCTTTACAAAGCATGGCACGAGACAAAGAGAGTCGGGTCGCTTACCTTTTCTCTTAAGGAATCCCACTTTTGTTGCAACTTGGACTGTTTTGTTGGAGTGACCACCAGATCCGTTCTTGTACTTCTCACACCAGTAAATGGCGGGGGAGGTGTGTATTCCAGGTGCTTTTTTCTAGACGAGCCTCCTCGCAATTCATCCTTCACAATGTCAAGTCCCTTCCTCGCTAAGTCAAGGGGAGAAGACATGCTTGACTTGAATTTTTCAAATAATGTATTTTGAACTCCCTCAGTAGTGCCAGATTGCTGCTGGTTTTCCTCTTTAGAGGTTCCTGTGCCCTCCTTACCGAGCTTGAATGACTCCTTGACCTGACCAGAACAAATCCATAACCGAAATTAACGACGGAAAGGGCTAAAAAAGAGCGGTGGGCTTCCAGCAAAACCTCTTCTGTGGCTGCGGAGAACTTGTCTTTCACACTTGAAGACACCTGCACCGCCAAAGCTATTTTGGTAAGAAACGATACGATAGCCTTTAACAATGTACAAGAGATACTTATACATAAAGATACAGGAAATGATTATTTATATACACAAACCAAGCATATGCAAAAAAAAAAAAGACACAAAACAGCTTAGGAACTCTTGGCAAATGTTTTTTTTTTTTTTTTAATCTATGGAAAAAGGATGTAGTACCATTTTGGCGACAGATTGAGCCTCAGACCAGACACCATCAACTTGCTTGTAGAGCTGCTCAGTCTTTTCTTTAGTTCTGCATTTATCGATTTCATCTCATCCTAAGCCTTCCTTTTGAAATAGAATGTAAGTAACAAAGTGCAGTTGTATAATTACCTAACTTTGAGGTCCTCTTTGACACCGTTAAGCTCTTGTGCCTTTTCTTTAAGCTCCTTCACTGTTCTTTGAAATTCAGGATTGCTGCAACAACAAACAAAACATATTAGAATCATAAAATAACAACAAAGTCGACTGACTGACTATACACCTTTCAGCTTCCCCTCTAATTTTCTTGGACAAGTCGCTGAAAACACTAAACTGGCGATGAAACCCATTGGCTGGCATAAACCCTAGCCTTGCGCCCACTCTCTAAACAAAAATTACCAAATCGAATCAGCCCGTTTCGTAATCAGTACAAAGGAATCGGATAAAGGGGGTACGGACCCGTTGGAGGAAGAGAGGCTGCTTTGTGATGAGTAAATCTCGAATCAGCTTTCTACTCGCCATTCCTCTCGATAGTGATCAACTTCGAAGAACACAGACCACCTTCCCTACCTCGAAGCAGCCCTCTGCAACAAGAATTGGAAAAGAGAAGAACATATCTCTGCTGGTTATTATTATTGCTTGGAATAAAAGGAAAATATATAATTTTTTATTTTTTTTTGCTTGAGAAACAAACCAGGAAGAAGAGAAGAAAGGATTGTTGCCTTAATTAGTTAAAAGCCCTGAGAGATGCGTTTGGTCGGTAAACCTTCTCTGGGGTTTCTCATTCAGGCCGATTTCATTTTAGACGCATGTTTGGTAAAGCAAAGTGTTGTTTCGAAACAAAATATACACAGCTCGTCTCTTTTCCTTTTGGGCCGTTAGCCTCGTGTATAATGGTGTAATCCGCTTTGATCCATTGGTTTCGTTAAAAGTCCATTAATGTTCATTATACTAGAAAATCATGGGTTCGAGTGACGAAAATATGAATTGTGCAGATTAAAAGAAAAAAGAAAAACAATATCATTACACTAAGTCTTATAGAATCGACCCGAGTCTTATAGAAGGCTTACTGTCGATCAATCAGACGTAGATCCTCATGATACAAATATAACTTTTAGATGTAAAATTGTCTTTATAATAATTTTCATAGTATTTAATAATATAATTAACGAGCATTTAAAAAATTCTCATATATAATTAGGTTTTAATATAAAACAGTAAATTGAAAGTTTGGACCTTTCTTGCTTCGCCATGTTCCTCTTTTGGAAAACACAAATATGTCAATAATATTAAAAATAGTCGAAGAAAAAGAACAGAACAAAGATACCTCATCTTCCAAACGAACTTGTAATGTGGTGAACATATTATCCAAGGATATTAAAAACTTTTGACGGAGACGTCTTCAAATGGTTTATACAACATATGCTTTGGTTCAATGGATTGTTGAATAAGATTTGTAAAGAAGAATACATCATTCAGCAGGTTCTATTTCTTTTCACTAACGGTTAGAATTATTTGGTTGTGGCTGCAATTTTTTTTCGCCATAGGTAAATTTAATGTTTTCTCCGTTATTCTGATTATTCAACAAGATTGATATAACGCTCCGACCGCACACGGCTAATGGGCCTCCATACTCGCTCTCTCGGCCCGTGGGCCCCATCCCGTCCGACGGTCGGTCCGTTAATTTTCCAAGGTCCGAAAGTCTTGTTTACTCACCCTGCAATCACCACATGACATTTCCCCGTGCTTTGGTCTCACTCGCACGCTATCGCGAATCACTTCCCGATAGGTCACCCATCCTTTCACCACTCCAGCCCAAGCACGCTTAACTCTGGAGTTTTAAACAGATGTGTAACGGAAAAGGTAAGTCAACTTTGGTGACATAGGTAGCCAAATTAATCATCTTAAGCCTTTCCATATATCACAACTCGGGATGTTACAATTCACCCTCTCTCAAAGAATGCAACGTCTTCGTTGCGCCCCACAACAGGTCTCAAGACGCCTCTCAGGTCAGAACCGAGATGGCTAACCAGCTCTGATACCACTTATAACGCTCTGACCGCCCACGGCTAATGGGCCGCCCATGCCTGCTCTCTCGGCCCGTGGGCCCCATCCCGTCCGACGGTCGGTCCGTTAATTTTCCAAGGCCCGAAAGTCTTGTTTATTGACCCTGCAATCACCACATGAAATTTTTCCGTGCTTTGGCCTCACTCGCACGCTATCGCGAATCACTTCCCGATAGGTCACTCATCCTTTCACTACTCCAGCCCAAGCACGCTTAACTCTGGAGTTCTAAACGGATGTGTAACGAAAAAAATAAGTCAACTTTGGTGACATAGGTAGCCAAATCAATCATCTTAACCTTTCCATATATCACAACTCGGGATGTTACAATTGATGCCTCCTATACAAAAGCTATCCACCATGATCATATAATTGTAGTGATTGATAGTGAAGTTTATGTGTTTGAAGACTGCTCAAGGGAGAAATAAAATTTAAACTTTTAACCCATTGCATTTTAGTCTATTTGCTTCAATCTAAATATAAAATAAAGTTTAATATAAAATTCATGTGAACATTGACTGCACAAATCCATTTTGGTCAAAATTCAAAATTTTGGTCAAAATTCAAAATTTTTGTCAAAATTCAAAATTTTGGTCAAAATTCAAAATTTTGGTCACAAGTAACACAAGGGTCACAATGAACACAAATGTCACAAGGAACAACATTTTAATGTTGTTTTTTATGGTTGTATAACTAAGTGAAACTTATAAAATTCCAAAAAACAGAAATGAAGATAATATTCTGAATTTGTTTGCTTGTTTACAATTATACACATATTATTCTAATAATAGTAAACATATTTGCGATTTAAATTAAAAATAATAATTATATTTAAAATTTTGATACTTTATTGTTGGATTGATTGTTTACAAGACTTACCAAAATTTGCAAGTTGTCATTTTTCCCTAGTCCGTTTGGGTTAGGTTGGAAATGGATGTGTTTTGGATCTTTCCCATCCTTAACTATTAAAAGAAGACAAGAAATCAGAAATTCTGAATGGTAAGAATCAGTTTTACAATCTTACTTTGTTTCAACGAGCTTGAGGCAGTGTCAGAAAGGATTGGTCGTTATTTACTGAATTTTAGGACGTAGTTATCGAGATTTCTTTTAGCATGCTTTGTACCATAGAAACCGAGACCAATGATCCCAAAAACAACAAATACATGAGTAATACCTGAGAAGGAAAACAACATACCAAGGTTCAAAGATAAAGAAAACATGAGGGAGAAAAAACAGTAAGAATACATGAAACGAAAATCCCAACCTATAATAGTGTCGCTTCTCATCTTTCTTCGAATGAGAAAATTAGTACGCCTGCTACTTGTCCTAGGGAGCACTACATGATGGAAAAATACATAGTGATTGAGAAAAACAAAAACAAAAGAAAAAAAGTTTGATTTTAAATTTGGAGGAATGCAAAATGATCAATTAGCAGTTGTCCTTACTCCATAGATATGAACGAATTGTTTAAATTTTATTTCAATTGTGTGCTTTGTTGAAATGTCTTAAATTTAGTATAACTAGATGTCAGTAATTAGATGATGCTTGTCTTATTTGATATGCAAGTTCGTTGGCATTAGGTTGTCGATCTAGAATATAGTTAATATACTTAATTTTATAAAATATGTAATTTTTATAATATCATAAGGACAATATCAAGAGAAAAGCCATAAAAGTATAACATAATACTTGTACACAATCAATCAAACAATAAAAATATCAAAATTTTAAATATAATTATTGTTTTGAATTTAAATCACAAATATGTTTACAATTATTAGAATAATATGTGGATAGTTGTAAACAAGTAATCAAGTTTAAAATTTTATCTTCATTTTTTGGAATTTTATCAGTTTTACTAAGTTTCACTCAATTATACAACATAAGAAACAAACATTAAATTATTGTTCCTTGTGACCTTTGTGACCCTTGTGTTCCTTGTGACTCTTGTGTTCATTGTGAGTAGTTAAAATACGTTTCCTCGTATACTCGTATACGCCAACACCCAAACTGCTTTGTATTTTCTTCTCAAAGTTGTAGAGTAAGACACTTCCACACCAATTTTTCTTTGAACCAAAGTGATGAGAGTTTTATGATTTAGGGTTTCCATTTGTCCCAGATAATCATCATGAGGAACGTTTCTTTCATTTTCCTTACTAAACATGAACAATTGACGATATTCTTCTGCTCCTCGACATTTCACTACATATTGAGCCTTATCATGACCGTTGTCAATACTCATACCATCTTTCCATTCCACAACACATCAAATTTCTTCTACAACATGTGGAACTCAACATATTCACAAATAGCACGACTATCGACAAGGCTATGAACATTCTCCACGTTCTCCAAACCAATATTCACATAGTCTCCATCTCGAATTACTACTTTTTCACTGGCTCAATCACCTCAAGATGTTTGTTCTGCTTCGATGACAATATATAGACCGATTGCACAAGGGTTGGCTTCAAGTTCGTGTAATCCATTTAAAAGCTCACTATAATTCCATCCATATGAACTTGCTTTCTCGGTTCTTGAAAATTGCTCAGTCATTGGAGCTATTTAATTTCCAGGTCTGTGATACCCTCTACTTGCAAAATACTTCTTTTTGGATCTTTATCTAGTGAAGTTACAAAAAACAAGTTATACTTGAACTCCAACTGGTGACCATTTTGGAAACAAGAGAAACGAATAGGAAATGAACGTAAATGAATAAAATTGCAGGAATGAAAAGGAATGGTTGTTCCATCCCATATTTAACAAAGAATAAATTTTGTTCTTTATTTCTCTACAAGAAAAAAGGAATGATAGGAAATGCATTATTTTTCGTCGTTCCTCGGTCAACATTCATACCTATCCGACTGGTGACCATTTTGGAAACAAGAGGAACGAATAGGAAATGAACTTAGAGGAATAAAATTGCAGGAATGAAAATGAATGGTTGTTCCATCCCATATTTAACAAGGAATAATTTTATTCTTTATTGTTCTACAAAAAAAAGGAATGGTAAGGAATGAGATGGAAAAATTATTACTTATGAATAGTGATTTGTTTTAGGAATGTTAAAGAATACATTATTCTTCGTCGTTCCTTGGTCACCGTTGTCTTTACATTTTCTAACTAATAAAGTTATACAAAGCTATATCAAGTTATATATTTTTACGAACAAAGTTATATGAGTTGTACAACTATAGTTTTTATAAGTTGTATGATTATAGTTTCACGAAATTATACTAAGTTTTATTAGTTCAATAATCTTCTTCTTCGTAACAAAACTCTAATCTGACATTCGTCCGTAGTTTCCCTCATTTTCAAATTTGTATTTATCATCCTCGAATAATTTATTATTCCAACTTTGGCCCTGATCATTTTGAAGTTATAATTAACACTCACCGTCGTTGGTTTGATTTCCCCACAAATGCACGACGATGACGATCGCCACTCACTCTCTCAATCTGCTTCCCACTTCACTCAGACCAAATCTCTCAGATTTGATTCTTTCTCTCCCAACTCATCGAAAACGCTGACGACTACAACCCATGGGAGGAGGCAAAACCAGAGCATCCGGTCCGTATTCACGGGAATCGTGGAAGAAATGGGCCAAGGGATCTCGGATCGGCTGACCGCGGCGGATTCGACCTTAAAATCGGCGCCAGAGTGGTGCTCGAGGACGTGAAGCTCGGTGACAGCATCTCCGTCAACGGGACTTGCCTAACGGTCACGGATTTCGACGCGGAGGAGTTCACCGTCGGGTTATCACCGGAGACGCTGCGTAAAACGTCGCTGGAGGAGCTGGAGAGAGGATCTCCGGTTAATCTGGAGCGTGCGCTGCAGCCGGTGAGCCGTATGGGCGGGCACGTGGTGCATGGACACGTGGACGGTACGGGAGTGATAGTTTCGATGGAGGTTGAGGGAGATTCGCTGTGGGTGAAGGTAAAGGCGGATAAGGGTTTGCTCAAATAAATTGTACCCAAGGGGTTTGTGGCCGTAGATGGGACGAGCCTGACGGTGGTGGATGTGTCTGACGAGGAGAGCTGCTTTGATTTCATGCTCGTTGCCTATACGCAGCAAAAGGTTGTGATTCCCACCAAGAAAATTGGACAGGAAGTTAATCTGGAGGTTGATATCATGGGCAAATACGTTGAGAGGCTTCTTACCACTGTCGGCTTCTCCATGAACAAGCCACAGGTAATAATACCCTCCGCTGAAAGTAGTTCGGTACTTGCCACCCTTAGTTCTCCTAACCATCTTTTTTTACATTGACTGCATTCTTGATCTTTAGGATCTCTCTAGTCATTTGACTCATTACTTTTGTCATGACAAACTTAGTGATCCTGTTCTTGTGTGTGTTCCTTGATACCTAATCAGTAAACAATATGCAGATCAGCTGGAGAAGAGTGTTGCTTGTCTTGTGTAATTCATTATCTATGCATTGCATTTGTCATTTTGCGGGTGTCGGCACTGTCGAGCATCTTCTAGTTTTTGGGCTAAGAAACTTGTTTTGTATTTGGTTCAGGAAAAGAAGGGATGATAGTTAGATGGGAGAGAAGCCAACGAAGCTTATTTGGGACCTGTTGGCCATTAGTTTTATGCAAGATGAACCTCTGTTTTCTTTCTAATGATGGTCACGTAACTACTACACAAAAGTTATATATGCTGTGAGAAAAGTAGATGAACCTCATCGAGTAATGATGATCAATTCATTTGTGTAATATAATCAATTGGAGAATAAGTTTATGATTCCGTTACATTTTTCTTAGCTTAGATTCTTCTCTTGCTTCTTGTTGTGTAATAATAAAAACATGGAAGAACAAAGAGAAAAATTAAAAAAGAAATAATAAAGAGTACATAACACCAAAATATATACAAACATTAAGGGGGAAATAGGTATTTTATTAACCAACTATTTGCAAACAGTACATTTAATAGCTGAATATTGTTTGCACAAAATTATTTCTGAACTAATTATTGACTGTGCAAAATCAGATTTAAAATAGTCAACCGGAAAACTAACGATTTTCGTTCAATGTTTAACGATCGACTATTTTTATCTCAATTTTGCACAGTCAACGATTAGCTCAGAAATAATTTTCCGCAAGTAATACTTGGATATCAAATTTGTATATTACAAAAAGTTGGAAAATAAATTAGTTATATTTTTATTATGATCTATATAGTTTTCAAGTCAAAATATCAATCAATATTTTGAAATTCGAGTTAATAAAAGTGTTAAATTGGATAAAACCATTTAGAGATAATTTCTTGGGTTTTTGTGAGAATGTATAGATCATTATAAAACATGCTAGTGCACAATATATATTGTTTAAACTAGAAATCCACAATAATCTATATAAGTGATCTTACTTTAATTTTTATTAATTTTGAAGACAAACAATTATTTAATATGGAAATGCTTATACACATTTATGTTATATATAAGTATTGCAAAACATCTAATATTATCAGAGATAGATAGATGTAAGGGGGTGATTGGTTGAAATGTAGCAATATAAATTTTATTGTAAAATTTAGTTTGTAGATTTTTTGACGTAGATGTAACTTATTTAATTATAAAAATTAAATGAGAAAATAATAAAAAGAAAAGAGATTTCTGCAGCAAGATTTTCTTCTTGCTTTATAAAAGAAATCTCCTACAATCATTTCTTTAATTTTTGGCTTTACTTTTAAAAACTATATAAAGGATGATTGGTAATTTTGTAATTATAGATAGAAACTAAAGCTAAGTCACTTGATACAACACAACTGATCACCCCAACATCAATGTACTTTACATTTTTAAAATCACCAATAGTTGGTTTTGGATCTTTATTTTAGATAAATGCATGTTGTACGGAAGCTAAAAGATACATACATATATATATTTATTTGTAATAATTTATACGTTTATGCAAAGGTAAAACACATGTTAATGGATTCTTAAATCTAGTTTTCTCAGGTAAATATTACAAAGACGTATCCAAAAATTAATGTTAGAAAGTAGCACGGAAGCTTCGCTAGACGTCTATTTCCCGCTTCGGAAGCTTATGGAAGCTCTCGGAATCTGACATCAAATACGCTTCCAAAAATACTTCTTTAAAAATACATTGGAAGTTTATGTTTCTGCTTATAAATCATGCTTCCATTTTAAAAATTCAATGTTATAAATAAGTAAAAACATAAATTATGTTTTTATTTAATATAAAATTCAAAATTAATAGTATTTAAATAGAGAGAATACAAAAATGCAAATATCAAAATTAATACTATAAATTATCTTTCTGCTTAGTAATTTTTTTTGTAAAAGATCTTGCATATAAATTCAAATATATTGTGACAGATATTTATGAACTATTAAAAATAATTAATTTTATGGCATTTTTATAAGCTTAATCTGTTAGTACTTTTATAATTAAAAAATGAAGTCAACTAAAGGAATAAAATTATTAAAAATGAATAAGTGATTTTTATTTTGAATCATATATTTATTTTTGATTTATAATTTTATAAAATAATTTTTTCTATATATATATTTTATATATATATGTTTCTAACACGTACATGCTTCCTAATTTTTTGAAAAATCTCGCTACTACACTTCCATACAATTCCGCTTCCACGTACCCGATTCCGATTCCATTTATCATAAAGGTATATTGGTGTCATCCAACTTGATAAAAAAAATTTTAACTTGAATTTTAAGAAATTAATTGATATTTAACTTGTAAACTTATTTAGATCATAATAAAAATTATAATTTTTTATTCTCCAACTATTTGCAGTCAGAAATTTAATATCCAATATAGTTTACGCAAAATTACTTTTGAACTAATGGTTGACTCCGAAAAAATGGGTTTGAAATAGTCAACCGTTAAAAATTGGACAAAAATCGTTAAATTTTCATTTTTACGAGTTAATAATTGATTATTTTAAACTTAACTTTCTGCACAATTAATTCAGAAATTATTTTTGTGCAAAACAATACTTAAATATAAAATGTGTAGATAGTAAATAATTAGAGAATAATATATCAATTTTCCCAAGTATTTTATCTACGGAGCATGTATGTATATTTTAGCTATTTTAGACTTTTATTTTTATTTTTGAATATTGTCAACTATCTTTGCCCAACTCTAGTTCTTGGGTTGTAGTTAAAAAAAAAAGAAGTTTGGTTTCGCGGAGACTGTTCCAGTAAGTTCTCTGCTCAAAAGCCAAAATACGAAAAAAATTAAAAGGGAGTTTCTGACGTGGCATCATCAGTCGATTCGAACGTGTAACACGGTGAATGTTAAACCGTAGATAAACCCTAGCTCACCGGCCGTCGAAAGCATGAATCATCTTCTTCTCCGTCTTGTCCGTCCAAAGCCAAATTACATTCTGAGGAGCTTCCCTTTCCACTCAACAACCGTACCCCACGACACTCTGCAGCGTCGGGTGGCCAGGGCCGGTGATCCCTCTGCTTCGATTCTCAGAGTGCTGGAAGGATGGCTTGATGAAGGTAATCCGGTCAAGACTTCGGAGCTCCACTCCATCGTCAAGATGCTCCGCAAGTTCAGCCGCTTCTCCCACGCCCTCCAGGTCTCCAAACCTCGGATTCTTCTCTTTCTTCTTCACTTTGCCTTTTTTTTTTTCAAAAAATAAAAAATAAAAAATCCTCTTTTTTTTTTTTTGTTATTGTTAGATATCAGATTGGATGAGTGAGCATAGAGTTCATGATATCTCGGAAGGAAATATAGCCATTCGCCTCGACTTGATCGCCAAAGTCAATGGTCTCGGAGAAGCCGACAAGTTTTTCGAAAAGATTCCTATCGAGAGGAGGAACTACCATCTCTACGGCGCCCTCTTGAACTGCTACGCCAGCAAGAAGGTCTTGCACAAAGCTGACCAACTGTTCCACGAGATGAAAGACCTCGGCTTCCTCAGAGGCTGCCTTCCCTACAACGTCATGCTCAACCTCTACATCAGGTGCGGCAAATACGCTTTGCTCGAGAAGCTTCTCCGCGAGATGGACGATGGGAACGTCAAGCCCGACATCTTCACGGTCAACACGCGCCTCCACGCCTACTCTCTCGTATCTGATGTCGAGGGAATGGAGAAGTTTCTTACGGGGTGCGAGGCTGACCCTGGACTTGACCTTGACTGGCGGACTTACGCTGATGCTGCAAACGCCTACATTAAAGCCGGTTCGACCGAAAAGGCGATGGAGATGCTGCGTAGATCAGAGCAGTTGGTGAATCCTCAGAAACGAAAGCATGCCTACGAAGTTCTCATGTCGTTCTACGGCGCTGCTGGTAAGAAACAAGAGGTCCACCGTCTCTGGACCTTGTACAAAGAGCTTGGTGGGTTCTTCAACACTGGATACATAAGCGTGATCAGCGCGCTCTTTAAGGCGGAAGATATCGAGGGTGTTGAGAAGATTATGGGAGAGTGGGAGGCTGGACATTCTCTATTCGATGTCCGGATCCCGCATTTGTTAATAACGGGTTATTGCAAGAACGGGATGATGGCAAAAGCAGAGGAGGTAGCAAAGATGGTGCTCCAGGAGACAAGCACATGGGAGAGGTTAGCTCTGGGTTACAAGATGGCGGGGGAGATGGAGAAGGCGGTGGAGAGATGGAAGAAGGCAATTGAGGTGAGCAAGCCAGGGTGGAGACCACACAAGGTTGTGCTGATGAGCTGTGTGGATTATGTAGAGGGTCAAAGAGACATGGAGGGTTTGAGAAATATTCTGAGGCTGCTAAGCGAGCGAGGACACATTTCTTACGATCAGCTACTCTATGATATGAAGGAAGCTGGTGGGGGACTGGGTTGGAAGATAGTCAATGCAATGGGATCAAGTCAGGTTCAAGATTAAGGAAGCACAAGTTAGATTGTAGCCAGAACAAAACATTGGAGTCTTGCTTGACAGACCATTTGGATGCTTAATTCCATTATATTATATGTTTTTTCTTTGGGCCTAATAGATTAATAATGCGAATCAACTATAACAAACAAAGAGTCGCAGATAAATTCGCTGCCTCACACATGAATGAACAGAACAAGGAACGGAGATGTTATAAAAATCCAGAAGCATTACATAACTGTCTCGATCATTAAGCTTACACAACAAATGAAAAATGGGTACCAACTACGGCTAGCTGCCTCTTTATGAAAGAATTTTATAAATGTGCCAAAAGAAAAAAAAAAAAGGAGACCGGAGGAAGAATAGCATAGAATCAACAGTGAAAAAGGCTGCTGCTAATTTTCTAACTAAGGTGAGAAATATCAACCTCGTCAGGAATCTTGAAGGTATCTGCTGCACCAAACTTTCTAAATTCCTCGCCTTCAGTCACTGAGTCGTCTTCATTATCGTCATACTCTTCTGCCGAATCCTGATGACGGGGCGTTGAAGGGTCGTACATGCTTCTGGACCGGCAGTCATGAGTTGCAAGCATGTTCACTTGGCCAAGGTGTGAAAGCTCCACCATCACAGTTTCATCATCCATTGGCAGAGGCTGTTTCCAGGGCTCCCCATCCATCCTCATAAATGTATGGTCTGCTGCTCCTTTCCGAAATTCGAAGCGAATGCGGTTTGCCTAGATAGTCACAAAAGAGAAACCAACTCAACTCACTCGATAAGTTATAAATTTGTACTGCACCCACCCAATCACCACTTCTTTTACCTGGGCAAGTCGTGTACCGTGTCCATTTGGAGCGAGCAGGACAAGACCGTGCCAAGCATTTCTGAACCCAACAACTTCAATGTAGCCATCGTCAACGAACGGTGGAGTCAAGTCTCTCTGTTGCGTCACAAGAGAAAAAAAATGTTCACATTATTTTACCACCATGGCAAAGATATATATGAATGTCAAGACCTACATCACGTTGTTTCCTGGGATTTGGGGTGCCCCAAGGATTTAGCCCTCCAGAAAAGCTTGGCAGATTCAGACATACAATGGACCTGATGCTGTGAGAGCAGAAACAAAAATGTCAGGAGTTGGAGTATATTCTTTTATTCAAGGTTGAACAGCTTATTGCAAGAAAGAAGGGGGCATTGACAGTGATTATTATATCCAGTAAAAGAAAGATGAAAAATCCCAAGTGATTCCTTAAGGAACCATTTAGATAAAGATTACCTATGGGGTATGTCAAGGTCCTGCCATTGGCCATTTTTATTTGCAATCTTAACCTTTGCAAGCTGAGCTATGTTCCTGCAGGGGAAAAGCCATATAGCTGACCGTTACATCGTGCAAGAGAGCAAAATCATAAATAATAGAAATCAAGTTACAGACAGAGACTTGAAATCTGAGAAATGGGGACGGACCCCACTACCAATAATATATATATATTCACATCTTACTCACCGTGAAGCAGGGTGGAATAGAGAGGCACAAAACCATCCTTGCGTGCAACCAAGCTTTACATACGTACTCTAGCAAAATGGAATGTGAAGCCAAATGTTATTACTTGTTTAATTTTAGTCCTAAAGGGATAATATAAATTGAACAAAAATCAGAATCGGAAAACTTCAAGAACAAGGTACCTGATTAACGAGCTGATTCTTAAATTTTTCAGGGTGCAGCTTCCTCTCAGAATGAAACGCATAAGAAACTTGAGCATCCATTCCTGCACACAAAAGGACAATCAAACTTTCAAGGGAATTTGTCTTTGAAAATTGACACGAAAATATCAGTTTTTTAAATCCCATTATTTGATTTCCATACAGACAATCCAATCTCTATAATAATTAGTATAGTAAGTTAAGATTACTAGCACATCAATCATCCGTAAGAGAAACCTATCTGCCAAACAAAAAATTCTCACCGAGGCTAAAGTAATTCCAGAATCCCCCGCGAAATGTGTGGCAACCTTCCTGGAAAAGAGTAAAGGATAATATCCATAATAAGAGAAAATTGAGTCAGAATTATCCTTCCTGGTAGAAATGTTATGTACCATATTAAGTTCATCTGTTGAAGAGACACGGTGAAATGCATGAAGAGAATGTGGTAACTCAAGAGGTGCAAGAGGATCACAAGGGCCTTCTTTAGGAGTCTTCATCCTCATAACTATGTGCCAACTTAAAGTAGACAAAATGTATTCACCAGTTATTCCAGAATTATTTAAAAAAAGAAAAAGAAAAAAGATATACGTATATACTTGTCAATCTTCATCTCTTTGGCCTTGAGCACTTGATCCAAAAACAACTCCACTGAAGCTGTATCAGTCCCTGGATTTTTCTTTCCCTGAAGAGAGCAAGCAAAACAAGGATTGAGATTGAAACCCTTGTGATATAGTCAGGGCCGGCCCTGAGAGTTTGGAGGCCCAAGACCATTTAGTAAAGATTTCAAAAATTTGGGGGCCTAAAAATTTTTTTTTTACAAATTGGAGGCCTATTTACATATAAAAATTTTCAAAAATTTTGGGGGCCTAAAAATTTTTTTTACAAATTGGAGGCCTATTTACATATAAAAATTTTCAAAATTTGGGGGCCTAAAAATTTTTTACAAATTGGAGGCCTATTTACATATAAAAATTTTCAAAAATTTTAGAAATGCGAATGTTTATCGATACTGCGACCTGCTTGGATATACGTTCGCCCGAGATTTAAGGGTAATAGGCGGGTTTTTTCTTCTTTTTTTTTTTTCTGAAACACAGGGTAATAGGCGATTTACTAAATGATTTTAACTAATTTTTTTTTTCATTTTACAAATTTGAGGCCTATTTAATTTTTTTTTTTTTTTAAGACAATAATTTTCTTCAAATTTTTTTATATCCGACTACCAATGTTTCATGAGGGATATAGTAAAGAAACATAATCTGAGGAATGTAGTGTACACGCACCCATCCAAATGCAAAGGGAAGGTTATTTCCTGTACCCAAAGGTACGGTGGCAACAGGAGGAGGATGTGATAATTTAAGGTCACATACAACTCCAAGTAGCCACCCAGCAGTTCCATCACCTCCTGCCACCTATAAAGATAGCAATGCAAGCAATTATAAGCACAAAATGGTGAAAAAGAGAGTGTTGTAAATTATATAAAACAACTCCTCCTCACAATAATTTTTAACTTGTCCCGAATGTGACGAGCGAGATCATCTTCCTTTAGCTTCTCGAGGTTGAGATAGATTCTGCGGAGCACCTTGTCCGGGGTCTCTACCCCAAGATCAAACACCTGCTTCTCATTAAGAAGAGACCGATAGGTGAGGAGGAGCTCCCCACCCAGCTGACCGCCGCTTTTGGAGTTGACGAAGACAAGGACGGGACTCTCAGGTGGAGCGATGGTCAGTGCCGGAGCCTCCGATTCGGGTGAGAGGACGTAAGAAGGGATGTAGAAGTGCTTTACAGATTCTGATAAACTCTCGTAGCTGTTATCCATGGAAGAAGAGAGGAAGGAGGAATCGGGATCAGGAAAAAGTTATGATGATGAGTCGTAATTCAAAATGTCTTGTTTATTAATCATTATTATTATTATAAAAAAGGGATTCGTGGAATACTCGCTACCTGCGAGATGGCTGCGGAGCAGTTGGCCCCTTTTTTCTGACGCGGACTGAGTCTTGCGCCGCGTTAGTCGTCACTATCCATTTCCCTTCTTATAAGTATGAGCCGGATTCACTCAAATGGGCCTGTATATTTTGGGCCCTCAAACTCAGGTATTTCATTTCCCTCTTTCGCGTGTCTCGGTTTGGTAAACCGTATGGACAAGTCAGTCGGTATATTTGACACAGGATTTGAATAGTACTTGGTGTTTTCTTCCGGCATGGACAGAAAAAAAAAGAAGAGAATTTGCACTCTATACCCGAACATTATATCATATTTAGGTGTATACTATTTTTCTTTACACTCCCACAATTCAACTTATGCAAATGGCCATCATGTCCCTATTGACTACATTCCACTACATTGCATCGGCAATTATTAAAGTGATTTGGTAATTCAGCTATGAAAAAAGACACAGTATATCAGCTTTTCTTTTGGTCTGAGGTATTTAGCTAATATCATTCTTTATGTATTCTACATCAATTCACCCCAGAAAATAATATATTATTCTTCTTATTTTAAAAGAAAATTTTAATTTACACTGTGACATTATTATTTTCTGTTTTAACTATATCGGTTTGAAAAAAAAAATCATAAATGTATTTTTTGTAGTTTTATTCCTTTTGATTTGGTTTAACAGTTTCATTTTGATTTTATCTAAATTTTAGCAGAGTTATGATTACATTTTATAAAAATAAAATTTTATTTCTCATTATATTATATTTAGTGATTATTTATTTTAAATATGTTTTATCACCTAGTTTTAAATATGTATATATTTAGGTATATAAATTCAAATAATATAAAGTTCATGTGCCGTCACATAATAATAATTTTAAATATAATACTCTATTATTTTTAAATAATTACATTAGGACATTATTATTTTTACCTATTTCCGTCCTTTGTGGAACTTTATAAAATTGAATCAGTTGTGGATTTTTATTGTCGTTTCCGTGCTTCGTGGAACTTTTACCACAAACCATCAATTTATTTCTAACAGGAAAGAGAAGAAAACGAATCCTAAAAGCTAGCTTCCTAAATTTTGATCTATTTTTAATTTCTTTTGTTGTTAAGAATTTAGTTTCACTTTTAAACCAAAAAAATACTTTTTATTATGCTTCTAACAAAAACCTTGCAATACTTTTGTAAAAGTTGTATCATCTTGAGATCAGCTGGATTTTAAAGGCAAAAAAGGTTTTAACTTGTGGGGCAAGAAAACAAGCGAACTGGTCGTACCATGGTTGCAGTGTTGGAAAGAGGACTAAGCGCTTCCAAATCATTCAATATTAAAAGAATGTTTCATTCATTGTCTACAAGACAACAACAACCTCAAACCCTTGTCGTGGAGAACGGTGATTCTCATCTTGTCGAATCCAAGACACCTGAAAGCCAAAACTCCGACTGCTTCACAGAAAGCCCCGTTGAAAGCATGCCTCCCATGATTTCCCCTCTTACTCGGCCCGGAAAACGACCCGAGAGACAACAAGCAGGTTAGTCGTCTAAGAGTTTTTGGGCCCAAAGACAACGTCTCCCCTTAAAACAATTTTCCATGAGAGAATCTCTTGTAATGACAAATTATTGCAGATACTGAATTGAAGGACAGGTTTGCTAAATTACTTCTTGGAGAAGATATGTCGGGTGGTGGAAAAGGCGTATCTTCTGCTCTTGCTCTTTCCAACGCCATCACAAATCTTGCTGGTAAATAATTTTCTTTTAACTTTTCTCGTTTCATCAAGATTTTAAATTTTAAATTATTCTGTTGATGGTACGATCGTTCTCAGCGTCCATATTCGGGGAACAGACAAAGCTTCAACCGATGCCACAAGATAGACAAGCGAGGTGGAAGAAAGAAATTGAATGGTTGTTGTCTGTGACCGATCATATCGTCGAGTTTGTTCCTTCTCAACAAACGAGCAAAGATGGAGTCTGCACCGAGGTTCGAATCTTCCCAATGGACGTATATCACTTTATACCTCTTTAGGTAGATTTATAATGTTTTATTTTATTTTATGAAGATTATGGTGACAAGACAAAGAGGTGATCTTCTCATGAACATCCCAGCCCTTAGAAAACTAGACGCCATGCTAATCGTAAGTGTTTCCATTTGTTATATTAAACCTCTCTATTTTTATTACCCAAAAAAAAAAAATCTGTGATGGATTAATGGTGATGAAAACATGTTCAGGATACACTAGACAATTTCAGAGGACACAACGAGTTTTATTATGTGTCGAGAGATTCAAAAGAAGGGAAACAAGCAAGTAATGCTAGGTCAAACGACAAATGGTGGCTCCCTCCAGTGAAAGTTCCTCCCGGCGGTTTATCTGAACCGGCTCGGAAAATGCTTTACTTCCAAAAGGATTCAGTCACACAGGTCCAAAAAGCTGCAATGGCTATTAATGCTCAAGTCCTCTCTGAAATGGCAATACCTGAGAGCTACATCGACTCTCTCCCAAAGGTAAACCAATCACTGATTGAATATTTCATTTCTCCCTTTGTTGTAAGCTTTGATTTGTGTTGACAGAACGGGAGATCAAGCCTTGGGGATTCGATCTACAAGAGCATAACAGAGGAGTGGTTTGATCCAGCGCAGTTCTTGTCGATGTTGGACTTGTCGACAGAGCACAAAGTGTTGGATTTGAAGAACAGGATTGAGGCATCTGTTGTTATTTGGAAGAGGAAGCTTCACTTAAAGGACAACAAATCTTCCTGGGGATCAGCAGTTAGCTTGGGGAAAAGAGAATTGTTTGAAGAGAGAGCAGAGACGATCTTGATCTTACTCAAGCAGAAATTTCCCGGTCTTCCTCAATCTTCCCTTGACATCTCTAAAATTCAATTTAACAAGGTAAAATGCAAATAAATGTATTAGCTAATTAGTCCTTAATTATGAGATTGAGCCCTCATCTATTGTAGATGACTTGGATGACAAGAAATAACTCATAATTTATTCAGTTATAAACAAAAGATAATCCAAACTATTGAGTGGTTAAATGAATACAGGACGTTGGACAAGCGGTGTTGGAGAGTTACTCGAGGATTCTTGAGAGCTTGGCTTACACGGTGATGTCAAGGATAGAAGATGTTCTTTATACAGATTCTTTGGCACAAAAGCAAGCTTTATTGGCTGAAGCGACATCAGACGCTGGGAGAACAAGTGAGACGGATTCAGAGTCAGCAGGATCTTCTCACTCGGGAGAAGAAACCGAGAAGCTTGACCCACACTACTCCAAAACCTTGTTGGATTTCATGGGTTGGAGCGACAATAGTTCTAAAGGCGGCGATAAACCTACCAAATCCCCATCTCTTACGCCAAAAAAACTCTCCTACTTGGAGAAGTTAGAGAATTTCAACGGTTTTAGAAGCCCTAAAGATAGACATTAATCATGAAAATCCATGTGTCGTGGTAAATTCACAAAAGACATAAGAGTTTAGCTAGGGAAAAGGAATGGAAAGAGAGTAGTAAATGAATTATTCACACCCCCTTCCTTCCGGCTTTCTTCCTCGGATAGGGAATTCTTTATCTTAAAAGGTTTAAAATCTTTTTAAAAAAAAAGATAACTCTATGTCAATAGGACATGTTGTTGTTCCAAAATATTTCAATGCCGTATTTGTTGTTTTTGACTTCCAAAATAGTTGATATTTATTACGTTTATTTATGGTGTTAATCATGCCCATAAGATGGCAAACAGTATGTCTATCTAAAGGTTCACCTAAAACTTAGAAGTTTGACTTTTATTGGAGATGAACCGCATTTCTCCGCAAGGCATGTCGAATAAAGAGAGCTCGGTCCAAGTGTTCGGCCCACTAAGCTTGGCTAAGTTGATCACTCAGGTTTTAATCCAATAAACTACTGGAAGTGCACAATAAAGTATGCAATAATAATACGGTTCGAATCCACGAAGACCAGATAAACACTTCAATTCTCAGTTCGAATCAAGTTAGAAGATACAGAGATTTGTTTGCAGAGAAGCTAAATAATGAAATGAATAAAGAGTAATGTATACTATAAGAGAAAAGCCTAGGCATCAGTTCATCAAACCATACACCTATCAAAATAGTGTATCCAAGGTCAAGGAACCCACAAGGACATGTTCCAAGGCTATGACACCAATAGAAAGAGTGTTTAAGTCAAAAAAGATCCTCAAAGACACAATGGATCCAGGAGATACACTCAGACTGGAACCAAAAGTAGCCATCATTCAACAAAGCTCCAATCTATGATGCAGGGGGACGTGATTTTGGTTGATGTTCCCATACCGGAAACGTCCTGGGGACAGAAACACCAGTGAAACGTTACTGGACATCTTGAGGATGCGATGCATGCGATAATTGATCTAAGGATGTTTTGAAATGGATTTTCTTCAAATTATAGTATTTTAATCTAATTCACTGACCTTTTATTCAAAAGAAATTTTGAAAGAAATTTTTTTTTTAACATAGATGCTAACAACATGTCCTAATGACATATAGAGTTAATTAGAGTTGTTAGAGTTTTAAACCATTTACCAGATAAACTAAATTTTGATAATAACTTTAGAATGATTATTTTTATTATTATTATTTAAAATATTATTCTAAAGTGATTTTTATGTTAAGATTTGTTTTGTGATTCTTTTATTTTGTCAATCCCCTATATATTATTTGAGAAGCATTACAACTTCTTTTTGTAGCCACGTGTCATCACTAGAGGATGGGCGTGGGCAATCGGGTGACCATTCGGGTTCGGGTCGGTTCTAATCGGGTTTCGGTTTTTCGGGTTTACAAAAATCAGCCCCAATCGGGTATTATAAAAGTTCGGTTCGGTCTCGGTTCGGGTTCTGTCGGGTTCGGGTCGGATTCTGTAGCACATCCTAAACCCAGTTAAACCCATTTACTTTTCGGGTTCGGTTCTAAACCGGGTTTCGGTTATCCAAACTACTAATACTACCCAAAGTACCTATCCCTATCCGAAAAATGAACCTGTTATCTTGTTTCATGAAACACTTATAGACATAAACTAAAACACACTTCAAAAAAATCAATCAAAGCATGCATTACACAAACACAAGTAATGGTGACGAAGAGTCTATAAGTGTTTCATCTTTAAGCAACACAAGTTATTTACACAACTATCTCCAAATGAGGATGAAAACTAGAACAAATAATCAACAGAACAGTTGCAATGGTGAAAATAAAACATAAAAGAACCTTTATTAAACTTCAAAAGAAAGCAAACTTGTTCATAATGAACCTTAAAAGCAACACTCGAAACAGAGTACATCTCTAATGAGATCAAAGTTGAAATAAAAATCAAAGCCAACACCAAAACAGAAACAAAAACACTTCCAAATTCCAAAGCAATCTTCAGTCTTCAATCCTCACAGTCCCAAGCTCTGAAGCGACAAACAAAAGCTTGGGTAAGTACACCAACAATCAAATGAAATGTTAAGAGAAACTAAGATAAACAATACATACCTTTCTCAAGCTTGTCTAGCTGCTCAATTTCAGCTAAAATCTGCTCATTTGTTTGGACTTTCTCAGAGAACTTAATATCAGCTTTCAGCCACTGCTCACTGCACATCAGAACCTCGATCAAGTAATGGGTTAAACAGCTCCTATATGGTTCCAAGATTCTGCCACTTGTGCTAAAAGCACTTTCCGAAGCCACTGATGAAACCTGCATCACAAGTAATCCTCAAGTCAGCTAAGCACTCTAAAAAAAAATTCACTAGCAACGGAAGAACAAAAGTAATGAAACCTGCATCGCAAATAAATCCCTCGCCATCTCTGCTAGCACAGGAAACTTCATTTTGTGAACCTTCCACCAACCAAGTATGTCAAACTCGAATCCCATCATAAGCTTTTGATTCTCAACTGGTTCCTTTAAGTACATCTCCAGATCATCCCTTGGCTCATTTCCTGAATCAGCAACAAGATTCTTGTACTCGGAGTCCATTCTCAAATACCCAAAGTCTTCAACAACCAACTTGAGCCTGTCCAAATGATCTTGACTCTCCTGAACAGCCACAGTCTCAGTCTGCTTCGCCTGAGATGATTCACTATTAGCCCCTTTGAACCGGCTAGAATACTCGTTGAACATCCTTGTAAGGAGATCAAGCACAGAGTCACTCAGCTCTTTGGCTTCTGTACTGTCTTTTCCATACAGTGTCTCAAAACAGAAGCTTGGGTAAGTCATCTTCTTCCTGGGATCGATTATTGCTGCAAGAATCAACATCCGGTTCACATTCTTCATGCCATCCCAATACTTCAAGAACTTCTGCAACATGTCTTCAGCTTTCCACTTCAAATCCAAGTCAAAGTTGCAAGCCAATGCATTGAGATTCCTCTCAATTGTCACAATCTCACCATAGCATTTGTAGGAGTTCACCTTTGAGGAAGCTGAGACAACTAAAGTGCTATTATAAAAGATGACCAGGAACCTCCTTAGCTTCTCCACAGCATTCCAGTCACTAAGACCAGGCGGTCCACACCTCTTTACACCATTTTATACTTCTAAAAAGTAGTCATTGTACAGTCTATCCTCTGCTTCCATCCTATCAAACGCCACTCTGAACTGCAAGGCTCTTGATAACATGAGAAAGGTTGAATTCCACCTAGTCTTAACATCCATCGGGAGACTTCCTCGTGTCATCTTACCAGTAGTAACCCTCTGGTCAAAGGCGTTTAACCTATTGGTAGAAGACCGGACATACTGGACTGCATTGCGGATTGCCAACACATTGTCGCCTAAATCACCTAGACCCTCCCTAGCTATCAAGTTGATAATGTGTGCACAACACCTCACATGAAGAAAGTTACCATCTAATACCAAAGCATCAGGCGAGACTGACCTAAACTGACTATGGAAACGCCTAAGAGCAGAGGTGTTAGCAGTGGCATTGTCTACCGTAATGCAAAACAATTTCTCAATTCCCCAGTCAGCTAAGCATTCTAAAAGAACTATGGAAATCGTATGACCTTTATGATCCATGACCAGTTTGAAACCAAGGATGATCTTCTTCAGCTGCCAAGTCGGGTCAACAAAATGTGCAGTTACAACCATGTAACTTGCACCTGCAATTTTTTTTTAAAACAATGCTATTAGTATAAATAAAAAATGAGATTGTTTTCAGTGTTCAGAAAAGAAAAAACCTTACCTGTCACTTGAGAAACCCAAATGTCAGTAGTGAGAGAAACTCTTTGTTTGTTAGTCTGCAAATAATTCTTCAATGCCTCTTTCTTCTTCAGAAACATCTCCACAATGTCTCTAGTGGCAGTTCGCCTTGAATGAGGTTTGTAAAGGTTCACCTTCACGGAAAAAAAATTGACATTAGTTTCATAAATCAGAGAAATAATGTACAATTCAACACTTTACCTTATTGCAGAAATACTTCCATCCTGTACTGTTTACGAAAGACAGAGGCAACTCAGCTAACACCAATAGCTCATTCGTAGCTTCTCTGACAACTTTCTCAGGTACCTTTGATGGCTTCAAACTCCCTTCATCATCGATGGAAGTTTGACTCTTTCCTTTGCTGATTAAGTGCGCCTGGTACTCTTTGCAGATGAGCAGGTGCTTCTGGAGATTGGAAGTTCCTGATTTTGTTGCACATGAAAACACCTTCTGGCAGTAGTGGCAAATGCACCTGTCACGGCTCTGCTTTGTCCTGGTGTAATGATTCCAGACATCTGATCTTGGCACAACAACTTTTTTCACCTTTTTTGCCTCAAGACTTTCTTCGCAAGGTGTACATGTCTCCTTCCTCTTTCCACACCTATCTGGTGTTTCAAAGTTCTCGTATTTAACCCCATCTTGCTTGTCAGCTCCACTGTTTGTGTTCTTGAATGTTGATGAAGCCATTTGCTAAGAAATGACAAACAATAGTTAGATTAAACAAAACAAAACAGACAAGACAACTAAAGATTTAACACATTTTAGAACATGAAAAAACAGAACATCAACATCATCGCATAGACATGAACAAAAGTTAAAAAAAAACAATCATCTTTAAAGATCAATCAAGATAAATAAAACGTCACTTTTTATAAGAAAATGAAACAACTTATGACGAACATCATCTAACAACAGAACAGAACTCTATGAATTAAGAACATAAGACATTGTTCTGTTCATGAAAACAACTAGCTGAATAGGAAACTCATAAACCCGACAAATCCGAATGACCCATAAACCCCAGAACATCTAGCCATTACTCGATTGCAGAGAAAAGGAGGAAGAGTATCTCACCTCTTAATGCAATCGTCGAAGGAGGAGGAGAGGAGTTTTGGTGCTTTGTACCTTGGTGAAGAGCACAAGTTATATAAGAAAGGAGATACAAGGGTTTGCGAATCACGGAACCGATTCGAAGAGAAATCGGAGAGGATATGTTTAGGAAAGAGGATCATGATTTAGGGAAATCTCAATATTGAGGAAAAAAGATCGAATCGTAACAGGATCAAGAGAAATCGAAAAGGGGAAAAATGGAAACCTAGACATATATCTCTCCATGCTCGGGTATCCATTTACCCGATCGGGTTGGTGCTTTTTACCCGACCCGACCCGTAACCCACTATACCAAAAATATGTGACCATTCAGGTATTTCTCAAGATCCGAACCCGACCCGAACTGGTTTTATCGGACCGGGTTCGGGTGATCGGGTTCGGTTTTAAATCATTAGAGAAATATGTCGGTCCATAATTATATAATAAGCTATTTATTAAACTAACAATAAATTCATCATTAATATATTTTATTATTTCTTTAAATAAAATTTACAGAATTGCCTAATGTGGCTAAAGTATATATGGCAATTAATGATTTTGAATAATAAAGATTTGATAAAAAATAGTGTATCTTCTATCATATTTGTTTAATTTTAAACTATTAAATAAATTAAACAACCACAATAAACATATAATGAAAATTTAGATTTTTCTGTATATGTTATATTTTGAATTTTTAAAAACGCATATAAATTAGTAAAACTGTTAAAAGTGTCACATTCAAATTTTGTGATTCATGGTTTAAAATTTTTGTCATATCAAAATACAAATGACTACAAAATTATATAAGTAAAAATCATAATTTAATTAATTATTAAAATTAATATATATATATATATATATCATTTTAAATTAAACTATAAACCATATAAAATACATAAATATTTTAGTTTCAAAATTTACTTTGAACAATTTTTTTGATAAAATTTTTGAACGAACATTGACAACTTATTTTTTTTAAAATTATAAGTTACTAAAACTATTAATCTCACAATGAAAATTTTGTTATCAGTAAGTTAGAATCATTAGAGAAATATGTCGGTCCATAATTATATAATAAGCTATTTATTAAACTAACAATAAATTCATCATTAATGTATTTTATTATTTCTTTAAATAAAATTTACGGAATTGCCTAATGTGGCTAAAGTATATATGGCAATTAATGATTTTGAATAATAAATATTTGATAAAAAATAGTGTATCTTCTATCATATTTATTTAATTTTAAACTATTAAATAAATTAAACAACCACAATAACCATATAATGAAAATTTAGATTTTTCTGTATATGTTATATTTTGAATTTTTAAAAACGCATATAAATTAGTAAAACTGTTAAAAGTCTCACATTCAAATTTTGTGATTCATGGTTTAAAATTTTTGTCATATCAAAATACAAATGACTACAAAATTATATAAGTAAAAATCATAATTTAATTAATTATTAAAATTAATATATATATATATATATATATCATTTTAAATTAAACTATAAACCATATAAAATACATAAATATTTTAGTTTCAAAATTTACTTTGAACAATTTTTTTGATAAAATTTTTGAACGAACATTGACAACTTATTTTTTAAAAAATTATAAGTTACTAAAACGATTAATCTCACAATGAAAATTTTGTTATCAGTAATTTAAAATTTTTTCTATAAAAGATACAAATGATCAAAAAAACTATATGAGTAGAAATCATCTTTTAATAGACATTAATATTAAAAATATATTGTGTATGTTAGTATCATTTAAATTTAATTACACATTCTATCAAATATAAGAAAATATTTTTTGAATTAATAAAATTAATTTATATGTTCACACTAATTTAATTATATATTTAATAGTTACTGTCTTTTAATTATTTAATATATATTTTTTATTTCATAATATGTAAATATATTTAATACCTATAATATTTTTTATATATAATATTTATTCCGCGCAAGGCGCGGATCTTAACCTAGTCTATAAATATTTTACATATTTTTATTAATGTATATATATATATATATATATATATATATATATCTGCTGTACCCATATCTGTTAATTTTTAATTTTGCCATTTTCCATCCCCATTTTCATATCCATTTCAGTCCCCATGTTCGTCCCGGTGCGGCATATAACATCACTCATTGATCATCAATTATCATTTTTTGTTTTTTGCTGTTTAGGTGAAATATGTTGATAAAAACAACGTAAATGAAAAATAAATTAAATGAATATTTCAAACGGAAGAAACATACAATATGTTCTGAATTGTTGGGTCATATCGTATTAAAATGTCTAGAAGAGCAAATAACTTTATCTAGGACTTGAATCCCACTGAACTGCATCATGATATATCTCTGATGGATTTTGTTGTAAATGGCTAGAATCAGCGTTGGAAAAATCGGAAGATGCACCAAGGAAGCTGAGGGCTGTAACAACGTCGCTGATTAGTGGTCTAACCATAGGTTCTTCATTCAGGCACATTGCCGCTACAGCTACAGCTTGGTTTAAACTCTTTTCTGGAAATTCGCCTCGAAGCAATGGATCAGCTAGCTGTGGGAATCTAGTTGGGTCTCTGAAAATTGGTTGCGCCTAAGCAAAAGTTGTACATTTTGATTAGTGTATGTATATATACATTAGTGATCCATCAGTGAAATCATATATATGCTAACAGAAACTCACCCAAGTAACCAGATTTATTTCATGACTAGGTCTCATTGTGTCGATAACTCGTCTTCCAGTTATCAGTTCCAACAGCACAACTCCAAAACTATAAACATCTGATTTAACCGTAAGATGGCCGGTTCTCTGATACTCAGGAGCACAGTAACCGTAAGTTCCCATAACCCGGGAAGACACATGTAGTGTGTCTCCAATAGGACCAAGCTTTGCTAAACCAAAATCCGACAGTTTTGTGTCGAAATCTTGGTCAAGCAATAGATTTGATGATTTAAGATCTCGATAAATCACTGGAGGATTGGCTTTATCATGGAGATACTCAAGTCCTTTTGCTGCTCCTAAAGCGATCTTAATACGCGAGTTCCAGTCTAGTGGTTTCTGATCCGGTTCAAGATCTGTTTTTAATTACATCATCAAACCGGTTGGTTATCATCAAAAAACATAACGTTTATCTTTGGTTTAACCATTAAAATAGAGTGGGGATGATGATCTACCGAGGAGATGGTCTTCGACGGATCCAAGAGGCATATATTCGTAAACAAGAAGTCTTTGGTCTCCATCAGCGCAGTAGCCAATTAGGTTCACAAGATTCGAATGGTGAAGAAGACTAAGCATCAACACCTCGACCAAGAACTCTTTTTGTCCTTGTAGTCCATTCCTATCAAGCTGTTTCACTGCCACGACCTGATCACAAACCCAAAAAAAAAATAAGAAAGAAATTAGTTCGACTTTTCATTTTGTACAAGAGAATCAAATACTGTTCGACATAGATATATTAGGATTTGACCTGTCCTGTCTTGTCGAGCTTTCCTTTATAGACCCGCCCGAAGCCGCCTTCGCCAATGAGGTTCTCTAGCCTGAAATTATTTGTCGCGGTGGCTAACTCACGGAATGAGAAACCCTGAGCCTCGATGTTGTTGGATTGCGAGGGTGCATTATTGGCCCCTACTTCTCTTGTTCTCTCTCTCTGATTATCTACAAGACATAAGATATAGAGGAAATTTTGTTTTATTTTTAGTTTCAAAAAGATCTAAAAAGAGTCAGCCACGACGTTTCCAACGACGATATGAGCGAGAGCTTACTAGGTGAGCCTGTTTGCCTATACGGAGCAGGCATGGAAGAACCATCATTTTCCAAATTTTTTGAAGAGAAACACGAGAAACAACTCATTTTCTCTTAGAGTATATATATTGTTCTTCGTCTAAAACGTCTTTGCAACACCTCTTCTACGTACTTTCAATGACCTTCGATTGGTTTTGTATGAAGTACCTACCAACAGTCCTTAATAAACAGAAGTATTTTAGTTTCCTGTTTATGCAGAATTTAATAGGATACAAGTTACAACAGAAACACAAAAGAGGTTTTGAAACGACGCAATACAAAGAAAGACAACCTCAAGATTAAACTAATTGTACAGAAATGCCGGCTACCATTTGCCATTAATAAACATGTATATATATATATATAACCAGTTTGACAAATAATAGAAAATGAGTTTTTTTTTTACAAATTATGTTGATCTGGTACAGATAGGCTTGGGCATTTTTACCTCAACCCGAAGTATCTACCTAAACCCGAACCGGAAAAACCGAAACCGAATCCGAAGTGTTATACAAAAATATCCGAATGGGACTTATGAGCTTAGTACTTTGGTGTTTGGTTATAACCCGAACCGAACCGAAATCCGAACTAGGATCCGAAGATATCCGAAATTAGTTAAATATGTTAATGTTTTCATATATTTTAAGATGATTTAGATATTTTAGAATATTCAAAATATTTTTTTATTTTGTTTTAATTGCTATTTTGAATACTTTTTAGTTAATTTGGATAGTTTAAATAATTTTTAATTAGATTTGTAAACAGTTTATATATTTTGGAAAAAAATTTTTGTCAATTTTTGAGATTTAAAAAATATATTTTTGGACGATTTTAAACATTGGTTACATCTGATCCGAACCGAACCCGGAAGAAACCGAACCGAACCCGATCCGATATTTAGTAAAACCCGAATGGTACTTCTGAGCATAACACCGAAAATCCAAAAATCCGAATCACCCGGACCGAAACCGAACGGTCCACCGAACGCCCATGCCTAGGTACAGAACACCAAATTTGTTTTTAGGACCTTTCCAACTTTCATACCTAGTTTTTTTCTTGTGATTACGAGGTGGCTTATATTTATTTATTTGACATAAAAATGTCATTATAGTGCTCAAACATGAGATGGTATAGGAAGTAGTAAGTAGTAACCAATAAAAAGAGATCCCTATGAAATGATTTTTCAGTTATGACTAAAGAATCGATAGTTGCATTCTGAGTCCGAGAAATGTAGAAAAGCTTGAAGGATTAGAATCTTCTTTGTAGTGTTGCTAGCTCCTTCAACTCAGTAGAGAAGCTTGGTCATGCATGAAGTTCGCTAGCTAATCACTGCAATTCCATCCTTACAGTTCGTTCCAAAAGTCTGACGGGTTGCGTGTTGTTCATGGCCAACATTCTTAGATTTGTTGTACCCATAAGTTGGGTGTGTCCATGCTCGCCTTTCCAATCCCATCACACCACTGTATTGCGATGTAGACATTCAAAAACCATCTACCAAATATATATTACGCAAGCATAATGCTTGCTAATCAATCATATCTTAGTGCATTTGCCTCTGCAATTATACTTACCCTAAAATTAGATTAGTCAAAAACTATATGCTTCCAAGTTCCCGTAACACTGGATTACATTTGCATATCTAGTTAGAGAGGAACAATGGCATAGTAACTAAATGTTTCACTTTTCATATTTTAACGAAAAGTACCTGTGATGTACTTTGTGTGTTGCATAACAGTGTTATCAGAGATCTCGGAAAGTTTATGACAATGTTTACATTCTTTGTCAGGTTTCCTAATTGCATACATAACAAACATGTTGACAATAGATTAAGTTTGTTACAAATCTAAAATGAAGATGATGAAACTATTACAACAACGTCACATCTTTTTTTAACTGGTTAACTAACCTGTCTTAAACTAGCTAGAAAGAACCTAAGGCAGCACTGAGAGACCGAAGAAGCTGAGCTTGAGAACTCTGAATCAATTTCACCCGTTTGATCTCCATCTCCTTACGCAGCTTCACTGTCTCTTCAGCAAACTCCATCTTTTTCTTCTCCATAACCATTACTCTCTCAGCAAAAGACCTAATCTCAGAAGTTACACCTCTCGCTCCTTTCCTCCTCCTCCTCCTCCTCTCCTCACCATCTTTCCTCTTCGTCTTGGATCTCTCCTTTTGTCCCCATTGCAACAAACCTCCAGCAACTCCAGTTCCAGGTCTCCTCACTATGTAATTGATACTCCTCGATTTGCTCTGTCTCTCATCCTCTTTGTCGTCTTCTTCGTAGTGACTACTCGACGGAGGCAGACGTGTGAGAGGAGGAGCTGAGATTGGAGCTGTTATCTAAATCCTCCATTTGAGAATAGAAAGGCCATATCGAGATCGGTCCCATGCTCTGCCTCTCCGCTCGGAATTTTTTCCGCAGCTTCTCCATCTTGTGCCGACACTGCGTTGCTGACCGGTCGACGTCGGAGGAGCGCGAGGAGACGGCCACGGCGATCTCTTCCCAGTGACTTGATTTCAGGGGGCCGCGACCAGCGGCGTACCATTTATCCTTTGTGGGATTCGATTAGGAGGAGAGTCTCGTCTTGAGTCCATAGAACCGGTTGGGTTTTTCTGGCCACGGCGGAGGAGGTCGATGCGGTTAAGGCCACGAGGGCGTTTTGCGATTGAGAGGAGGTAGAGTGTCGTGGATTTTTCTGCCGCGAAGTAGGGCTTGAATCGGACGGAGGAGACAATGTCGGCGAAGGCGTCGCCATGGTTTTAAGTGTAAAGGTTTTAGCTTTAACTCGATATACCCCCTCTCACTTTTGAAAAATTCTTCTTTCTCCCGGTAATATATAATATATTTGTTATAAAAAGAACTGGAATTTTATTGTATCGCGGGAATTTAAATAAGGGTAAAATTTTATACCCGTAGGAGAAGATAATACTGATAACAAGAGAGGATGTGTTATTAGAAGGAGAAGGAATGGTTGAGGGATGATTACAAATGAACGAAAACGTTCATATATATAGAAAGAAATTCTTGTGCAAATAGTCGTGGACCCCACATCTTTTATATTTTCAACATAATCGGCTCCTCCTTTTATTGACTTTCGTAACACTCCCCCTTGGGGGCCGGTGTCACTATCCGTTCTCGCTTATCGTCTTTGTTGCCTCGTTAAAAACCTTTCCAGGAAAACCCAATGGGAAAAACCATAGTAAGGTAAAAAGAGTACAACCACGTAAGCTCCCCTCGAATAAGCGATCATAGATCCTTCGATGGCGATTCCAATGTTATGGATGTGTTTTCAACACCGAGGTAGGGAGTGATTTTGTGAAGAGGTCGGTGCATTGTCGCATGATCGAACATATCTTACTTCAATCTCTTTATTCTTCTCGAGCTCTTGAGTGTATGAGAAGAACTTGAGGTATATGTTTGGTTCTATCGCTGATATATCCTTCCTTCGTTTGAGCAACACATGCCGCATTATCTTCATATAGAATAGTTGGCTCCGCATTTTCGTCAATCCCATTGCTTGAACGGATGTGTCGGCTTATTGATCTTAGCCATACACATTCTCTACTTGCTTCATGGAGTGCAATGATCTCAGTGATTTGAAGAAGTAGCAACAAGTGTCCGCTTCGAGAACGCCAAGATATGGCGGTGCCTCCAATTGTAAAACATATCCTGCGGGATCGAGCTTTGTGTGGATCGACAAATAACCTGCATCTGCAAAATCAATCATTTGAACTTTTGAACTTTTAGGATAAAACAAGCCTAAATCAGTTGTTCCTTGAAGGTAACGAAAGACATGTTTAATTCCATTCCAATGTCTTCGTGTAGGAGACGAACTGAATCTCGCTAAAAGATTAACAACAAAGGATATGTCGGTCGAGTACAATTTGCAAGATACATAAGAGCTCAATTGCACTTAAGTATGGAGTTTCGGGACCAAGTATTTCTTCATTTTCCTCGGATGGTGAAGCGGATCATTTTCAACATTAAGTGATCTAACGACCATCGGGGTGCTAAGAGGAGTTGCTTTATCCATGTTAAAGCGTTTCAATACTTGTTTGGTATATGTAGACTAGTGTACAAATATACCCTTTTGAGAATGCTCAATTTGTAATCCTAGACAATATTTTTGTGCGGCGAGATCTTTCATCTCAAATTCTCCTTCGGATAGTTTGATGCCTTCGGATTTCATTTTGAGTTCCAATAATATTAAGATCATCAACGACACCGCGATTATCACAAATCCGGATGTTGTTTTCTTTATGAAAACACAAGGGCATATAAAATAATTTGTGTATCCTTCTTTTGTTAAGTGTTATTTGAGATGATTATACCACATTCGTCAGTTGTTTTAACCCATATAATGATCTTTGCAATTTTATTGCACATAACTCTTCGGTTTGGAACTTAACGTTTCGGCATTTTAAATCCATCCGGGATTCTCATATAGATATCGTATCTAATGATCCATATAAATACCGTAACGACATCCATGAGACGATATCTAAATTTTCATTGGCCGCTAGGCTCATCAGGAATCTAAATGTGATTGCGTCCATGACAGAGAATAAGTTTCCTCATAATCAATTCCTGGCCTTTGAGAGAAACCTTGGGCTCTGAGGCGAGCTTTGTATCTTGTAATCTCGTTTTCTCATTTCTTTTTGGACAAACACCCATTTGTACCCAACTGGTTTTACATCTTTGGGTGTGAGCACAATAGGTCGAATACATTTCGTTTGTTAAGCGAATCTAATTCGACTTGAATTGCATCTTTCCATTTTATCCAGTCATGTCTCTTTTGACATTCATATACGACTTTGGTTCGGATCTTCGTTTTCTTCATTTATTTCCTTTGCTAAAAGGTATGAGAAAACGTCATCAATATCATCCATCTCATTTCGTTTCCATATCTTTCCATTATGGATGTAATTGATAGAAATCTCATGATTTCCTTCAGATTCAAGATGCTTTATATTGTCATTAGATTCACAATTTTCTTCGTCCAAAATATTTTCTGTTATTTTGGGAGTATCATGCTTTTCACATTCCTTACGTTTTCTAGGAAGTTTATCCTTTGAACCAATAGGTCTACCGCGCTTTAAACGTGTTCCTGATTCACGTGTATCAACTGCCGTTCCACCATTTTGTGGTATTTCAATACGAGCAGGAGTATTTGCAGCGGGTATATGTGATTTAGTTACCATTTTGGTATCAGCAAATGCATCAGGTAGCTGATTTGCTATATTTTGTAAATGCATGATACGTCGAACTTCTAGTTACATTTGTTTCGTAGGAGGATCAAGGTGTAATAACGATGGTACACTCCATTTGATCTCTTTTCCTACTTGTTTATTGTCTCCCCCTAGAGTTGGGAATTCTTTCTCATTGAAATGACAATCGGTAAATCGTGCCGTAAACACATCACCAGTTTGTGGTTCTATGTATCTTATTATTGATGGAGAATCATAGCCATTTGAATTTTCTAGTTCTGACTGAAGTTTCTCGATTTTTGCCATTTGAATTTTTAAAGCACATAAATAAAAATTATTAGAATATTATTAATATTAAAAGAAACCGTTTACATTAATCATGCAAGCAATTACAAGGAGAAGCGATGTAAAGAAAATTAAACTGATATTCATCTTAAATTCACTCGGAGTAAATTCTCCAACGAATAAAGCATAAATAGAAACACAAATAAAAATGGCACACAAAAACAAAAGTGTGCGAATCATCTTTCTTGAAATGAAAAATCGGAGGAGAGCGATTTGAAATTTTTGAGAGAAGATGATATGTTTTGGATGATGAAATGGAGTGAAAATGAGTTGTATTTATAGATGAAAATCACTGTTCATGACCGTTGGAGAAAGGGGAAATTTTGAAAAAAAATTCTTTGTGACCGTTGGGGTTAAATCGACTGCACTAAAAATCAGTCTGAAAATATCGTATTAAACGGTCAATCAAATCTATAAAATTTCGTAAAAGTAAAAATTATGGCAATGAAATATTTATGTTATGACAACAAATCATGCGACGGCTCAGCCGATCAATGCAGAGTAATAAATAAATTAAACGGCGGCTCGGCCGACCAATTAATAATAATCAGAATATAAGGCGGCTCGGCCGACCAATAGATAATAAACAGAATATAAAACCGGCCGACCAATAGATAATAAACAGAATATAAAACCGGCCGACCAATAAATAAATTAAATTACTAGTAAATAATATAGGCGGTATCCCGGCCATTATAACATGATATAAATAATAGTAGAGGCGGTATACCGACCATTATAACAGGGTATAAATGATACAAATAAATTTTACCGAATCGCAGAGTGATCGTGCTGATAACGTGTTATAAAAAGAACTGGAATTTTATTGTATCGCGGGAATTTAAATAAGGGCAAAATTTTATACCCGTAGGAGAAGATAATACTGATAACAAGAGACGATGTGTTATTAGAAGGAGAAGGAATGGTTGAGGGATGATTACAAATGAACGAAAACGTTCATATATATAGAAAGAAATTTACTGTGCAAATAGTGCAGCGAACCCCACATCTTTTATATTTTCAACATAATCGGCTCCTCCTTTTATTGACTTTCGTAACAATATTTTCTTTTTGATTTTTCTTTAAATGAGAAATGCGGTCAACCCATCATAAAATAGCTTAATTACAAAGATCCAACCTTAAAGATCCGACCGACCCAAACTCTATCCGGTTCAACCCGTATCTTTACCTAGACAACAGCGTTTTGTCCCAATATCTCTCACATCCAACTCTCGAATCAAACGCACCAGCTCAAGAAGAGCAGAACTTCCACGATGACGGTTCGATGCGACGTAGCTACAAAATCAGCTGATTCGGTGAACGCAGAGTCTGATCTTTCGGAAGAGGAGAACGAAGCGACTGCGCCTTTGAAGGGTTATCATGTAAACCCCATCCCGGAGGTTGATTTGTAAGTTGTAAGTTGTAAGCGACCACTGTGGAGATAAGGTGGGGACACGTCCTGGGTAGGACTGGACGGGTGATGGGGAAAGTCACACGGCGCAGCGGAAATACTAATGGTCGTGTTCCCCTGACCTCGTGTGAACCTGTGAAGAAAATACTTCGACAATGGTAGAATATAGTATAAGCGGAAACGTAAATGAGACAATCACTTTTTACGTGGAAAACCTCCTCGATGTGAGAAGGAAAAACCACGGGACCGTAGTCCACTCAACAATCCACTATATAAATGTTTTTGAGTACAACCACGTCCTCCCTGTTCAACAACCAGAACAGAACAGAGACACTAGCTTCAAAGAGCTATCTCCAACACAAACAACAACAACAAGAGAGCAACACAAAGCTTCAAAACCGGCAGCAACCAAACGACCTCATCTCACAAAGATTCCGGCTTTCAGAAACTAATCCAACCGTACAAATCCAAGATAAACAAGTCGATAATACCTCTACCAAATTTCAGCTCAATAAGAGAAGATCTCACCGTTGGATTTACCAAACACCCAAGACTGCTCTGCTGAAGAACTATGGCGACCAGCTTCAAGAAAACCCAGACAACAGAAGATCCAACCGTTGAAATCCAAATCCCTTCGGTGAACCTCTAACCCACTGACTGAAGAAGCTTCCCACAAAATATCAGCCCTATCAAGTTCCGTTTGATCCTCCAAAATCAGTCTTGAAATCACCTTACGAGTTTTCTCCTTCTCTCTCTTTTTCTCCTTTCTCTCTCTCTTGTTTCTTTTTGTCAAAACTTCATTATTGTGTCAAGTGCTAAAGGGGAACATTAATTATTTCTTAAGTTCACCCCAATTGGTCCTCTCCATCTAGGAGGGACCCAACAACGGGATGGTGTACCATTGCCACGATGGACTCGCACCGCACTCACACGAACCCATCTACTCTCCTGGTTACTTCAGCTGCCGAGCTCCTTCCCTCAACGACCGTAACTTCTCTGAGAGAGCTTTAACCGTCGGTATCGGCGTTCCTGTCGGCACAGGGTAACTATCTTTTGTCTACTTAAAACAAGGACTTTGAATCATATTATTGCTTGGTGTCTTTACATTTGGGAACACAACAACAACAACAAGAGAGCAACACAAAGCTTCAAAACCGGCAGCAACCAAACGACCTCATCTCACAAAGATTCCGGCTTTCAGAAACTAATCCAACCGTACAAATCCAAGATAAACAAGTCGATAATACCTCTACCAAATTTCAGCTCAATAAGAGAAGATCTCACCGTTGGATTTACCAAACACCCAAGACTGCTCTGCTGAAGAACTATGGCGACCAGCTTCAAGAAAACCCAGACAACAGAAGATCCAACCGTTGAAATCCAAATCCCTTCGGTGAACCTCTAACCCACTGACTGAAGAAGCTTCCCACAAAATATCAGCCCTATCAAGTTCCGTTTGATCCTCCAAAATCAGTCTTGAAATCACCTTACGAGTTTTCTCCTTCTCTCTCTTTTTCTCCTTTCTCTCTCTCTTGTTTCTTTTTGTCAAAACTTCATTATTGTGTCAAGTGCTAAAGGGGAACATTAATTATTTCTTAAGTTCACCCCAATTGGTCCTCTCCATCTAGGAGGGACCCAACAACGGGATGGTGTACCATTGCCACGATGGACTCGCACCGCACTCACACGAACCCATCTACTCTCCTGGTTACTTCAGCTGCCGAGCTCCTTCCCTCAACGACCGTAACTTCTCTGAGAGAGCTTTAACCGTCGGTATCGGCGTTCCTGTCGGCACAGGGTAACTATCTTTTGTCTACTTAAAACAAGGACTTTGAATCATATTGACTGCTTGGTGTCTTTACATTTGGGAACACAACAAAGAACAATCTCTAAACGTTTTTCAGACAAGAAGTGTCAATCTTTTTGTGTTTTGGTTCACGTTCATCAGGAAAACATCATTGATGAGAGATTTATCAGAGGTTGAATAATAGTTAGGATGAGAGATTAGGAAAGACGGACTTTCGTAGATTGTATGTAGAGATGAAGAGGCTTAATGGATGGAATATTTTTTTCTTGGTAGATAGCTTGCGTGTCCTACTTGTGCTTAGTTTCTTCTATAAAAGAATGAGATATAATACTTTGTGTGTTTTGGGAACTTGTGGTTACTGTGTTTGTATTGTATTTGAAACTTTGAGTTTGGTGTCGGGTTGCAAATGGGCAGTGGGAACTGGGAAGATCTGATCTACTTCCGCTGAAGCGTCGCTTGTTATGTTGTCTACTTCAAATGTAAGTTTTTTTTGTAATGTTGCACTTTCCATATGATTTGAAGGGTTTCGCCTTTTGACTAGTGTGGTTTTGTTGCTATCAAAGGCTGTGTAAGTGTTCTTGAAGAGCTTGTTCCAGCAAACCCGGATATTTTGGAAGGTGTTGCAGACCTTATACAGCTTAGCTATTTAAATTAACCGTCATTATTTATAACCTTCGTGTCGATACTTGGAAGACTGATAAAAGGACACGAGAAGAAAAGACAGCTTCTTCTCGGGAGAAGGACCTCACCATTGGGAAATGTTGTGACCACAGACCTGCTGAGGTTGATCAAAAAAAGACCTGCTGAGAATCTCGTCTTGTAGAAAGGTGGATCCTTGTACTGGACCAGAGAAGTTGATAAGGTCTTGTCCGGCTTTTGAGAGTTTGCAACTCAAAAAGTGTTGTTTGAATGATAAAGAAGGGATGGGAGCTTCTTGGGGCATTATATTTTATCTTCGATGGATCCTTGTCCTGGACCAGAGAAGCGTTGGAAGCTTCTTGATGTTTTATATCAATTAGGTACACTGATGTTTTGTATAAAATGATATTATTGAGAAAAAATATTATTGATTTTATTTTTGTTGTGATGTTTGGAAAACCAAAGTAACATACTTATATTTATTCGTGGAGAGCTCGTGACTTCCTTTGAGGATAATCTCCTATGGTAATCAGGAATGTAACACAAACAACATTTACATAACAAGTGATCAAGATCAACAGGGCGAAAAAAAGAATAAAGCAAAGGCTTAAAAAAATTTGAGATTCGAGTAAATCTTTTAAAAAAATTGTAGGTATTAAGGGTTTTGAAGAAATTTCAGTGTTTTTTTTAAAAAATTTTAAATATTTATTTAGAATAATATTTTTATTCTTTAACAACTATAATCTGATATTTTTATCGTTTTATGGAATATATAAAAGCTTTCTATTTTTATTTGATTGATTTTATTAACAAAATTTTAATTACATTTAGTAATTCTTGGTAATCTTCAAGGTACTAGTAATACAACCTTACACATAGTAATATTTTGACAGATTTTAAGTTTTATTAGTAAAACTATGTCCAAATGATATATTTTGTAGTAAAACCAATGATTTTATACAATGAATGTCATTATAAAATATAATTACATAAACAGTTTACCAAAAATAAATATTTTTGTAGATTCTTCTTACTATAGCTTTACGATTCACACAACAACCATGAAAGTTAATGAATCATTTTGGGAAAATGATAAATTTTCCTAAAGCTATAATAAATAATAATCTAAATAGTTTTAATAGTCTTATGTACTATATACATAGTCTACTAATAGATAATATATGAGTTCTATATCCTAAATATACGTACTACTTGCAATATATAGGGGTTTCAAACTACACACAATAAAACCAGTAATCCCACTAATCCGAATTACACATAATAAACCCAGTAATTTTAGTAGTCTGAATTACACACAATAAATCTAGTAATCCTAGTGATCCAATTATTTCATTTTATTTCAGATATATTTTATTTCAGTTTTATTTTATTGAAGTTTTCCTCAAATAAAATGGAATTATCATTACAATTAGTATTATTAAGCATTTTTAAAATTAATTCCACACCGTACAATCTTCCCTTACTAAAATTAATCCGTTTTAGTACTATATATAATAATACTGGTAATATTATATACAAAACCACATTTAAGTTCTATGCAATATATATTATATACACCAAATAAGAAAATTAATATAAATGTCAAATTTCAAAAATAACAATTAATGTCTATATACTAAAATAAAATATTTTTCTTATCTTAGAATAAATATATCTTAAAATAATAAATCTAAATAAGAAAACTTTTGTAAATTAATATCTCTATAAATTAATAAAATTTCAAAGTTCCAACATTATTAATTTGTAGAGGTTCTACTGTAGTTCTCTTAGTAATACCCAGAAATTATCCTTGCACTTATTAATCAAAATCTTAGGATGTTTTTGTTCGGATTTTACATTATTCATAATGTATAATTCATCTAAATGAAATTACACACAAAAATCACCAAAAAACGACATAAATTATATCATAAACCCATAAACACAATTTTCAAAATCCTTTTTAATATTTTAAAATTTGCCTTGAATCTTTTTTTTACACTAACCGAGATATACACTTATTTTTAATAGTATTTCAGTAAAAATTTCACCAAAAACGGACATAAAACATACCCGAAATTCATAAACACAGTTTTTAAAATCGTTTTTTATCTCTCAATATTTTCATTAATTCTTACCTTTTTAACGTTACCCATGATATAAAAACATTTAAATGATATTTCAGAAAAAAAATCATCGAAAACAGACATAAAATATACCTGAAATCCATAAATACAGTTTTCAAAATCGTTTTTATCTCTCAATATTTTCTTCAATTCTTACTTTTTTAACGTTACCCATGATGTAAAAAACATTTAAATGATATTCCAGAAAAACAATCATCGAAAATGGACAAGAATCACCTCTTCTTCAAGCTTCAAAATCATCAGTGGAGGATGGGGAAGATGAGCTTTCACGATGGGAGATAAAAGCATGTGGGCCAAGTAAAATCTCATTGGTTAAGGTTAATATGTGGGCCATGGTGGTAGATGAATTATGGTTGGTTAATTTAATTGGAAAAATTAATGTATTTATGAGGTGGAATAAGATATAATAAACTAATGGAAGGTTTAAAAAAAAAAAAAAAAATTCCACGTTGATAAGGAAGCACAATGATAAGGGGTAGTGAGAATAGAGAGGGGATAAGGAGAATGATTTTTTTTTTGACAAGGGCATATGGAGTTAAAGTCCCCTCAAAGCTCAGATCACTGGGCTTTTGTCTCCACGTTGACTTTAATATTTTGGGCCTAATAATTGTGTTTCTGTCTTTGCGTTGACGTTTCTTGTCGATTGCCATTTAAAACCCAAAATTAAAGCATGTTCCGTGGTGTTTACTGAAACAACTAACAAAACACACCATCGTCTTCGAAGCTCAAAAATTGAAACTATTAGATATCGCCAAAATTCCACTGAAAGTCTTCCCCACATATAAGCCTTGGTTGTTGATACCCTTGGGTTTAGAGATTACTATAGCATGGTTTCTAGTTCGTTACTAGTAGAGATATAGAGATATGGAGACATAAGCTTCTCTATTGATTATTGCCATTAAACAAAATCTATCTTTCAACATTTCAAAACCATACCAACAGAGATGTTGATACCTTTCCGAGCTTAGAAAATAGTACTGACAAAAGAAAAAACAGAATTGGAACCATAACAGATTGACTGCATAGGAAACAAAACAAGCCAAAATGTACTCTTTCCAATCTTTACGTCTACAAGGTCAAGAAATTTAAAAAAAAAAATACAAAATTCAAAGGTAAAAACGGAGAAAGGTTTAAACCAAAAGATAGATGTGGGTTTCTAGTACTTGATCGGTGCAAGAACTTCAAGCTGGGATCCAAGTTTCTCCTCCGCAACCTTCTCGGCCTTGGTCCTAAGCTTGATAAGTTGCCTCTTGCGCTCATACACAGCCTGTGACTTCTCCTTTCTTTTAACCTCAAGCTCCTGCAAAATCATTATACCGAAGGTAAATCCCAGTTTCCTCTGAGATGTTTTATGGCCTCATAAATAAAATGATTGTACGATCCTAAGTTTTGAGTTAAAACATGAGCAGGATTCACACCAGACAATCTTCTTTTACTACATAATCAACTTAGCATTCAAGAGATGTTTCATTAAATGCATTTGACAGAGCACAACTACCACCCCAATTATATCTGATTTTGCTACTACTTAAAAGACCCAAAGAATATCTGGTTTCATCAACTCTACTGCTTGGGTTCTTCAAAACTACTAAAGGAAGAAACTTTTATTCCCTAAAACCATATTATATATAGAGAATGGACAGACCTTAATAGTGTCGTAATGGTTCCAGCCAACTTCAGAAGAGAGACGGCCCAACAAGCAGTACTTGTGACCAGCTTGGAGCCTCAAAACCCTAAGCAAGAACAAAGGGAACAAAATTAAAAAAAAAAAAATCAGAAGTAAACACATTTTACATTTTAATAATTAAAATAGAAAAGGTTCAAAGGATTTATACTTGAGACTTGAGAGCATCAGGAATGACCATTCTCTTGACCTTGTCGTAAGGAGGTGGGACTCCTTCAAAAACCTTCAAGCGGGCAAGAGCAGCAGCACCACGCTTGGTCTTGTGTGGAATCATACTGTCACCCCATCACAAACAAGATTAGCTAAACAACCATCCATAGACGATCTTCATTTTCCATATAAGTAGAGATTAGATGAGTTACCCACGAACGGTACGCCAGAAGATCTTAGAGGGAGCCCTGAAGTGAATAGGACCGTGAGAAGGTTTAGTGTTCATGCGTTTCCTGAGAAACCTCATGTACTTCATTTTCTGTCTAACCAATCCACCTGACAGACATATCTCTTCGCATCGGACCACCACAACCTTCTGACCGTTGAGCAGCTCCTTGGCTATGATCGAAGCAAGGCGGCCCAACATGTGGTGCCTCGCGTCGACCACGACACGCTTCGCGCATATCCCTGAACCAGACACCATCTCTTCTCGATTCAACTGGTCTCTCCCACAGATTCAGTGTCGCATTTATATGGAGGCGGTTATGGTTTCTCAGATACGGTTAAGGGTTATTTATTGGGCGTTTATTTTATAATTCAGGCCCAATAAAACCAAGACTCTTTTTCAGTTGTCTTATTTTGATGATCCACTTTTGTTTTGTAATGAAGTCAACGATTTAGCTCTTGGGATTTAAGGTCAAAATTTAAACAGAGCTTATATGTTGACTCTTAGGGTTCTTGGTCCAATGGTTACATTTTGAATCAAGATCAAAACGTCTATTTTAAATTGAGGATTGTTGATATCTGTTTTGGATTTACCTTGATGCTTTTTTGAGTGACAATGTACCTTAAGAACTTTTTGAAAATGATTCTGAAAGTACACTTCACCAGATTGAACTTCGTAATGACGTAATCGTTCAGTATGTTGAAGCACTCCTTCAAGTGATTGATGTGATTGGCGCGATAAGAGATTTAACGAGCACATCGTCAATGTATATCTCCATTGCGAATCCGAGTTTGTCAGCAACATTTTATTGACCAAACTTTCCGAAAGACATGACCTTATAACAATAGATCCCGGTCGGTGGTGAGTGCAGTCTTGTCCCTATCGTCGGGATGCATCATAATCTGATTGTACCCAGTGAAAGCATCCATGAATATGAATTGTTTCCTTATGTTGACTCGACAAGTCGGTTAATATACAGGAGAGGGAAGTTGTCTTTTGGACACACCTTATTAAGATCCGTGAAGTCGATGCAAATATTTTATTTACCGCTCTTCATTTTTGCGATGAGCAGATTAGCCAACCATTTGGAGTATCTTACTTTTGTTATTGATTATGCTCCCAGTTGTCTGTCTACTTTGTCTTTGACTATCTTTGCTCTCTCCGGTCCTAACTTTCTTCTTTTGTGCTTGATCGGCTTGAAATTTGGATCAGCTTTCAGTTCATGAGTATAATAGAAGGGTCTATTCTTTCATATTAGCCGTGGACCAAGCAAAGGTTAAGATGTTGCCTTTGAGGAATGTGATGATCTTCTCCTTGATATCTTCGGCCAACTATGCACCGACTCTAATAACTCGATCTGGATTATCTTTCTCGATGTTTATCTCAATGATTTCCACCTTCTATTGGTACACCTTTTTGATTAGCTTGGCAACTGGCTTGACAAGAAAAGCTACTTTTGTAACTTTTCATTTAGGAAATCAAGAGGTTTCTATCATTGTTTTGATCTCCTTTCAGGGTGAGTATCATCACATTTATATTTATGAACTTAATACATTGATAGTATGTTGAGGGAACGGCTCGCATTGAGTGAATCCACGGCGTGCCGAGGATCATGTTGTAGGAAGCTGGGGTACCGATGACTGAGAACTTGACGATTTTGGTTATTTCCTCGACGAAAACATTCAATCGGATTGTACCGAGCATTTCCTTGGAGAATCCACTGAACCCTGTGAGAGATCATGCCAAAGATTTCATATCTTGAAGATCGATTCCCATTTTTTTCAAAGTTTCATTGAACATAAGGTCGAATGAATTACATGTGTCTATGAGAATTTTGTGAATGTCTCTTCTCGGTCTTTGGTCTCCTCTTCATATAAATGTCATTTTTCCTCTTCTCCTTTGATTGGTTCAAACCTATGCCGACTTCAATCTAGTTGGGCCGACTGACAACCGATCTAGGCTGAGTTCTATTTATTCGATAAGCATTGTTTTAGGAATTTAATCCATTTCCAACAATCCAGCTCGATCCAATTTCTTATAATATTTTGTTAGATGAGAGATTATAATATGTTTTTATTGTAAAGTTATTTATCAGATCAAGATTGTTATAATATGTTTTTAAGTTTTGAAAGTGTTTTGTAAAGTTACAAACTTACTTTCCAAAGAATTATAAGATTGATCACAGATTTTAAATACTGCAAAATTCAAAATATTTAAATTTCTTTATGATTATTAATTTTTATAAGGTGATTGATCAACGGAAAGGATACACCAGTAGAATCAAATTTGTTGAACAAAAAAAAAGTAGAATCAAATTTTGTTTATTTTGGCTCTAAATCGTAGATCTCTAATTTCTTTTTTTTTTTTTCTAGCATCTGTTTAGCTTCAATGAATGTACAAAAAATTAGAATTTTTTGAATATGCTTACATCCACCAATAAAAATGAATTAAGGCTTTAACTAGTTATCATAAATTGACATTAGTGGAATAAGAAGGAATGGAATATAGAGCAAAATAGAATATATTTATTTCCATTTGCTCATGCTAAAAATAAAAAAAAATTGAATTTTGTTAATATTTTGTGTAATTGATGGAATAAACATTTTATTCCATTTATTACAAGCGGTAAAAACAATTATGGAATTAATGGAATAGAGCATTCTATTGTGATGATGGGTTCAACTGTGGATTTAAAAATTTAGCTTTAAAATTTTAGTTTTAGGTAAATTTGTTGTAACTGTAAAGTTGTTACTGTAGATTTTTTTGCAAAGACTTTTGTTGTACTTAAATTTGTTGTAGCTGTAAATTATAGGCTGTAGATATTTTAAAATAAAATATGTTAAATCTGTGATGTATATATAAAATAATTATTTTTTTATCAATTAAATAATTTATATTAATACTTTTTAGGGATTTTTGCCAAAACTAACCCACAACTTGATTTTAATCCCAAACCTATACCCAAACTTGAATCAAATGCAAAACTAACCTAAAAGCCTAGTGAAATTACAGCTCAACCCCTTGTGACCAAACAAAAAAACAGAAGTCATTTTTACGAATATAGCCCCAGTAAATTGTTTGAGTCGTATGAGATGTTGGAAGTCGTCTGGACGACTGAAGTGTAAGTCGTCTGGTACCAGTTTATTTTAAAAATAATTTATAAATCTTGTAAAAAAATATTTTGATGCGTGAAAAATAAAAATCAAGTAATTATAAACAGTTTTAAGTGATATAAATTAAGATATGATAAAATTGATTTGTTTTGAAGATAGATGAGTGGAAGTAGTGAATCATGAAATACTTTGGTTTAGGAGTTTGACAAACATATGTTGTAGTATTGTATGTATTGTTAGGGTTAGATTTTGGAAAACTAAAATATTTTTTTCAAAAATTAGTTTTCACCTATATGTGTTTATTTCTGTGTATAGTAAACACTTTTCAAGTTTGATTTGGTTTTATGAAGTGTTTAATTAGATAATTAAGTTTAGGGGTTATGTTTAGGGTGTGGGCGACTTATATTTCAGTCGTCTGTTGAATAATTTATCCGGACGGCGTATATTTCAGTGCAATCGTATCGAACCTTTAATTTTACCAATGCGTTTTAACCTAACCGGATCATTTTACTCGGACAACTTACATTTCAGTCGTGCGGTGAAGAAATTAAAACAGGCGACTTACATGTAAGTCTTCCAAATATTCCCCTAAAGTTTTAAAAAATTATTTTCCCACTTAAATAATTTAAAACCGGATGGAAAATTTTCTATTTTAGTTTCCCGCTAAAATATTTAATTTCCCACTAAAAATATTAAACTCTTACGGACGACTTACATGTAAGTCGTCTGGTACCAGTTTATTTTAAAAATAATTTATAAATCTTGTAAAAAATATTTTGATCGTGAAAAATAAAAATCAAGTAATTATAAACAGTTTTAAGTGATATAAATTAAGATATGATAAAATTGATTTGTTTTGAAGATAGATGAGTGGAAGTAGTGAATCATGAAATACTTTGGTTTAGGAGTTTGACAAACATATGTTGTAGTATTGTATGTATTGTTAGGGTTAGATTTTGGAAAACTAAAATATTTTTTCAAAATTAGTTTTCACCTATATGTGTTTATTTACGTGTATAGTAAACACTTTTCAAGTTTGATTTGGTTTTATGAAGTGTTTAATTAGATAATTAAGTTTAGGGGTTATGTTTAGGGTGTGGGCGACTTATATTTCAGTCGTCTGTTGAATAATTTATCCGGACGGCGTATATTTCAGTCGTCTGTTGAATAATTTATCCGGACGGCGTATATTTCAGTCGTGCGGTGAAGAAATTAAAACAGGCGACTTACATGTAAGTCGTCTGGTACCAGTTTATTTTAAAAATAATTTATAAATCTTGTAAAAAATATTTTGATCGTGAAAAATAAAAATCAAGTAATTATAAACAGTTTTAAGTGATATAAATTAAGATATGATAAAATTGATTTGTTTTGAAGATAGATGAGTGGAAGTAGTGAATCATGAAATACTTTGGTTTAGGAGTTTGACAAACATATGTTGTAGTATTGTATGTATTGTTAGGGTTAGATTTTGGAAAACTAAAATATTTTTTCAAAATTAGTTTTCACCTATATGTGTTTATTTCGTGTATAGTAAACACTTTTCAAGTTTGATTTGGTTTTATGAAGTGTTTAATTAGATAATTAAGTTTAGGGGTTATGTTTAGGGTGTGGGCGACTTATATTTCAGTCGTCTGTTGAATAATTTATCCGGACGGCGTATATTTCAGTCAAAATCGTAAATATCGAACCTTTAATTTTACCAATGCGTTTTAACCTAACCGGATCATTTTACTCGGACAACTTACATTTCAGTCGTCTGTTGAATAATTTATCCGGACGGCGTATATTTCATCGTCGACATCGTATCGAACCTTTAATTTTACCAATGTACGTTTTAACCTAACCGGATCATTTTACTCGGACAACTTACATTTCAGTCGTCTGGTGAAGAAATTAAAACAGACGACTTACATGTAAGTCTTCCAAATATTCCCGCCTAAAGTTTTAAAAAAAAATTATTTTCCCACTTAAATAATTTAAAACCAGATGGAAAATTTTCTATTTTAGTTTCCCGCTAAAAATATTTAATTTCCCACTAAAAATATTAAACTCTTCTGGACGACTTACATGTAAGTCGCCTGTTTCAATTCTTCAACAGACGACTGAAATGTAAGTCGCCTAGAAGTCGTCGAGTCAAAATATTTAACCTAATTGGATTTTTGTCTCCTATATAAAGAAAATTTACACATTCTCTCTCCTCTCAAATGGCTGCAACAAAATGTAATGTTCATCATTCTAAAACTCTCCAACCTCTCTCTAATCTCTTTGACTTGAAAACACCAAACTTTATATGAATTTTTCAGTTTTGTCTCATGTATTTCTTACTAATCTATCTCTTTTGCAGGTTTTTAATCAAATGGTACTCATCTTCCACTAATTTAAAGGTAGATCTATTAATTTTAGATATGTATTTTTGTGTGTTCTATAAATGTAGATCTATCTAATCTTCCACTCATTTTCTATTTTTAAGTCATTTGAGCGTTTTTGAATATGCGGGTTTTCAGATCCGGATTTGATATGCGTGTTTTTCAGATCTGGAAGACTTCGGATGACTTACTTGTTAGTCGATGCGGAAGTCGTCTGGAAGTCGTCTAGACTTCTTGGAAGTCTTCGACAAAGTCGTCACGGACTTCTTGGAAGTCTTCGACAAAGTCGTCACGGACTTCCGGGAAGTTGTCTGGATTTTTCGGCGTTTTGGTAAGTTCTTATGTCGATTTTTCTTCATTTGGTAACTTCTTGTTGTATAAAGTTCTTACTTTTTCCCAAACTAAAACTCTCCAAACCCTCTAATCTCTTTGACTTGAAAACACAAAACTTTATATGAATTTTTCAGTTTTGTCTCATGTCTTTCTTACTAATCTATCTTTTTGCGGGTTTTAATTAGATGGTACTCATCTTCCACTAATTTAAAGGTAGATCTATTATTTTTAGATATGTATTTTTGTGTGTTCGTAAAGGTAGATTTATCTAATCTTCCACTCATTTTTCTGTTTTAAGCCATTTGAGCGTTTTTGAATATGCGGGTTTTCAGATCCGGATTTGATATGCGTGTTTTTCAGATCCGGATTTGATATGCGTGTTTTTCAGATCCGGATTTGATATGCGGGTTTTCAGATCCGGATTTGATATGCGTGTTTTTCAGATCCGGATTTGATATGCGTTTTTCAGATCTGGATTTAATATGCGTGTTTTTCAGATCCGGATTTGATATGCGTGTTTTTCAGATCTGGATTTAATATGCGGTTTTTCAGATCTGGATTTAATATGCGTGTTTTTCAGATCCGGATTTGATATGCGTGTTTTTCAGATCTGGATTTAATATGCGTGTTTTTCAGATCCGGATTTGATATGCGGGTTTTCAGATCCGGATTTGATATGCGTGTTTTTCAGATCTGGATTTAATATGCGGGTTTTCAGATCTGGATTTAATATGCGGTTTTTCAGATCTGGATTTAATATGCGTGTTTTTCAGATCCGGATTTGATATGCGGGTTTTCAGATCGGAAGACTTCGGATGACTTACTTGTTAGTCGATGCGGAAGTCGTCGAGTCAAAATATTTAATTTCCCACTAAAAATATTAAACTCTTACGGGCGACTTACATGTAAGTCTTCCAAATATTCCCGCTAAAGTTTTAAAAAAATTATTTTCCCACTTAAATAATTTAAAACCGGATGGAAAATTTTCTATTTTAGTTTCCGCTAAAATATTTAATTTCCCACTAAAAATATTAAACTCTTACGGGCGACTTACATGTAAGTCTTCCAAATATTCCCTTTAAAGTTTTAAAAAAATTATTTTCCCACTTAAATAATTTAAAACCGGATGGAAAATTTTCTATTTTAGTTTCCGCTAAAATATTTAATTTCCCACTAAAAATATTAAACTCTTACGGGCGACTTACATGTAAGTCGCCTGTTTCAATTCTTCAACAGACGACTGAAATGTAAGTCGCCTAGAAGTCGTCGAGTCAAAATATTTAACCTAATTGGATTTTTTGTCTCCTATATAAAGAAAATTTACACATTCTCTCCTCCTCTCAAATGGCTGCAACAAAATGTAATGTTCATCATTCTAAAACTCTCCAACCTCTCTCTAATCTCTTTGACTTGAAAACACCAAACTTTATATGAATTTTTCAGTTTTGTCTCATGTATTTCTTACTAATCTATCTCTTTTGCGGGTTTTAATCAAATGGTACTCATCTTCCACTAATTTAAAGGTAGATCTATTAATTTTAGATATGTATTTTTGTGTGTTCTATAAATGTAGATCTATCTAATCTTCCACTCATTTTCTATTTTTAAGTCATTTGAGCGTTTTTGAATATGCGGGTTTTCAGATCCGGATTTGATATGCGGGTTTTCAGATCTGGAAGACTTAGGGCGACTTACTTGTTAGTCGTCGGAAGTCGTCTGGAAGTCGTCTAGACTTCTTGGAAGTCTTCGACAAAGTCGTCGGACTTCTTGGAAGTCGTCTGAACTTCTTAGAAGTCGTCCGGACTTCTTAGAAGTCGTCGGACTTCTTGGAAGTCGTCTGAACTTCTTAGAAGTCGTCCGGACTTCTTAGAAGTCGTCGGACTTCTTGGAAGTCGTCTGAACTTCTTAGAAGTCGTCCGGACTTCTTAGAAGTCGTCCGGACTTCTTAGAAGTCGTCTGACTTCTTAAAAGTCGCCTGGTCTTGTTTACTCAAGTGGAATCCAAGCTTGTCTTTGTAGAGGAATGATCTATAATAGTTTTGTTTGTGGTCTATTTTGTGAATTGCATATCTACTCTTTTAGTTGTGAATTTTTTGTAAAATCAGTAATAATGTTTTCCAAGATGTATTAAATGTGCTAACAATGTGTTTACACATTTACAAATCAATGAAATAATAGACTTCAGTAGCCTTTTTCTTATCTTTGTATCTCTCATATGCAATAATAAACTCCAATGGCCTTTTCTCATCTTAATAAACAAAAATGTTGGTAGCTTCATATTGATACAACATTTTAAGAAGCATTTAACCCTTCTTCCAACTCATAACAATAGTCATCATTATTGTCTATAACAATAATACTTAAGAGATGGAAACAAACAATAGTAACTAGTCAAAGCATATCATATTTTTTATAAGTTTAGTTGAAAAACTTAGTCAAATTTAGTAAAACTAAGGAGAGAACATATTTTGTAAATATGATTTTTACATATCTTGAAGTTACTTATCACTCTTAAAAATACAAGTTATTCAAAAACTAACTTAGAAGACTTAAAAACTAGCGGAGAAGATGCGGACGACTTCAATCTAAGTTGTCCAGATGACTAAACTATCGTCGTCTAGTCATGAGAGGTTATTTTGCAATTGACTTTGAAATCTGTTATTTGGACGACTAAAAATAAGTCGTCTACTATTGTTTGGTTAAAAAACCCCAAAAAGCTAGGCGACTTACATTTCAGTTGTCATAGGTTAGTTTTGCATTTGACTGGATTATTTCGAAGTTTGACTTTTACGAGCGACTTACATTTCAGTTGTCATAGGTTAGTTTTGCGGTTGAAAAAAACTTTATATGAATTTTTCTTTGTCTCATGTCTTTCTTACTAATCTATCTTTTTGCGGGTTTTAATTAGATGGTACTCATCTTCCACTAATTTAAAGGTAGATCTATTATTTTTAGATATGTATTTTTGTGTGTTCGTAAAGGTAGATTTATCTAATCTTCCACTCATTTTTCTGTTTTAAGCCATTTGAGCGTTTTTGAATATGCGGGTTTTCAGATCTGGATTTAATATGCGGGTTTTCAGATCACGGAAGACTTCGGATGACTTACTTGTTAGTCGATGGAAGTCGTCGAACTTCTTAGAAGTCGTCTGGACTTCTTAGAAGTCGTCCGGACTTCTTAGAAGTCGTCCGGACTTCTTAGAAGTCGTCTGGACTTCCTAAAAGTCTTCGACAAAGTCGTCGGACTTCTTAGAAGTCGTCCGGACTTCTTAGAAGTCGTCTGGACTTCTTAGAAGTCGTCCGGACTTCTTAGAAGTCGTCTGACTTCTTAAAAGTCGCCTGGTCTTGTTTACTCAAGTGGAATCCAAGCTTGTCTTTGTAGAGGAATGATCTATAATAGTTTTGTTTGTGGTCTATTTTGTGAATTGCATATCTACTCTTTTAGTTGTGAATTTTTGTAAAATCAGTAATAATGTTTTCCAAGATGTATTAAATGTGCTAACAATGTGTTTACACATTTACAAATCAATGAAATAATAGACTTCAGAGCCTTTTTCTTATCTTTGTATCTCTCATATGCAATAATAAACTCCAATGGCCTTTTCTCATCTTAATAAACAAAAATGTTGGTAGCTTCATATTGATACAACATTTTAAGAAGCATTTAACCCTTCTTCCAACTCATAACAATAGTCATCATTATTGTCTATAACAATAATACTTAAGAGATGGAAACAAACAATAGTAACTAGTCAAAGCATATCATATTTTTTATAAGTTTAGTTGAAAAAACTTAGTCAAATTTAGTAAAACTAAGGAGAGAACATATTTTGTAAATATGATTTTTACATATCTTGAAGTTACTTATCACTCTTAAAAATACAAGTTATTCAAAAACTAACTTAGAAGACTTAAAAACTAGCGGAGAAGATGCGGACGACTTCAATCTAAGTTGTCAGGATGACTAAACTATCGTCGTCTAGTCAAGCGCAGAGGTTATTTTGCAATTGACTTTGAAATCTGTTATTTGGACGGTAAAAATAAGTCGTCTACTATTGTTTGGTTAAAAACCCCAAAAGCTAGGCGACTTACATTTCAGTTGTCATAGGTTAGTTTTGCATTTGACTGGATTATTTGAAGTTTGACTTTTACGAGCGACTTACATTTCAGTCGTCTAGTGAAAATTAAAATAATAATATTTTTTAAAAAGTAGACGACTTACAGTTAAGTCGTCATAGGTTAGTTTTGCAGTTGAAAAAAAAAACTTCAAGATTTAATTATATACAGGCGACTTATAATTCAGTCGTCCACGAGACTCTTGAAATGTAAGTCGCCCAGATTTACGAGGTTTGACCGAATCTCGAAAATCCTCGACGACTTACAAGTAAGTCGCCCGGTGGACGCCTGAATTATAAGTCGTCTGTATAATTAAATCTTGAAGTTTTTTCAATTGCAAAACTAACCTATGACTACTTAATTGTAAGTCGCTTACTTTTAAAAAATATTATTATTTTAATTTTCGACGCACGACTGAAATGTAAGTCGCCCTGGGAAGTCAAACTGTAATTATCCAATAAATGCAAACTAACCTATGACGACTGAAATGTAAGTCGCCTAGTTCTTGGAAATTTTTGAAACCAAACAATAGTAAACGACTTAACTTTCACCGCCTCGGGTTACAAATTTCAAAGTCAATTGCAAAACTAACCTATGACGACTGAAATGTAAGTCGCCTACTGCCGGCGACTTCCCAAGTAAGTCGTCGACGAACAGATCTGGAAAAAACTTCGATGTCATACCTTAAATTGGTGAGATAAGTTCCTTAGCATACATAAGGCTTCTCGAGCACACGTAATCACAAACGAAAGTCACCCACCCGAATCGTTAGCTTCTATGACTCTATGAACCATAAAAAATTTAGAATCAAAATCTTGGGTTTTTTTAGCTCATTGTGGAGAGAGAAAGTGAAAGATATGTTGTGTTTAGTTCACAAGAATGGAAAAAGAAGAAGGGTAAATCGATTTTGGGAGCATTAAGAGCTTCAAATTGGTTGTTCATGGTGGTTGTGGTATTGATGACAATGGCAATCTTGTAATTACTTGAAGATGATGAGGGTGAGAGAGTAAAGATGTCATTTTCGAAAAAAAAAAAAATTGATGGCATTTTCGTAAATTATATGACTTGTGGGGTGAATAGGGCAAAACCAGTTTTCAAAAAAAAAGGAGGTTAGTTTTGTGTTTGACTTTAAGTTGTAGGTCAATTTTGCAAAAAGCCCTACTTTTTATAAATTCTCAAAGTTTATTGTTATTTAAAATGTGATATGTAAATAGTATATATTTTATTTAAAATATTTCAATAATTTTTTACAACACCCAAAATGGAATTAAATATTTATAGATGTTTTTAATTATGATTATCTAATTTATTTGATATTATAGATATTTTTTTTATTTCACAAATTCTACAGCCTATAAAAGAAAGCTTTCGGTTTTTTACCTAAAATACATTAAAAAGAATTTTGCTTTAATTTTTTTTGTTGTAACTTTAAAAATAAAGTCAAAACATGATTGGTAAGAGTTTATAAAAACTTGATTTATGTTTTAACTATTAAAAATTAAGATATAACATGATTGGTAAAGTTTAGTGATTTAAAAGTAAACTAGATTTTGATCCGCGTTTCGAAAGCGCGGGTTTTCTGAGATTATATTATAATATAAAGTCATATTATTTGAGCAAGAGAATTTTTGAAAATTATATATTCTATAAGTAGTCTATTTAAGATTTTATATGTACATTTTATACAATTTTCTCTTAGACCTTGATATTTAATCCAGACCAAAGACCAAACCGAAATCGACTCAAAACATAGGTTTAGTTTGGGTTTGGGTTCAGAGAAAATTACCTAATAGGTATTTCTTTTGGATCCTCTGGTCTTTGTTTGAGTTTGGATCCTACCCGAGACCTTTGTTATAGTTTTCATGTGAATATTTTATATTTTAGATGTCTCACCATTTTGTAGTGCAATTGAATTGTGGTATTAAATTTTTTGTTTTATAAATTTATATTTGTTTCCGTTTTAAGTGTTTTATAATTTTTTTTATAAATTTACATTGCAGATGTATCATATATTTGTCAATATCTGTTTATTAGTTATTCTTTTATTGTTTCCATATTTAAAAGTGAGATTTATTACGTGTATTTGAGTTATGGTAACTGAATATATTTGATGAAATATTAATTACAAATCGAGTTTTTTATATTGCTAAAAGACCATATTTTTTTTTAAATGTTATCCATGTTTCCAAACAATATAGATGTATAGTGCTATTTTTGTTTCCAAACAAATCTAAAATGTACTTCAATTTTAATAATATAGATAAAGTTAAAGTAAGGAGATAAAACCTAACCAATCTCCCCGGTTATATCATTCCAAAAACTGACAATCGAGTTGCAGTCTAACTTAAGAACATACTAGGAATAGTATATACAGTTATGTGATCTGATGATACTTTTGAGAATAATATCTTGTCTAATATATATTTATATCAAATCGGTAAAGAAACTAAAGATATTTATTTCATGCATTTAGAATAAAATCATTGTTTATTGTAATGTATATCAGAACAATTTCTTTCTAGAATCAAACATTGTTTTGTTATATTTTCAAAAAGCAAATACTAAAACTGAAAAGAATCTAATATCTGTAAAATAAACACCTAAACACATGCTAGTTTTGTCTATTTATTCCCTCAAAAAGCTTTATTACGGTTAGAACAACCCATCAAAAGATGGCAGCTTCTTCTTCCGTCGGAATCTCTCTCTCCTTCTTTTTCTGGGCTCTGCTAATCTCACCGTCTGTCTCACAACAAACATGCAAGTCACAGACATTCTCCGGCGACAAGACCTACCCTCATTGCCTAGACCTCCCTCAACTCAAAGCCTTCCTCCACTACTCATACGACGAACCAAACACAACCCTCGCCGTCGTCTTCTCCGCTCCGCCGTCGAAGCCTGGAGGATGGATCGCTTGGGCAATAAATCCACAAGCCACCGGCATGGCTGGAGCTCAAACCTTAGTCGCCTTCAAGGACCCAAGTAAAGGCGTTGCCGTCGTGAAGACGCTAAACATTAGCTCTTACAGCACGATTATTCCGTCGAAGCTAGCGTTCGACGTTTGGGACATGAAAGCAGAGGAGGTGTCCGGAGACGGAGGAGGGACGCTGAGGATCTTCGCGAGGATTAAAGTTCCGTCTGATCTGGCTGCGAAGGGAAAGGTGAATCAGGTTTGGCAAGTCGGTCCTGGAGTGAGTCCCAAGGGGATGATAGCGAAGCACGACTTCGACACGGCGAATCTTTATTCTAAAGGACCTCTTGATTTAAGCGGCAATAACAACGGCGGCGGGGGCGGAGGCGAGGGAGATTCTAGAGTCAAGAAGAGAAATGTGAGTTTCTGTATTAAATAAATTAAATAAAAACAAAACAAATCAAAACTGAAGCTAAATTTGTGCAGATTCATGGGATATTAAACGCCGTGAGTTGGGGGATTCTGTTTCCGGTCGGAGCAATAGTAGCCAGGTACATGAGGATATTTGAATCCGCAGATCCTGCTTGGTTTTACATCCACGTGTCTTGTCAGTTCTCTGCTTACGTCATTGGCGTTGCTGGTTGGGCCACCGGGCTCAAGCTCGGCCACGAGTCCGAAGGTGTTCGTTTTGCCAGCCACGGTAACATCGGCATCGCCCTCTTCTCCCTCGCCACCATTCAGGTAAATTACAAAAGGCCCTGTTTCTTACCCTTTAAAGTTATTTATTGTTCCGAGACATGTTTCGAAAAGTTGAAAAAAGCTCTTCTTCATATCAATCACTAAAGTTGTTAAAACCATCACTTCCTTTTAACTTAACTCTAACCTATGTTTACCATTTGCTTTTGACTATGTTTCTTGAGCTTGAGAGTACTTTCTTGTCTTTTCTGTCATCATTTAGATGTTTGCGATGTTGCTAAGGCCAAAGAAAGACCACAAATATAGATTATATTGGAATATCTACCACCATGGAGTCGGCTATTCCATCCTCACCCTCGGGATCATTAATGTATTCAAAGGTCTTAGCATCTTGAACCCACAAGACACATACAAGACTGCTTACATTGCAGTGATCGCGAGCCTTGGAGGCATAGCTTTGCTCTTTGAAGCCGTCACTTGGGTCATTATGCTCAAGAGAAAATCAAACAGCTAAATGAAGCCTTTTAGGACATGAGTAAACAAAGATCTATATTATCTGGAGATGTTGTTACTAATTTATTATGATGAACATTCAAGGTCTTGATGTATTGAAGAAACACATGTATGATTATTGTCTTGTACGAGATTTGTTTTTAGAGTGTTTATTATTGTACTTTGAATATATGAACATTTAGAGTTTCCAATTAGTTATTTGGACTTTTTTTTTGTCAACAGTTATTTGGACTTATTCCATGTGACAAAGACAATCAGGTATGTCCACATGCTTGTGGCCAATTAAATATTTTGTAAGATAAAAAGTCTACCTACTAATTCCCAGACAAATTATGCTGCCAAAACATAATCATACCTAGGTGTCGTCCTCTCATTATTCATTAGACTCGTTTCTCAAAGGTCCCAGTCCACTTTATTTAAGGCATCATTGCAAATTTTTGTTGAAATGTCATTTGAAAACTTTTTTAACATTGTTTGCTTCTTTGATTTGTTAAAATTTTATTTGAAAACTCTAATAGACGTTTTTTCCTTCTTTAGTTATGAAAGGTGACCGTATTTGTATATTCCACAAACAATTACTAAAACATCCTATTTTCAGGTATTGAGTGTGAGCAAGCATAAACAAATATGGCTAAAATATTCACCATAGAAAAGGAGACCCCATGAACGCCTGACAATTACCGCACCATTTTCTTTGCGGTGTAAGCAAATTTGTCATTTCGTATGATCATTCCATAAAATGCACTTAAGGGTAACCTCTCTGATAATTATTTAATATAAGATTATATCATTGATTAATGATATAAACTAAAGTGAACGGATTAATTAATTTTTTTTTTAGCTTCCACTTCTTCAACGTTACCAACCTAAAATGATTTGTCCAATGACATCTATGAATTCAAACAAATATGCATATTGTCCAGATTGTATAGAAATACAAATGCATGCTTCTTTTTAGAGAAAATATATTCAAATATTATTACCTATCAATAAGTTCCTTTCACATTTTCATCTTAACACCTCACCAAAATTAGTGAAATACTTTTCCGGTACAGCTTTCGGAAAATAAATCAAATCTTTGGTCCTAGTTGTTCGAAGAATATAGAGATTATAAGGAAACGAACTCATCCTGGACTCGTCACCGTATTATTTTAGACGGAATGCATTGATTGATAAAGCTTGCCCAGTTGCCCTTCAATTAGAAAATGTTATGCTTCTCTGGAAGTTCATTCTTAATAGATGTATGCAATATGGTACCATGTATTTAGCGAAAAAGACACGCATTTGTACATTCTTATGTCGTGAGAAACCTTCGTTAGATTTTGACAGTAATAGTACAGTACGCTCACCAATTTATCCACAAAGATTAAATAAATAAAGTTTCCCGCTATGGAATCGTACAAAATCTATTTATTTGTTGATAATCTTCACGTGAATTTTCTGGGTCTCACTTGATGCTTTTAATATAGATTGACCGGAACATAGTGTGGAACACTTTAAAAAAATTTATCTTTGTTTGAATATTTAAGTCATTTAATCGACATTGTTGAGGAGAAGAGATTGAATTTTTATCTGTGAAACTTGGTTGCATTTTATTCTAAGACCTCTCTTTTTCTTTCTTTCCCTTTTCTGATGAGACCTGTCTTTTTAACTTGTAATAATTAAAGGACGTGACCTTAGCCTATTGGTTAAGGTTTAAAGGTTTCTATACCTAGGTCTGGGGTTCAAATCCCAGACTATGCAATTTCTTGCAGATTATAGGATGCGAAGTTTTCGGAGGTTCAGTCTTACGTAGCGAGCCGTTCGTTGTGGTCGATCATTTGTGGTGAGAGCCTGTCCATCGAGGATGTCGTACATGCAGAACCGTCCGTGGTTTCAAGTGTTTCGGGAAGAGCTTCATCGTGGAATCATTATTCGTGGAGCTATTCATCATTATCGCATATATTGCAGGTAATTGATCATCATATCTAATAGATTTAGAGATTATATGATGATGTAATGTGTTACTCAGCGTTAAAAAAAAAAAAATTAAAGGATGTCAAAACCAAAAATAAAAAAAGGTTTCATAATTAGTGGAACTTTGTTCCGCAAACTTAGGCCCATAGTTAAGGGGTCCCTAACATCCCTTGATTACAAAATTATAATAATCTATTATGAAGAATTTAAGTTCTTAATTGTATGGTTATTCATTGTGTATTCACAGAATCAGTTTAAGTTGAGTTTAAAGACAACTTATGTTTTGTTGCTTCAAAGTTCAAATTGTTTAAACATAAAATCTTTTTTACTCCACAATTAAATCTTTTATCGTATGCATCAGCTATTTACTAATCTCAGGATACTATATATTATCTTCACTTTGTCATGTAACCGATACCAGATTTAAACTCTGAACCCTGATTCTTGATACGAATTGATGACTATCAAGGCTCTTTTATCACACCTTTTGAATTCATCATGTTCTTCCTCACATTTGTAGCCTAGTTCCATTTCACTATGCTTTAATACATGTTGGATAATGTTCATTTGTAGCAGAAAAAGTAGGATCCAGATCTAGAATCCTCTCGTCCGCCACGTTCGATATCTTTCTTATTTGGCATTACATGCTCTGAGAATGGTTGAGACTACATCGTACTTCTTTGGCACCTCACCGATCATCTTCTCTTCATCAATTAGTCATCATGTTCTACACGGAAAATCAACCATATATCCATAAGCTCCTTGTCTTGTCTCATATTAGGTAGTTGTTGTTAAGACCGGTAACTAGGTTTAAAGACTAATTAAACAATAATAAGAGAGGTCAGGGCCAAAGATTCTGTTTAATTAAGTGTACAAGTCGAACTGAGAAACGAAGTACAAATTTTCCCTCTCAAAAATTAAGAACATGTAGTCAAGAGCTCGTTATCTTTCTCTCTAATTCTTACCCTCTCTTCTCTATTTAGTGCGGTATTTATTGAGCTCCCCTCCCCCACTCCTTGGTTTTCGTAATGACTGTGTCAAAGGGTCGTTTCATCAATCATCGTTGTACTCAGTGACGAAGTTAGAAATATTTTTGATTAGAGTCCCAATATATAATTTTAATATATAAATATTATATATATATATATATATATCAAAAATATTTTATTACAAATTATGGGGGCAAATGACGATTTAAACATAAATTATGAGGTCAAATGCCAAATTTTAACTAAATCTTATAGTAATTTTAGAAAAAAAATACACTAAAATTTGTTTCCCCTCTATTTTACTGGGGTCACTTGACCCCACTACTGCCTCTGTGCCTCAGCCCCTGATTGTACTTGTTGCTTGTGCTGGTTGTTGTCAGCTATGATCGGCGGTAGACACATAGCTAGCACACTGTTTTCGCTGTTCCTCATTGCGTGGCGAGATGTCTTCATAAATTTGAAATAGTTGGCCAATCTTGCCAAATGACTTGGAGAACAGGTGGTGAGAACGCTGATGAAAGTTCAGGTAAGAACAGAGCCGGTCCTAGAGGTGTGGGGGCTCTATTCAAAATTAAAGATATTTTTAGTGATTTTTAGTAAAAATTAATGTAAATTTCTTTAAAATATAAAGTTTGAAGTTTACTAACATAAATATATAATTATTTTAATTATATTATTACAATTTTACATATTATATAACATAGAATACATTAACAATTTTATTATTATATAAACTATTGCTTACTTAATATATTTAACACTATTTAATAATATAAATATACCTATATATACAAAAGGTTTTTTAAAAAAAGGGGGCCCCACCAAATGGGGGCCCCATCCAAATGTTTCGAAATCATACCCACAAGCCCGACACTGAATAAGAAGCCAAGCTTCCGGCTCTTCTCAAAGAGATGAATCGCTTTTTTGGTCTTTACGTGTACGATGATGATATCGATCATATCTTTGAAAGAAATAATATTATACTAGATTTTGGATCTGCGCACGGACGTGTTATTTTGCTTCAAGAAAATGATTACATTATATAAATTGTAATTTTAAAGATATATAATATTATATTACATATTTGTTTTAGTTGACATGTTTACACACAACGTACATTTTTAATTGTTTATATGTTGTAATTTATCGTTTAAAATATACAATTCTTTTTAGTTCTTTGTATATGTATGCATATGTACTTTAATCTATTAAAACAATATATATATATATATGAACATATATATAGAATTTATTATATATTAGTTGTTATAGTGGTTAAACTTTAACTTTTTGTTTCATATGGTTTAACTAACATGAATCCATTTTGGTATATATATTAATGTCTAACTGAAGCTAAATCTAGGTTCAAAAAAAAGAATGAAGCTAAATCTAATATATCCTAACTATATTTTAAGATGAAAGCAATGTCGAGCCATATAGTAATAGTTTATAAGACTCTTAGAACCTTGCCTTAGCTAAATACGTTTGGTTGTTACTTTACTGAGTGATGGATCTTCGGTTTTATGTTTATGATAATAATAGTGTTAATAGCTTAAGATAACCAAAGAGAACCCACATGTTTATTCAAAACATCAAAACGAAATTTAAATAATTTAAATAAATGTTAGGTAAAAAAAAATTGTTCACATAAATTGAGACAATATTCAAAAAAAAAAAAAAATTTGAATCAGCAAGCTTTATCCCACGAGAACTTAGTAGTAGGTATTCCAAACCTGCAAAGAGTAAATACTTATCAATCCATACGTGAAAGAAATGTAATAACTAAATGCCATACCTTATCAATCCAACTACTATAGGTTGTCAAATACTTATTGAAAACAACATTCATAGTTTTTTTCCGACGTTTGCCATCTTTATCAGCAATCAGAATTTTCAAACATTTTTCCATGTAATCCTAGAAACAGTCATATATAGCTGACCATGTGAAAAAACAGGTCTTGGTAGAATACCTCTGCGAATAAAACCAGAATAAAATAACATTATTATACTGAAGGGGAATACAACTATATTATTTTTTTTGTCAATGGGGAATACAACTATATAAAACTACTAAACTAAAAGGGATATTTATTATTGAATTCTGTATTACCTATAAGGAATGGTATACTTTAGAGTTTCATTTCCTATGTCTTCACAATTGGCAAGAAATAGGAAAAGGCTCTCATCAGTTAAACCTGAACCACTTATGACAGTCTCGTCTCCGATGGTCATCTAGTATTGATGGTTAGTGGTTCGATATTAGCCACCAGCTGCAGAGATTGTAACACTTTCAATCACTTGCCTTAGCTATATCCAAAAGGTTTTATTTGCTTCCATGAATGTAAGCATTTGGCCTGAACTCGCCAATTGATTTTTTTTTTTTTTTTCAGTGAAACCACGATGATAATAAAAGCGTCAGTTATACGTACGACATGTCCACCAATACACTGTTCTTAATGAAAACCTGAGAGTATACATCTGTAAAAACTGACTAATCTCCCCATCAACTTTCCATGGAATCTATCCAGAGAACAAACCTCTGCCTCCTGGTTCCTGTTCAATAAGCAACCAGGCTCCATCTTCCTTTTATAGTTAACCCCTTGAACATCTTGTTAACATCTTATTGTCTGCAATAACGGGGAACTTTTCCCCATACTCTTTGCCCATTTAGTTTACTATTTTCTTGCTATGACCAATTGATTTTTTAAGGTCGGAGTTTTGTGATCAGAGCAGAAGTTGTCATCTTAAGCATGTTTGGGATTTTCTGTGTAAAATGTTGTATGTTTCAGAAAATAGTGAGGTATATATAGTTAGTTTCCGATAGCCTAGGTTAAATTGGATATTTTAACTATTTCGATTTTCAGTTGAGATATGAACGTCTTGAATGAGAAATAATTAATATGTATTTGAAACAGAATATTCTTATTTCTAAGATAAGGCAAATGTGAATTGCAAGTTCAAATGTAGATTGTGTTAGTTATATCTGTAGCTGATTGCGTACTAATAGGAAACTTTTTAGGAATGTTATCAATGCTAGTAATCGAGGAAGTTCAATTTGTTTTGATTTAGTGCGCCGGTAACATCTAATGATATATATATATATATATAATTTTTGATTTTGCAGCTCACCATCTAATCGAGGAATATCTAACAATTGAAACAGGTTTGGGTTTAATTCTGCAGACCAAAAACGTGACCGAACTATGGATTGCAACATTTAACCAAGAAACATTAACAGAGGAATATTTTGTATTGCAACACGCTTGTTTTGATTTATGCAGACCAAATTTAACCGAGGAATTCGTAATTCCATGCTCAAGTATATACACATTTTGTTTTTTAAGTAGTGAACCAAACTATGTATATATTGTCTGCAGATAAAATTTAACCGAGAAATATTTTGTTTTGATTTGTGCAGACCAAATTAAACCCTAGCATTTTAGTTAACTCAGCACGTGATTTTAGATTGACTTGGTTTTATACACGTTAGATTTTCAGGCCGGGTAAGTTGAGGTATGAAAACGGCTGTGTTTTAATTTAAGTGGCATGGAATGGTAAATATTGAGGAAAACTCAGGGTTAAGTATAAAATGTACTTCTGTTTTAATAGTTTAGATGTTTCTTCGAATGACCTGTTCCCAGCATCTCTGCCTAATAACCATCAAGAGGAGAAATATGGATTTTACGGGTTTGGAGGCCATATGAGTGAAGAAGATGAAAAGGTTGTGCTATAAACAACGAGTGCACCACCAGTCTACTACATAGTAGATGCATGGTAAGTAAAGTATCCTTATCTGAAACCTAACCTGCGTATCAAAGTGGACGGTCTCAATTTGGAGATTACCTCAAACAACAGTGACCCTATCTGGCAAGCCATGTTTTTATCAGTGATAAAGATATATGTTTCTCTGTTCATTCATCTATCCAACTTGTTGAAAAACTTATTTCATACATAGTTTAAATAGAATTCCTTAACATTTCATACATACATAATTTAAATTTCAACTACGCACCAGCACCACCATTTTCTGGGAGTCTCATAGGAAACACAGTTACTTAAGGAACGTCCATGTAACAAAGCCAGTATTGAGAGTTAGAATCTTCAACACAAAACTTCACGTATCCATGCAATTTATTTATACAGTAAATAATGGTGCATCATCTCCATAGAATGGTATGGGTTACAACTCTAGAAACCGGAAATGTCAGTCTTTGTCGGTCTCAGATGAGGCAGCCTTTCCAGAATACTTGTTGCGCCAGACCTTCTTATTCTTCTCGATAGTATTATGGTTTTGAGAAAATTCAGTAAGCCCTTGTCTGAGTGCTCCAAGTGTAACCCCATCACCCACCAAGATGCTTGTCACTCCCATTTTAGAAACCTGTTTAAAACACCAAAGAACTAATCATATCAAGCAAACGCAATGTAAAAGCTCAAGAAAGCACGGACAAAAAAAAAGTAGTTTTATTTTTATTAACTGATTTAATGTTTCTGTCCTCATCATCGAAGAAGAGCATGTCAGTAAACGGCACCCCTGTCCTTGTGTGTATCTTTTGAAAATGCTCCGTCTTGTGAGTCCAACTCGAAAATATTTCCTTGGCGACGAACAAGGACTTAATATTCAATTTGTCAATGAAAGTGTTGGCAATGTCTGAAGTGGGAGATCTGGAAGCAATCGCCATTTGAATTCCTTTCTCTTTCAGACCACTCATTATGCCCTTTGCTTGTGGGTACAAAGACGGCATTTCGCGTTTAGGACGACATTCACTGTGTAAGGGAAACAAAACAAACAAACAAACTTTGTGATCCATCTCTTTCCAGATTGTTCCTAATAAGACAAAACCCTACCCAAAATTTAACAATTCGAGACTAAAATATTCATTCCCAGATTCAGACAAAAAACTCAACCCCCAAATTACTCTGTCGGTTGATAATGTTCTGAATTTGATGAATCAAAATGAAGAATTAGAGAGGAAGGTTACCAGTAAAAAGGCCAGAGAGTATAATCGAGGTCGAAAACGACAAGTCTCGGAAGGATCTGAAACATTCCAATGATCTGCATCGCCTCGTCTCTAACCTTGTCGTCCGCCATCTTTCGGGAATAACGGAGACAGACTGCGCCTTCTTAAAACCCAAAGGTCAAAGGAACCCCTCCACTTTTCCCGGTTCTTACAATAAAGACCCTCATGTTTTAGTAAAATTATGTATACTAAGCAAGACTTTGGAGAATTGTATTTGCATCCTTGCCAGCTACTAGAACCATCGTTAACTCCAGTATCTTAACTGAGATTCTTAGATTTAGATAACAGACGGTTTTTAATTTTTCTTAAATACTAAGAACCGTCTCTTAAATAAGAGATATAAAAGCTGTCTCTTAAATATGAGATATAAAGTTGTCTCTTACCCAAAAAATGTAAAAAAAAAATAAAAAAATAAAAAAATATCAAATCATGAGTTAAAAATTTCGGCTAAGAGACTGTGGTTAGTCATGCTTAGTAAGTTAGTTAAAATTATACCAAATTTGTTTTTTTGTCATCACCAACCATAACACCAAATATTACACCAAAAGTAATATTATATATTATTTAATGTTTTCAGTTTTAATAATTTTTATGCTTTGATTATTTGAATTGATAAATAATTATTTGATCACACTTAGATATTATGTTTGTCATTTTTTTATTATAAGTTTATCAAATTTATTAACATTTATATTTTTGGTTTAACAAAATTATACATTATATGTATTTATTATATATATAATATTATATTAACAAACTATTAATTATGAAAAGCACCTAACATATAATATATTTATTTTAATAAATTTTTTTATTAGTTATTAATACAAGTTTAATTATATTATAAAAAAATTAAGAATTTTATTTTATTGTTTGGTGAATTTAATAGTATTACATAAAGTTTTAATTATTTACTATTAAATCTAACATTACAATAATATTGTAATATTATTATTTTTTCATTACTGATTAAATATAACTTGAATAAAGATTATAATCGATATTTTAAAATAATAATACATTATAAGATAAAGTAAATGATAATAATAATTTAGTGATTTCTTATTTGAAAATAAAATATAAAAGTTCTATGATAATTTATGTTTTACAATATAAAAAAATGATAATAAGTGATCTCTTATTTGAAAATAAAATAAAAATATTTTTATTATGTAAAAATAATTACAAAATAAAAATAATATAATATAATATATTTATGTTTAATTACAAATTTGAACTGATTAATAATAATTGAACTATATCTTAAATGAAACATAATAAAATATGAATATTTAATATTTGGTGTGATGAATAGTATTACACGAAATTTGGTATAACACTATTCACTCTACACCAAATTTGGTGGAATATTGTAATTTTTGGTGTCCCATTGTTGATGAAATCACACCAAATTTGGTGTTTTAATGTCGCATTGGAGTTGGCCTTATATATATCATATGCTGGAAAGAGGAAAAATTTTCTATTTTAACATGAATTTTAAGCGTAGTGCATTTTCTTTTTCTGAACTTTCTAATAATGTATATTTCATATTAAACTAAATAAAAATTCAAAAATACTACATGAACTTTACGCGTTGTGCTTTTTTATTTCCGATAGTACTGCATATTCCATATTGAGTTTAAAAAAATTCAAAAATATTACATGAACTCTCAAAATTGTGCATATATATATTTAGGTGTTAGTCATCCCTTAATTTATCTAAATGCAGCTTGAGTAATAGAATAGCGGTTTGAAAATTTTTTTTATCTAAATGATGTCATTTTGGACAAATTCCGTATAATTAAAAATTTAAAAATACTACATGAAATCTCAAAATTGTGCTTATATATTGGCTGTCAAAGATGTTAATCATCCGTTAATTTATCAAACAATGCTATTTTGAATAAATTATGTAAAATTAAAAATTATTTTTTGGGAGTTTCGAACTCTTACACTGGTGAACAAGTATAAAGTAAATAGTTAAATTAATAATAATTAATTTAAATTAATAATAATCTCTTATATATTAAAAAAGAAGCATTACAACATTTAAGTGTTGTTATGTGTCATCACTAAAATGACTCTTAAAATCTTTAAAGAAATAGGTTGGTACATCTAACTGTATATTATAATTTTTATTAACTAACCATAAAATTAATTATTAATCTATAAAAATATCCTTGTGACAAAACAAAAAAACAGAAGTCATTTTTACGAATATAGCCCTAGTAAATCGGCTGAGTCGTCTGAGATGTTGGAAGTCGTCTGGACGACTGAAGTGTAAGTCGTCTGGTACCGGTTTATTTTAAAAATAATTTATAAATCTTGTAAAAAAATATTTTGATGCGTGAAAAATAAAAATCAAGTAATTATAAACAGTTTTAAGTGATATAAATTAAGATATGATAAAATTGATTTGTTTTGAAGATAGATGAGTGGAAGTAGTGAATCATGAAATACTTTGGTTTAGGAGTTTGGCAAACATATGTTGTAGTATTGTATGTATTGTTAGGGTTAGATTTTGGAAAACTAAAATGTTTTTTTCAAAAATTAGTTTTCACCTATATGTGTTTATTTATGTGTATAGTAAACACTTTTCAAGTTTGATTTGATTTTATGAAGTCTTTAATTAGATAATTAAGTTTAGGGGTTATGTTTAGGGTGTGGACGACTTATATTTCAGTCGTCGTTGAATAATTTACTTTCGGACGTATATTTTAGTCGTATGTTGAATAATTTACTCGGACGACTTACATTTCAGTCGTCGTTGAATAATTTACTCGGACGACTTACATGTAAGTCGTCCAAATATTCCCGTCTAAAATTTTTTAAAAAAATTATTTTTCCGCTTAAATAATTTAAACCAGACGACTTACTTGTTTAAAACAGGTGACTTACATGTAAGTCGTCTGGAAATTCTTCTATTTTAGTTTCCCGCTAAAAATATTTAATTTCCCGCTAAAAATATTAAACTCTTCTGGACGACTTACATGTAAGTCACCTGTTTTAATTTCTTCACCAGACGATTGAAATGTAAGTCGTCGAGGAAGTCGTCTGAGTAAAAAATATTTAATCTAATTGGATTTTTTGTCTCCCTATATAAAGAAAAATTTACACATTCTCTCTCCTCCTCTCAAATGGCTGCAACAAAATGTAATGTTCATCATTCTAAAACTCTCCAACCTCTCTAATCTCTTTGACTTGAAAACACCAAACTTTATATGAATTTTTCAGTTTTGTCTCAAGTATTTCTTACTAATCTATCTATTTTACGTGTTTTAATCAAATGGTACTCATCTTCCATTAATTTAAAGGTAAATCTATTAATTTTAGATATGTATTTTTGTGTGTTCTATAAATGTAGATTTATCTAATCTTCCACTCATTTTCTATTTTTAAGTCATTTGAACGTTTTTGGATATGCGGGTTTTCAGATCCGGATTTGATATGCGGGTTTTCAGATCCGAAGACTTCTTGGACGACTTACTGTTAGTCGTCGGAAGTCGTCTGGACTTCTTGGAAGTCTTCGACAAAGTCGTCTAAACTTCTTGGAAGTCTTCGACAAAGTCGTCCGGACTTCTGTAAAGTCGTCTGGACTTCTGTAAAGTCGTCTGGACTTCTTGGAAGTCGTCCGGACTTCTTGGAAGTCGTCGGACTTCTTGGAAGTCTTCGACAAGTCTCCCTTTCATAATAGATCGGCGTTTTGGTAAGTTCTTATGTCTGATTTTTCTTCATTTGGGAACTTCTTGTTGTATAAAGTTCTTACTTTTTCCCAAACTAAAACTCTCCAAACCCACTCTAATCTCTTTGACTTGAAAACACCAAACTTTATATGAATTTTCAAGTTTTGTCTAATGTCTTTCTTACTAATCTATCTTTTTGCGGGTTTTAATTAGATGGTACTCATCTTCCACTAATTTAAAGGTATATCTATTATTTTTAGATATGTATTTTTGTGTGTTCTATAAATGTAGATTTATCTAATCTTTCACTCATTTTTTTCGTTTTTAAGCCATTTGAACATTTTTGGATATGCGGGTTTTCAGATCCGGATTTAATATGCGTGTTTTTCAGATCCGGAAGACTTCGGGACGACTTACCCGTTAGTCGCCCGAAGTCGCCTCGACTTCTTGGAAGTCTTCTGACAAAGTCGTCTGGACTTCCTGTAAAGTCGTCTGGACTTCCTGTAAAGTCGTCTGGACTTCCTGTAAAGTCGTCTGGACTTCTTGGAAGTCGTCCGGACTTCTGTAAAGTCGTCTGGACTTCTTGGAAGTCTTCGACAAAGTCGTCCGGACTTCTTGGAAGTCTTCTGACGAAGTCTCCCTTTCATAATAGATCTGAGCGTTTTGGTAAGTTCTTATGTCTGATTTTTCTTCATTTGGGAACTTCTTGTTGTATAAAGTTCTTACTTTTTTCCCAAACTAAAACTCTCCAAACCCACTCTAATCTCTTTGACTTGAAAACACCAAACTTTATATGAATTTTCCAGTTTTGTCTCATGTCTTTCTTACTAATCTATCTTTTTTGCAGGTTTTTAATTAGATGGTACTCATCTTCCACTAATTTAAAGGTAGATCTATTATTTTTAGATATGTATTTTTGTGTGTTCTGTAAAGGTAGATTTATCTAATCTTTCACTCATTTTTTTTGTTTTTAAGCCATTTGAACATTTTTGGATATGCGTTTTTCAGATCCGGATTTAATATGCGTGTTTTTCAGATCGGAAGACTTCTGGGACGACTTACCTGTTAGTCGTCTGGAAGTCGTCTGGAAGTCGTCTGGACTTCTTGGAAGTCTTCTGACAAAGTCGTCTGGACTTCCTGTAAAGTCGTCTGGACTTCCTGTAAAGTCGTCTGGACTTCCTGTAAAGTCGTCTGGACTTCCTGTAAAGTCGTCTGAACTTCCTAAAAGTCTTCTGACAAAGTCGTCTGAACTTCTTGGAAGTCGTCTGGACTTCTTAGAAGTCGTCTGGACTTCTTAAAAGTCGTGTGGTCTTGTCTACTCAAGTGGAATCCAAGCTTGTCTTTGTAGAGGAATGATCTATAATAGTTTTGTTTGTGGTCTGTTTTGTGAATTGCATGTCTACTCTTTTAGTTGTGAATTTTTTGTAAAATCAGTAATAATGTTTTCCAAGATGTATTAAATGTGCTAACAATGTGTTTACACATTTACAAATCAATGAAATAATAGACTTCAGTAGCCTTTTTCTTATCTTTGGATCTCTCATATGCAATAATAAACTCCAATGGCCTTTTTCTCATCTTAATAAACAAGAATGTTGGTAGCTTTATATTGATACAACATTTTAAGAAGTATTTTAACCCTTCTTCCAACTCATAACAATAGTCATCATTATTGTCTATAACAATAATACTTAAGAGATGGAAACAAACAATAGTAACTAGTCAAAGCATATCATATTTTATTATAAGTTTAGTTGAAAAACTTAGTCAAATTTAGTAAAACTAAGGAGAGAACATATTTTGTAAATATGAGTTTTACATATCTTGAAGTTACTTATCACTCTTAAAAATACAAGTTATTCAAAACTAACGAGAAGACTTAAAACTAGCGGAGAAGACGCGGACGACTTCAATCTAAGTTGTCCAGACGACTAAACTATACGTCGTCTGGTCAACACAGAGGTTATTTTTGCAATTGACTTTGAAATCTGTTATTTCGGACGACTGAAAAATAAGTCGTCTACTATTGTTTGGCTAAAAAAAACTCCAAAAAAGCTAGACGACTTACATTTCAGTCGTCATAGGTTAGTTTTGCATTTGACCGATAATTTCAGAAGTTTGACTTTTACGACGACTTACATTTCGCCGCCTAGTGAAAATTAAAATAATAATATTTTTAAAGTAGGCGACTTACAGTTAAGTCGTCATAGGTTAGTTTTGCAATTGAAAAAACTTCAAGATTTAATTATAGGCAGGGCGACTTATAATTCGATTAGTCCCGAGACGATCGAAATGTAAGTCGTCCGAGATTCTGAGGTTTGACCGAATCTCGCAAAATCTCAACATCGACCAAGCAAGTCGTCTTCGCGGGACAATCGGGCAAGTCGCCCTGCGTATAATTAAATTTTGAAGTTTTTTCAATTGCAAAACTAACCTATGACGACTGAAATGTAAGTCGCCTACTTTTAAAAATATTATTATTTTATTTTGCCGACGACTGAAATGTAAGTCGCCCTGGGAAGTCAAACTTCAAATTATCCATCAAATGCAAAACTAACCTATGACGACTGAAATGTAAGTCGCCCAGTTCTTTGAAATTTTTGAAACCAAACAAAAAGCAGGCGACTTAACTTTCAGTCGCCTCGTGTTACGATTTCAAAGTCAATTGCAAAAATAACTTCATATGGACTGACTTCCGTGAAAGTTGTTTGATACTGCATCGACTTCCCAAGTAAGTCGCCCGACTAACGATCTGGAAAAACTCGATGTCATACCTTAAATTGGTGAGATAAGTTTCTTATCATACATAAGGCTTCTCCAAGCACACAAAATCACAAACGAAAGTAACCCACCCAGAATCGTTAGCTTCTATGACTCTATGAACCATAAAAAATTTAGAATCAAAATCTTGGGTTTTTTTAGCTCATTGTGGAGAGAAAGTGAGAGATATGTTGTGTTTAGTTAACAAGAATGGAAAAAGAAGAAGGGTAAATCGATTTTGGGAGCATTAAGAGCTTCAAATTGGTTGTTCATGGTGGTTGTGGTATTGATGACAATGGCAATCTTGTAATTACTTGAAGATGATGCGGGTGAGAGAGTAAAAATGTCATTTTCGAAAAAAAAAGAAAAAAAAAATTGGTGGCATTTTCGTAAATTATATGAACTTGTGGGGTGAATAGGGCAAAACCAATTTTCAAAAAAAAAAAGAGGTTAGTTTTGGGTTTGACTTTAAGTTATAGATCAATTCTGCAAAAAGTCGATTTTTTTATTGTTCTTGTTTACAAGATGTGCTGTTTGATTTCTAATTCATGACTTAATATCTATATGACCTGAAAAAACCTCCATATTTTCTGAGAAACTTAACGATCCAATTCAAAAAATTCACCAAAAACTATTAAATGATCAAAATGAGAAGAACAAGAGCTTCAGAATCAACTAGTAGTAGACTACGGAATGATCTAGAATCGAACGGTGGTGGGACCAAAGCAGCTAAGACCCATAACTCTCTCCATGGAAGCCTCAGATTTAGCCTTCGAGTTGTCGCTGACGAAATCATCCGATGAAGAAGATGATGGGGCGGAAGGTGTACGAGACGTTACAGCGATGGCACGGAGACGAGGCTTTACATCTTTGTTGAAAAAGCGGACAGGATAATTCCAGCGTGCTTCAAGTGCGGCAATTACCGCTGCCACCATCCACGAGGTTTGTCTTGCAGTTGTAGCAGCGCCCATCGTTAAGTTGCTGCGGATAATAAGTGGCTGCTTTAGGTTTTGGAGACGGAACTTTCTCCGCTTCTCCAAGTAAATGAGAATTATTTTTTTTGACATTTAATAAACTATCCTTTTTCATTTTACAGATTTGGGTTCTGTCCGAAATTCTTAAGCGTTTACAAACGTAACCATTTTTCTGAAAAGGGTTAGTTGGTATTGTTTATGGAAAACTAGGGTCGGCCCGCCCTACGGACGGGAAGTTATAATAAACACTATTTTATATGAATTGGCGGGAAGTTATAATAAACACTATTTTATATGAATTTATATTAATATTATGAATTTAAAAAATATTATAGAGAAAACGATATTATAAACAAATAAATAATGAATAGAATTTTGAATAATCATTTTTGGTTTGAATTAAAGTGACTGTAATCTTCTTTATTCTTTATTTCAGAGAAACATAATTAGAAAAATAATTTAGAAAATGTAATAATATATATCTTGTTATTATTTTATTTCACTTTGACATAATAAAAGAAAATTAAAGTTTAAATAAATATTAATATATTTAATTCAAGAATTTTAAATTTTTTAAAAAAATACGCTAATTAATTTTCCATGATAATATATTAGTCTAACTCCAAGCTAAATCGGTTAAAATGATAAAATAATTAAATATCAATTTCAAAATACTATATAAATAGTATAATAATATCATAAATAATAATTATTTATCTAATTTAAAAGGAAATGATGTTTTAGAATATATTTGTTTCAAATCATAATTATATCTGGAATGAAATATTAATTACTTTTTAGTGTTTTACTGGTTATGTTTGCAACTTATTATAACTTTTGTTGAAATTTGTTTAATAACAAAATTATTTGTTATAAATTTTTCTCATACTATTTTAAAATATTGTTTTAAAATAATATTTTATAAATTAATAAAAATCATATACTTCTATACCAAATTTCTATTTTAGTTACATACCACTTCATATCAAATAATTTATTCGAAGAAGTTGGAGTGAAGCAAAACATAACTAAACAACAAATAAATAAAATGTAATGTAACCATTAACAATTTGGAAATCAAGATGAACAACCACATATAAATGTTCTTTTATATTCGTTTTTCTTTTCATCAACTAAAGCCTGAAGAAGTAACTATATTCTGTAATTTTTAGTGTTGATTGTATTGAACAAAAGCATATAATTCATATTTCATCAAATATCCCCTTTTCATGTTCTAACCTAATAGTAAAGACAACATTAACATCTATAAATTACATAATTAAATTGAACAATCAAAGAAAATGTAAACTTTATATTAACAACCAAAAAGAGGCACACCACAAAGCAATATGTATAAAATAATCTTTGCACTCCAAATATCGATCTTCTTTCTGTAATTTCATCTTGATACTTCATGAGCAACATAGTAAACATTTTCTACTACTTTTTCCTTAAACATATGAACACACGATTTTCAATTAAATGGCATAACGTGAAAATGTATGAGGGAAACAATTATTTACACTAATACTCCCAGAGCCTGTATTTGAAGCTTACAATGATATTCCAAAAATATGAAGAGAAATAGTTTCAAAGATTGAAAAAACCTGACCCGAGTTTCATAAAAATCCCGAAAGTATTGGATTAAGAATTCTCATTGGATTTCACAATGACAACTACAAATGTTATTTTCTCCAAACTCAACTGCTCATTATCTTTACTTGGGAAATTATCATACAGTAATCACCATTGCAGATGTAAAGTTAGTTGTGTTTTTAGGTTAGTCAAAACCTTGATTTTTTTTTGTATTTTGACTTGTCTAACTCTATGTGTAGATACAAAAATGTGCCTTGGATGAGCTGCACAAAAGATAATGAGTTGCATAATCAGTTAGATTTTCTTAGTGAAGTTTGTATATCCTTAAAAGTTAGAAAACAAAGAAATACAGAATCAATTGATTCGGCTTTGGGTCTTTGTTTTGTTATTCTAACACTTGCCTTGGTATAACTATTGAAAACATTTTCATGTAAGAGAGCTTATAAAAAACTTAGGTTCCAAAAGTTAAAGCTAATGCGAATCACCATTGTTATCTCCTCTAGACTATATAATGGCAAAACTTTTCAATGGTAGGTAGAATCGCTAAGTATCAGTACAAAGAACCATAGGGCATAAAAGAATTTAACAGTTCAAAAACAAAAGAAACCTCTCACTTCATCAGCTGGTTTGAATCTTTTAATAGTTCTCACCATAAATTTCTTGCAAGTCTCATTCAATTTTTCATAGGCTTTGCATTTCTGCACAAAGTTTAACACCTTTGAGTTAGACCATGTGAATCTACAGTAAGGACCAAGAATCATTATCTATATTCTGAGGTTGATGGTCTCATAGGCGTTTTCACTGTAGACTTAAACATCATGTGCAAAGGATAAGCTATATCCAAACTCAGCCATCCTTCCTCGGTAGGTAATCTCAGATACGATCATTTTGTACATTATATTTTATATGGGTATGTGATCAAATATACTTTTTATTTGTTTTGACTTTTGAGTTGTTTTTACTCAGAAAAAAAACGGTAAAACCTTGGAGAGGAGCTCGCACCATCGCCTAACTCGCCATTGATGCATACCAAGAGCTCTATTACTAACTTATTCCACAAAGATCCGATACAAAGACTAATAATAATCACAACTTTGTTCTAAATTCTTGATTCTTCCACTTACTGATGCTCTGTTTCAATCTCTTCTCCCTCTATTTCGTCTTCCTTTCTTTCCTCCAAGCTACTTCTCCTGGTTTTTCATTTCATCCGTTAATCAAAATTTCAATTTATATAAGCACATCGAAGATAAATCTAAGATAAGATATTTGAGGTGAGAGTAAAGAAAACAATAATGTCGTACGGAGATGTGGAGAGAGGAGGGAATAAGAACAGAGGAGATAACAACCTATTTTTATGATGAAAGCTCTGGCAGAAATCACAGGACTTCCTATCTGGCTATCTGATTACGGCGACCGTTGATTGCGAATCTAGTTGTATTTATTGCTGTTAGGTTCGTCTACGACGAAGAAAAAAAAATCGATGTGTATCAAGATATATGATGTAAATGGTTTTATTTATGAAATTTTTGGGGGAGAGTGAATGGTTTTACAACTTTCCCCAAGTCCCGACAATGAATTCAGCTTCATCGACATCTACTCTTCTCAAACCCAATCCTCCACCTCATCATAAATCGATCATCACCACCTTTGTATCTCCGCCTCTCTATAATCCACTTTGCCACCACATCACCCGCCGCCATTTACTCTCCTTGTCGTCTGCATACACAGAAGCAACGTGTTATTAGGAGGTAGATCGATTTCTGGAAATCTTATGATCAAAAATATTGGAGTGATGAATTTTCAGGTGTAGAACATACCTTTTATAGTAGGAGATCCTGAGCAAGGGAGTAATGGTCTTAATGCCTGCGTTAAAGTCGGCGATTGGATTTCTCAATGATTCCGTAACTCTAGTAGATATTTACTTCCGGTGGATGTACAAACAAAAAACTGAGGCGGAGAGTATCGGGCGGAGAGTCCGATGAGAGAGCTTCTGTGTTTTTATGGGTTTTAATAAAAGCCCAAACAAATTTGAGCAGATCTGAAACCACAAAAGAAACCCACACGTATTGCATAATTTCGTTAATGAAACGATGCGGGTTTTCATCTTGACACGTGTCGATATGGTATGAAACGAATTTCTTAGGTGGCATCCTATGTGTCTCTCTAATGAGAGAACAAACATTACTTTATAATAATATAGATAGATTAATTGAAATTAGAGAATGGCAAATTTTCATATCGAAAAAGATATAAAATGAAAATAACATATAAATTTTTAGTTCAGTGAATCAAATTTGAGAGTTGAATTACCTGGGTTGTCAAATTAATCCCTAAACTAGATTTTGACCCGCCCTTAAAAAGGCGGGTATATTTTTTATTTTACATTTTTGTTGAAATTTAATTTTTATATTTGTGTTTTTAGTCATATATATGTTTTTTTGTATAATATTTATCTTAAATAATTAATAAGAGGTTTTAATAATTATATTAAAATAGTTAGACCACACCTGTATCAATAGGTCATGTTCCTATTTTAATAGTATTGATATATTTCTTTGTATAAATAATTATTGAACGAAGTTGTGGACCCATCCGGATGTCTTTGACGAGCATGGTCTGGGATGGCAATCTAGTGCATTTTCTATGTGGTCTACAAGTCCAGTTCACCCTAGACTTAACCAGAGATCATATTCACAGTGAGATTCAAAGGTTAAACATTAGTTTTGGACTTAATGAAATGATGGACCCGTTTTGTGGTATGGAACGAAGCTATGGACCCATCCGATGTTTTATGAGGAGCATGTTCTGTTCTGGGACGGAAATTTTAGTGTATTGCTTCATCCACCACTATCAACAGAAAAGGCAAGTAACTAGTCGACAATTATTTTGGTTGGGTTTCTTCAGAGAAAACACCGAGACTGGGCAGCATCCACCACTATCAATAGAAGAGGAGAATGAGCTGTTTATTCAGGTTGGGTTTCTTACTGTCAAAAGTTCATGTCTTATTTTTTTTGGTTTTTTTTGCTTGTTATTGATATAGTCTCTCACTATTCATTTTCTTTTTGTAGGCCACTTTCACCAATGACAGGGGGCAAATTTATGGCCTTGGAAGCTTGAAGAACTAACTTAATGAAGTGCCATATGACCCAAGAAGCTTGTCCTCTATCATCCAAATGCAACAGCAACTTGAAGAAGCTCAACGCCAAATCAAAGAACAAGCTGCTCTTCTTGCAAAGGCTGAGGAAGATAGTGCCCAAGCTGCTGCTGCTGCGGCAAAGGCTGAGGAAGAGCGATCCAGAGTTATAGCTACTCAGCAAGCTACGATCGATGAGTTCTCAATGGTTCGGAAGTACTTGGCCACCACAGACCAGAGATTCTTCGACTTCATCTCCAAAGAAACAGCTTCATCTGATCCCCATCATGTTTAGGCCTTGCCTTTCCCTTCTTATGTATTTTTATTAGGCACTAAAAACTTTCTTTTGGATGTGTGAAACTTGTAAACTCCTTGGAGTTCTTCTGGATGTTTGAAACTTGAAAACTCCTAAGTATTGGAGTTCTTTTGGTTGTTTATGGTACATGTATTTAAACTTTTATGATCTCAAAACCATTTTTAGTAGTTATTAATATCAATTATTATTATTATTATTATTATTAGCAGATTTAAATAACAAATCATGAACAATAAAAAACAATACACCAAAATCATATATTTAACAGTCAAAAAAATATGGTAAGATAGTCGCATATCAGTTACGAAATTAGTCGTAAAATTTAAGCAACTGAGTCACTAATCAGTCGTGATTCGGTAGCAGATATATACCAACTGCTTTCCTACTAAGGTAATTAGTCACTAAATCAGTCGTGTAATTCGGTCGTTAAATGCAGTCGTTAAATTCAGTCACTAAGCCGTCGTAGCATAGTCACTAAATGAGTCGTAAGTCAGTCGCCAAATTGCCTACTAATTACCGACTGAATTTACGACTGACCTAAATAGTAGCAAAACTGTCGCTAAATACCAACTGTTTTACAACTAAATTATTTAGCGACGAGGTATATTACGACGACTCTAATCAGTCCTAAATCAGTCAGATATGACCTTTTAGCGACTGAATACCGACTCATACCATAGTCGGAAATGACGTGTTTTCTTGTAGTGCTTGTTGTCCACAAGTCCAGTTTACTCTAGACTAAACTAGAGCTCATCTTCACAATTAGATTCAAAGGTTAAACATTAATTTTGGACTTAATGATATTTGAAATTGTCCCACGAATTCCTTTCACCAATTAGTGGTTTGTGGTACTACTGTAATATGGTGCACCGGTTTATCCGGATAAGGATAATCTTTAAAATATTATTTGATAAGTCATTTTTCTACATGTCGCATCACGTTAATTCTCAAAACGGTTAATTAAATATAGGGGTTTTTGCCAAAACTAACCCACAACTTGATTTTAACCCCAAACTTATACCCAAACTTGAATCAAATGCAAAACTAACCTAAAAGCCTAGTGAAATTACAGCTCAGCCCCTTGTGACCAAACAAAAAGCGAAGCCATTTTACTTAATATAGCCCTAGTAAATCGTCTGAGTCGTCTGAGATGTTGGAAGTCGTCTGGACGACTGAAGTGTAAGTCGTCTGGACGACTGAAGTGTAAGTCGTCTGGTACCGGTTTATTTTAAAAATAATTTATAAATCTTGTAAAAAAATATTTTGATGCGTGAAAAATAAAAATCAAGTAATTATAAACAGTTTTAAGTGATATAAATTAAGATATGATAAAATTGATTTGTTTTGAAGATAGATGAGTGGAAGTAGTGAATCATGAAATACTTTGGTTTAGGAGTTTGGCAAACATATGTTGTAGTATTGTATGTATTGTTAGGGTTAGATTTTGGAAAACTAAAATATTTTTTTCAAAAATTAGTTTTCACCTATATGTGTTTATTTATGTGTATAGTAAACACTTTTCAAGTTTGATTTGATTTTATGAAGTCTTTAATTAGATAATTAAGTTTAGGGGTTATGTTTAGGGTGTGGACGACTTATATTTCAGTCGTCTGTTGAATAATTTACTCGGACGACTTACATTTCAGTCGTCTGGTGAAGAAATTAAAACAGATGACTTACATGTAAGTCGTCCAAATATTCCCGCCTAAAATTTTTTAAAAAAATTATTTTCCCGCTTAAATAATTTAAACCAGACGACTTACTTGTAAGTCGTCTGGAAAGTCTTCTATTTTAGTTTCCCGCTAAAAATATTTAATTTCCCGCTAAAAATATTAAACTCTTCTGGACGACTTACATGTAAGTCGTCTGTTTTAATTTCTTCACCAGACGACTGAAATGTAAGTCGTTCAGGAAGTCGTCTGAGTAAATAATATTTAATCTAATTGGATATTTTGTCTCCCTATATAAAGAAAAATTTACACATTCTCTCTCCTCCTCTCAAATGGTTGCAACAAAAATGTAATGTTCATCATTCTAAAACTCTCCAACCTCTCTCTAATCTCTTTGACTTGAAAACACCAAACTTTATATGAATTTTTCAGTTTTGTCTCATGTATTTCTTACTAATCTATCTCTTTTACATGTTTTTAATCAAATGGTACTCATCTTCCATTAATTTAAAGGTAAATCTATTAATTTTAGATATGTATTTTTATGTGTTCTATAAATGTAGATTTATCTAATCTTCCACTCATTTTCTCTATTTTTAAGTCATTTGAACGTTTTTGGATATGCAGGTTTTTCAGATCTGGATTTGATATGCAGGTTTTTCAGATCTGGAAGACTTCTTGGACGACTTACCTGTTAGTCGTCTGGAAGTCGTCTGGAAGTCGTCTGGAAGTCGTCTGGACTTCTTGGAAGTCTTCTGACAAAGTCGTCTGGACTTCCAGGAAGTCGTCTGGACTTCCAGGAAGTCGTCTGGACTTCCGGAAGTCGTCTGGACTTCAAGGAAGTCGTCTGAACTTCATGGAAGTCTTCTGACGAAGTCTCCCTTTCATAATAGATCTGAGCGTTTTGGTAAGTTCTTATGTCTGATTTTTCTTCATTTGGGAACTTCTTGTTGTATAAAGTTCTTACTTTTTTCCCAAACTAAAACTCTCCAAGCTCTCTCTAATCTCTTTGACTTGAAAACACCAAACTTTATATGAATTTTTCAGTTTTGTCTCATGTATTTCTTACTAATCTATCTCTTTTACATGTTTTTAATCAAATGGTACTCATCTTCCATTAATTTAAAGGTAAATCTATTAATTTTAGATATGTATTTTATGTGTTCTATAAATGTAGATTTATCTAATCTTCCACTCATTTTCTATTTTAAGTCATTTGAACGTTTTTGGATATGCAGGTTTTTCAGATCTGGATTTGATATGCAGGTTTTTCAGATCTGGAAGACTTCTTGGACGACTTACCTGTTAGTCATCTGGAAGTCGTCTGGAAGTCGTCTGGACTTCCGGAAGTCGTCCGGACTTCTTGGAAGTCTTCGACAAAGTCGTCGGACTTCAAGGAAGTCGTCGAACTTCTTGGAAGTCGTCTGGACTTCCGGAAGTCGTCTGGACTTCAGGGAAGTCGTCTGAACTTCATGGAAGTCTTCTGACGAAGTCTCCCTTTCATAATAGATCTGAGCGTTTTGGTAAGTTCTTATGTCTGATTTTTCTTCATTTGGGAACTTCTTGTTGTATAAAGTTCTTACTTTTTTCCCAAACTAAAACTCTCCAAACCCACTCTAATCTCTTTTACTTGAAAACACCAAACTTTATATGAATTTTCCAGTTTTCTCTCATGTCTTTCTTACTAATCTATCTTTTTTGCAGGTTTTTAATTAGATGGTACTCATCTTCCACTAATTTAAAGGTAGATCTATTATTTTTAGATATGTATTTTTGTGTGTTCTGTAAAGGTAGATTTATCTAATCTTTCACTCATTTTTTCTGTTTTTAAGCCATTTGAACGTTTTTGGATATGCAGGTTTTTCAGATCCGATTTGATATGCGTTTTTCAGATCTGGAAGACTTCTTGGACGACTTACCCGTTAGTCATCCGGAAGTCGTCTGGACTTCTTAGAAGTCGTCCGGACTTCTTAGAAGTCGTCTGGACTTCTTGGAAGTCTTCGACAAAGTCGTCTGGACTTCTTAGAAGTCGTCTGGACTTCTTAGAAGTCGTCTGGACTTCCGGAAGTCGTCTGGACTTCAAGGAAGTCGTCGAACTTCATGGAAGTCTTCGACAAGTCTCCCTTTCATAATAGATCTGAGCGTTTTGGTAAGTTCTTATGTCTGATTTTTCTTCATTTGGGAACTTCTTGTTGTATAAAGTTCTTACTTTTTTCCCAAACTAAAACTCTCCAAACCCACTCTAATCTCTTTGACTTGAAAACACCAAACTTTATATGAATTTTCCAGTTTTGTCTCATGTCTTTCTTACTAATCTATCTTTTTTGCAGGTTTTTAATTAGATGGTACTCATCTTCCACTAATTTAAAGGTAGATCTATTATTTTTAGATATGTATTTTTGTGTGTTCTGTAAAGGTAGATTTATCTAATCTTTCACTCATTTTTTCTGTTTTTAAGCTATTTGAATGTTTTTGGATATGCAGGTTTTTCAGATCTGGATTTAATATGCGTGTTTTTCAGATCTGGATTTAATATGCAGGTTTTTCAGATCTGGAAGACTTCTGGGACGACTTACCTGTTAGTCGTCTGGAAGTCGTCTGGACTTCTTGGAAGTCTTCTGACAAAGTCGTCTGGACTTCCTGTAAAGTCGTCTGGACTTCCTGTAAAGTCGTCTGGAAGTCGTCTGAACTTCCTAAAAGTCTTCTGACAAAGTCGTCTGAACTTCTTGGAAGTCGTCTGGACTTCTTAGAAGTCGTCTGGACTTCTTAGAAGTCGTCTGGACTTCTTAGAAGTCGTCTGGACTTCTTAAAAGTCGTGTGGTCTTGTCTACTCAAGTGGAATCCAAGCTTGTCTTTGTAGAGGAATGATCTATAATAGTTTTGTTTGTGGTCTGTTTTGTGAATTGCATGTCTACTCTTTTAGTTGTGAATTTTTTGTAAAATCAGTAATAATGTTTTCCAAGATGTATTAAATGTGCTAACAATGTGTTTACACATTTACAAATCAATGAAATAATAGACTTCAGTAGCCTTTTTCTTATCTTTGGATCTCTCATATGCAATAATAAACTCCAATGGCCTTTTTCTCATCTTAATAAACAAGAATGTTGGTAGCTTTATATTGATACAACATTTTAAGAAGTATTTTAACCCTTCTTCCAACTCATAACAATAGTCATCCTTATTGTTTATAACAATAATACTTAAGAGATGGAAACAAACAATAGTAACTAGTCAAAGCATATCATATTTTATTATAAGTTTGCGTTGAAAAACTTAGTCAAATTTAGTAAAACTAAGGGAGAGAACATATTTTGTAAATATGAGTTTTACATATCTTGAAGTTACTTATCACTCATAAAAATACAAGTTATTCAAAACTAACGAGAAGACTTAAAACTAGCGGAGAAGACGCGGACGACTTCAATCTAAGTTGTCCGACGACTAAACTATCGTCGTCGGTCAACCACGAGTTATTTTGCAATTGACTTTGAAATCTTTTATTTCGGACGACCAAAAAATAAGTCGCCTACTATTGTTTGGCTAAAACAAAACTCAAAAGGCTAGGCGACTTACATTTTAGTCGTCATAGGTTAGTTTGCATTTATTGGATAATTTGAAGTTTGACTTTTACGGGCGACTTACATTTCAGTCGTCTAGTGAAAATTAAAATAATAATATTTTTTTAAAGTAGGCGACTTACGGTTAAGTCGTCATAGGTTAGTTTTGCAATTGAAAAAAACTTCAAGATTTAATTATATACAAGCGACTTATAATTCAGTCGTCCGCAGAGGCGGTGAAATGTAAGTCGTCCGGACTTCTTAGAAGTCGTCTGGACTTCTTGGAAGTCTTCGACAAAGTCGTCCGGACTTCTTAGAAGTCGTCCGGACTTCTTAGAAGTCGTCCGGACTTCTTAGAAGTCGTCCGGACTTCTTAGAAGTCGTCCGGACTTCTTAGAAGTCGTCCGGACTTCTTAGAAGTCGTCCGGACTTCTTAGAAGTCGTCCGGACTTCTTAGAAGTCGTCCGGACTTCTTAGAAGTCGCCCGGACTTCTTAAAAGTCGTGTGGTCTTGTCTACTCAAGTGGAATCCAAGATTGTCTTTGTAGAGGAATGATCTATAATAGTTTTGTTTGTGGTCGTTTTGTGAATTGCATGTCTACTCTTTTAGTTGTGAATTTTTGTAAAATCAGTAATAATGTTTTCCAAGATGTATTAAATGTGCTAACAATGTGTTTACACATTTACAAATCAATGAAATAATAGACTTCAGTAGCCTTTTTCTTATCTTTGGATCTCTCATATGCAATAATAAACTCCAATGGCCTTTTTCTCATCTTAATAAACAAGAATGTTGGTAGCTTTATATTGATACAACATTTTAAGTATTTTAACCCTTCTTCCAACTCATAACAATAGTCATCCTTATTGTTTATAACAATAATACTTAAGAGATGGAAACAAACAATAGTAACTAGTCAAAGCATATCATATTTTATTATAAGTTTATGTTGAAAAACTTAGTCAAATTTAGTAAAACTAAGGGAGAGAACATATTTTGTAAATATGAGTTTTACATATCTGAAGTTACTTATCACTCATAAAAATACAAGTTATTCAAAACTAACGAGAAGACTTAAAAACTAGCGGAGAAGACGCGGACGACTTCAATCTAAGTTGTCCGACGACTAAACTATCGTCGTCACGGTGTGCAGATATTTTGCAATTGACTTTGAAATCTTTTATTTCGGACGACCAAAAAATAAATTAGATCTACTATTGTTTGGCTAAAACAAAACTCAAAAGGCTAGACGACTTACATTTTAGTCGTCATAGGTTAGTTTTGCATTTGATGGATAATTTCAGAAGTTTGACTTTTACGGGCGACTTACATTTCGATCGTCTAGTGAAAATTAAAATAATAATATTTTTAATATGAATTTATTTTTATCAAATAATTAATAAGAAAACAGTTTTAAACAACATAAACTCATCATCTAATATTTTCACAAAATAGTGATAATTATTTTATTTCCTTTTTAATAAAACTATAATTAAACTTTTAATTTAGATTTTTAATAAAATTCTACTTAGTTTTTGAATTTAAATATAATTTTTAGAAAATAACATAAGTTAAATATTAAATATTTTTTAAAGTAGGCGACTTACAGTTAAGTCGTCATAGGTTAGTTTTGCAATTGAAAAACTTCAAGATTTAATTATATACAAACGACTTATAATTCAGTCGTCCACGAGACGGCGAAATGTAAGTCGCCCGTGATTTACGAGGTTTGACCGAATCTCAGAAAATCCCCGGACGACTTACAAGTAAGTCAGCCGCGGACTAATCGAAGTATAAGTCGTCTGTGTATAATTAAATTTTGAAGTTTTTTTTTTCAATTGCAAAACTAACCTATGACGACTTAACTGTAAGTCGTCTACTTTTAAAAAAATATTATTATTTTAATTTTCGCCAGACGACTGAAATGTAAGTCATCTCGGGAAGTCAAACTTCTGAAATTATCCAGTCAAATGCAAAACTAACCTATGACGACTGAAATGTAAGTCGTCTAGGTTCTTTGGAAATTTTTTTGAAACCAAACAAAAACAGACGACTTAACTTTCAGTCGTCTCAGGTTACAGATTTCAAAGTCAATTGCAAAAATAACCTCTCAGATTGACCGGACGACTTCCGTGTTGTTCCATGTTCGCATCGACTTCCCAAGTAAGTCGCCCGACAAACAGATCTGGAAAAAAACTCGATGTCATACCTTAAATTGGTGAGATAAGTTCCTTAGCATACATAAGGCTTCTCCAAGCACACAGAATCACAAACGAAAGTAACCCACCCAGAATCGTTAGCTTCTATGACTCTATGAACCATAAAAAATTTAGAATCAAAATCTTGGGTTTTTTTAGCTCATTGTGGATAGAAAGTGAGAGATATGTTGTGTTTAGTTCACAAGAATGGAAAAAGAAGAAGAATAAATCGATTTTGGGAGCATTAAGAGCTTCAAATTGGTTGTTCATGCTGGTTGTGGTATTGATGACAATGGCAATCTTGTAATTACTTGAAGATGATGAGGGTGAGAGAGTAAAAATGTCATTTTCGAAAAAAAAAGAAAGAAAAAATTGATGGCATTTTCGTAAATTATATGAACTTGTGGGGTGAATAGGGCAAAACCAATTTTCAAAAAAAAAAGAGGGTAGTTTTGTGTTTGGCTTTAAGTTATAGGTCAATTCTGCAAAAAGCCCTTAAATATATATCTTTAATCAAATAAAATTATTATTTATGATCGCCAGCAAATTATGTTTATTTCCTTTTTCTTAATAAAAACAATCAACTTTTTAATTTATTTTTCCTTTTTTTGCAAAAGCACATAAATAAGAAAAATGGAATATTATTAAATATAAACATATATATTTTTGTATATACACGAATTTTAGTTATACTATTTTATATATTTCCCAAAACAACATTGAAAAAAATATGTATAAAATTTTAAAATATATACTTATATATATATATATATATATATATATATATATATATATAAAAGACGACTTCACAAAAAAACTAGTAATTTGGACATTCTTTTCTAAAAGATAATAATATTTTTAATATGAATTTATTTTTATCAAATAATTAATAAGAAAACAGTTTTAAACAACATAAACTCATCATCTAATATTTTCACAAAATAGTGATAATTATTTTATTTCCTTTTTTAATAAAACTATAATTAAACTTTTAATTTAGATTTTTAATAAAATTCTACTTAGTTTTTAATTTAAATTTTAATTTTTAGAAAATCAGATAAATTATGAATTAAATATTTTGTTTTAAAAGTAAAACATATAGATTACATATCTGTAAACGATTTTTATTTTTATTTTCCTAATATTTGTCCAAAATCATAAACAAAAGAAAAGAAATATCTATATTTTTAAAAATATAAGGACTAATATATTTTATCCAAAAACATTTATAAAATTATATGAAAATATATAATACAACAAAAATATAATAGGACCAAATAAAATAGCAGGAAGAAGGGAGAACACAAACTAATAGTAAAAAAAAAAACAAATGTGGGAAAGCAGATCGATCCATCTTATTTCTGGGTTCATTACGATAGAATCTGAATGATTCGACCTAATCAATTAAAAATACATATTGAAGATTAAATAGAGGGAAATTATAAATAATCTCACAAAATATGATTATCAACTAAAAACTAAAAATATATAATTTGCACGACTATTATTATTTTAGTCTAATTAAAACCAAAATAATTGTGATTTATTTCAAAAGAATTAATACAACCTAATATACCAAAACATGAATAACTAAACCAATCAAAATATGACCAATCAAATCAACCAGTTATTATAACTCAGCAACATGAACTCATATCTAATATTATATTTTCACAAAATTTAATTACATAAATAATCGTAATGAACTTAAAATTATACAAGAAGGCTAATAGATAATTATTTTATTTCCTTTTTTAATAAAAATATAATTATATATTTTATTTAATTTTTAATAAAAATCTACTTAGTTTTTTAATTTAAATTTAATTTTTAGAAAATCAGATAAATTATGAATTAAATATTTTGTTTTAAAAAGTAAAACATATAGATTACATATCTGTAAACGATTTTTATTTTATTTTATTTTATTTTTTCTTATATGTGGACAAATATAATTTTATTCTTCTGGCGGGCTCTTCAGCAGATTATGCTCAAATTTTCGGTGGATGATCATTAGCGTTAATCGGTTTTTCAGGAGCATCCGGATACCGATCCTAAAAAATTAAAAAATAAAGCATTTTATAAGAAAAGAGAGAGAGCGAAGTCAACAACGAACAGCCCCTCGGGCGCAATGCGTGCCATCCTGTTTTGATAATAGCAGGCAATTTCCATATGTACTACTCCGTTCTCCTTTGTTTGTTCCAATAATTTATCAATCCAAGTGTAAATATGTATTTTTCCCATTTTTATGAAAGAATCATTACATACTGCAGTTGATAGTAAATTTATTTTAATTGGTAGTTCATATCGCAAGTGATACTAGTTAATACAAAACTGTATACTCAGCATTTTGTGTGTTTTCATGCTTTTTTTTTTTTTTTTTTTTGTCATCAACAATACAGAGTCAAGAACCAAACCGGGTGATCCGAATCCATGTGAACGACAAAAGACGGGTGTTTTCGTGCTTAATTTGTTTATAATTACTATAATATTGTTTACTAATTCCTCTTTAGTGTCTAATTTGTTAGGTAATCTAAAAGTTTTAGTTACTACGTCAACTTTAAGTTTAGTCCGTTTACTTCCTTTCACTAAAAACTTGTACGTACTCATGGAATTCGTTATTATATACTTAGAACAGCCTCATTAGTAAGTATCTTATTTTAAGATTCTTAAGAGATTTTATTATTATTATAATATGTACAAATAACTGGTTAAATTTAATTTTCCTAATATTTGTCCAAAATCATAAACAAAAGAAAAGAAATATCTATATTTTTAAAAATATAAGGACTAATATATTTTATCCAAAAACATTTATAAAATTATAAATAATCTCACAAAATATGATTATCAACTAAAAACTAAAAATATATAATTTGCACGACTATTATTATTTTAGTCTAATTAAAACCAAAATAATTGTGATTTATTTCAAAAGAATTAATACAACCTAATATACCAAAACATGAATAACTAAACCAATCAAAATATGACCAATCAAATCAACCAGTTATTATAACTCAGCAACATGAACTCATATCTAATATTATATTTTCACAAAATAGTGATAATTATTTTATTTCCTTTTTAATAAAACTATAATTAAACTTTTAATTTAGATTTTTAATAAAATTCTACTTAGTTTTTGAATTTAAATATAATTTTTAGAAAATAACATAAGTTAAATATTAAATATTTTTTTAAAAAATAAAACATATAAACAAATTTTATTTTATTTTCCTAATATTTGTCCAAAATCATAAACAAAAGAAAAGAAATATCTATATTTTTTAAAAAATATAAGGACTAATATATTTTATCCAAAAAACATTTATAAAATTATAAATAATCTCACAAAATATGATTATCAACTAAAAAACTAAAAAATATATAATTTGCACGACTATTATTATTTTAGTCTAATTAAAACCAAAATAATTGTGATTTATTTCAAAAGAATTAATACAACCTAATATACCAAAACATGAATAACTAAACCAATCAAAATATGACCAATCAAATCAACCAGTTATTATAACTCAGCAACATGAACTCATATCTAATATTATATTTTCACAAAATTTAATTACATAAATAATCGTAATGAACTTAAAATTATACAAGAAGGCTAATAGATAATTATTTTATTTCCTTTTTTAATAAAAATATAATTATATATTTTATTTAATTTTTAATAAAAATCTACTTAGTTTTTTAATTTAAATTTAATTTTTAGAAAATCAGATAAATTATGAATTAAATATTTTGTTTTAAAAAGTAAAACATATAGATTACATATCTGTAAACGATTTTTATTTTTTATTTTTTATTTTTTTCTTATATGTGGACAAATATAATTTTATTCTTCTGGCGGGCTCTTCAGCAGATTATGCTCAAATTTTCGGTGGATGATCATTAGGCGTTAATCGGGTTTTTTCAGGAGCATCCGGATACCGGGATCCTAAAAAAAATTAAAAAAATAAAGCATTTTATAAGAAAAGAGAGAGAGCGAAGTCAACAACGAACAGCCCCTCGGGCGCAATGCGTGCCATCCTGTTTTGATAATAGCAGGCAATTTCCATATGTACTACTCCGTTCTCCTTTGTTTGTTCCAATAATTTATCAATCCAAGTGTAAATATGTATTTTTCCCATTTTTATGAAAGAATCATTACATACTGCAGTTGATAGTAAATTTATTTTAATTGGTAGTTCATATCGCAAGTGATACTAGTTAATACAAAAACTGTATACTCAGCATTTTGTGTGTTTTCATGCTTTTTTTTTTTTTTTTTTTTGTCATCAACAATACAGAGTCAGTAACCAAACCGGGTGATCCGAATCCATGTGAACGACAAAAGACGGGTGTTTTCGTGCTTAATTTGTTTATAATTACTATAATATTGTTTACTAATTCCTCTTTAGTGTCTAATTTGTTAGGTAATCTAAAAGTTTTAGTTACTACGTCAACTTTAAGTTTAGTCCGTTTACTTCCCTTTCACTAAAAACTTGTACGTACTCATGGAATTCGTTATTATATACTTAGAACAGCCTCATTAGTAAGTATCTTATTTTAAGATTCTTAAGAGATTTTTATTATTATTATAATATGTACAAATAACTGGTTAAATTTTAATTTTCTTAAATAAAATAATTTAGTCATAGTTTACCAAGTGGAAAAGAAATTCTAAAGAGGTCCTAAAAAAAATATAGTCATATTTTACCAAGTGGAAAAGAAATTATAAAGAGGTCCTAAAAATATATAATCTGAGAACTCTATCTTAACTTCCTTCCTACTTCTCTGTTTTTGTATGTATAAGCTTTATTTTGGGACTTCTTGGACTTATGATAGACTACTGTCTAGTTTTCAATTTAGTTGTCACTAGTTTTTTTTTTTTTTTTTTATTAGTTAAAAGTTAGAACAACTTGTTTTACTTTTTAAAGAAATAATGGCCGGAAATTTTCAACGTAAACTATTTGATTCCCGATAAAACTTTTTTGCGTTTTTCTTTCAAGACCTCAACAGTCTTTAAGTTTTAGTACGGTTCAGCACTTGAATATTTGTCATGAAGTGTTTCTAAAATGTTAAAACACATTATGAATTTATTATTCATATATGTAGCGTGAATGCTTGAAACAAGGAAAACTACGTAACTTCGACGACATTTAATTTTTATAGTTTTTAAAAAAACTAGGATGATATATTGATATATGTTATAATTTGCTAATTGATTTGACGTTGAACCAACCAATAACTTAACAAACAACGACTACATATCAGAATCAGATACAAATAATGAAATCTATCATTTTTTCAATTAGTCTATACTCTATATATCAATATATTATTTTATAAGATATATACAATTGTATGTTTGGATTAGTTATAAAATTATATGAAAATATATAATACAACAAAAAATATAATAGGACCAAATAAAATAGCAGGAAGAAGGGAGAACACAAACTAATAGTAAAAAAAAAAAAACAAATGTGGGAAAGCAGATCGATCCATCTTATTTCTGGGTTCATTACGATAGAATCTGAATGATTCGACCTAATCAATTAAAAAATACATATTGAAGATTAAATAGAGGGAAATTATAAATAAAGAAATGCCTGGCTTTCCCATGTACGCCGACGACTCCTGCAAACTTTTTATTCTTCCGGCGAAACACCGAAGTAGCCTCTCTATTGCATCTCCTCGAATTCATTAACGGTAACGACGTATGAATATAGTGGTTGCCGTGTGTGCGTACATAGTAGTTCTCCTTTATTTCTCTTTGTCTTCATCATCATCTTGGTAATTTGTTTTATGTTTCTTCTTTGAGAGACTCTTGTTGGAGTTTGTATTAACTTGTATATACGCACACGCACGCTCATTAAATAAAATTATGTGTATTTTATATGATTATTTAATGTGATACTAATTTAAGTTGGCATTTGACGGAAAACAATAAAATTTTACTTAGCTGTGTAACTATATCATTAGGACATCCACATCAATTTATTCCTACTTTTATATACTGGTAATAAATTAGATTTTCTCAAAACACAAACTCTAAGAGAATGTCATGTATCCAGAACTCTAAATGCTCCTAGTTTTTGTGGTATTTCTCTTGGTTTTTAGATCTTAGTAATAAGTATAACACCCCAAAACACCAAGTCCAAAATTGTTTTGTTTTAAAGGGAAACCCCGATAGGTCCATAGAGGAAGAGAAAGATGGATCTGGCAGCTAGGGTTTTAAGGTCTCTCAAGATCTTTGCAACAGTTTGCTAGGCTTGCTTTAGTCAGCGACTATATGCATGCAGCCCTTCTTAACTCACGCAATATTGCTAGATCAGGTTTGCGCCCATTGTCCAAGATTCCCCCACTGCTGCCCCTCGTGGAAGTCCGGGCCAAGGAGGTATACTAGCAGACTTTCTCTAGGCAAAAGACGAGTTAGGGCTGGGCTTGGAAATTATCTATAGAAGTAGAATCATCACTCATTTTGACTAAAAAACTCATTCACGAAACGGAGCCATTCTATTGTGTGCCACAGTGAACCGCCGGTCAACCGCTATTCGTCAGTTGCCACCACCGATCCACACTTAGTTCATGTTTGTTGTGTGTGTTCTTCGCTCTTCGCTCTCCGCCTTCAGATTTGTGTTTGAGATCTACTCCTTTAGATCTATTCTCGTGATCTACTTTTCAAGTGTCTTATAATACTTCGGGGTGTTAGTCCTTTGCTAATGTTTTCTAGGTATTGTTGTTGATTACTGTTTATAAGATGAAGTTTTAGATCTATTATATTTGTTGAATTGTGTTAATGTGATGGAAGGCCCCTAGACTATGTTAGGTTGTTAAATGATAAACTGGTTGTGTAACAAGAATGATTGTAATAATGAGTTGTGTAATGAGAATGATTGAGATGATGAGATGTCTAGTGAGAATGTTAGGGTTGATGAAATCTGTGATGTTCTTTGTGACACCAAGAATAGGTGTAATCAGGAATATGTATAATGATGTGGTTAGCGGCGCTGGTAAGATTGAGTTATGCTAGATTTGGGCATAAGTGACTATGATGACCGTGGGTAATCACATAGGGGATGCGGGGTGGATAGAGCCAATTCTAGCCAGGCCACATGTGGGTAGGTCTAGAAGTCTAGGTTGATTGATTCTTGCTATGTGATATTAGCTCACTACACAGTGAGGGTACGTTCATTTTGCGAATCTCATAAAGTTTGTGTAGTTTGATTGCAAAACTTGTGATTATCGCAAGGTCGGCCTTCCTGCATCTCCGTGAACACCAAACCGTAGCTCATTTACAGAAGATCGTGTATGGAGACAAACCTTCTCAAAAGAATGAACTCAATACCAGCTACATATTCTGTTAGATAGAGGAAAAATTAAAATGACTATTTTTGAATAAATCCAAAATGTAAAATCATAATATGTTTTATATAAAATACTAATTGAAGAACAGCTTCAATCAACGCTTGCCATGTGTCTTATTCTGGTTGAATTCTTCCCAAACCAATACTTTTTTGCCAGATGTGATTTTTTTCTTCTCTGTTTTCTTGTAACATATTGCCCATAACTTTTCAAATCTTTCTTTACAAAAACAATCAATCATATGATGTAGAGGTTAACAATAGAGTTTTATTATCTTGTTTCAGTATATGCACCATTTGCTTCACCTGCAGAGTTTAACCTATGAATTCATTTCTCATTTATAAGAATTTAATAGTTAAAAAAAAACAAATATGACTCTTCATGACCAAAAGTCTTCAAATGACAATGTCTTTCCACAAAATCAAATATACATTTAGAGCTACATTCTGTTTTCTTTTCTTTTTACTCTTTTGATATGATAGCAATAAAGTTGAAAGTTATTTTACATCTTCATCATTTTGGGCATCTGAAGAGCCATCGTCTATGGACAAAATGGAGATTTCTTCTGTCAGAGAGCTTACGTCACAATCATCAGAGACCCACGACTCAGTGTCGGATTGTTGCTGGAGGCTCCAGTTCATGATGCTAGCAGCCAATATAAGCATCATTTTCTGGTATACCTGTTATCATTGTTTAAACATCCAACCAGATTAATTAACCTGAAAATGCGCAAAGAAAACCAACTTTGGAATATGAAAAGCTATGTACCTCTATTATATCTTCAGGTAACAGAAAAGTTGAGCATCCGAGCTTCCTTGCAACACTGATGATGTATGTTGCGTTCAACATCTTTTCCTCTTCTGCTTAAAAACGCCGATTAGAAACCAAACCTAACATAAATCTCTGGATATACAACTAAATGTGACATGGATCATTTACCTGTTCTTCCTTTAGTTACAAGACCCCAGTCTACAACTCTTGGCTCTACAGCGCTCAAAAGCTCCAAAAAGAATATTCCATTAGACAGATTCTTGTCCTGAAAGGTAACCATCCAAATTTATCATGTTTAGTGTAATATGGATATAGTCTAGCCTCTATGGGTTGCCTCTTTTCTCTACCTTGAAGCTCACAGCTTGAGAGGTTCGACCCATTTTCTTGACTTTTCTGTTTGCCCAGTTTAGAATATCTGTTTCTGCAATTTCTTTACCTTGCCAGTGAGATTTCAAGCTATTCAGAGTTTGGAGCATTGTGTATCTCATCAACTGCCACAAGAAAGCTTCATACAAAACATTGTCATAAGTCTCTCAACTCAAACCACAGTATGAAACACACTATGATCCTTCATGAGGGCTATCTCACCTAAAATGAACTTCTTATTTCCTTGCACAATATCATTACCAGCTACATTAACAAGCGAAAGACGCAGTTCTTTACCAATCTTGATCACTTGGTTGCAATTCTCAACCTTTTTGAATAGTATTTCGATCGGAGGTTTGTTCGCATGTTTCCAGTTGACCGAGCTTGGTGATACTTTGTCAAGAACTTCAAGAAGAACCCATCTGAGGTATGTCATGAAGAAATTATAGTTTGAAGAAAATCAAACCAAATGAAAAAAAAAGACCTGCTATACTCACCCATTTCTAACATCCTCAAAAACATTATCGACATAAGTAGCAGCACCAAGACTGTTAAGCCAGAGGCGAAAGCATCTTTCTTCTTGAGAAGTTTCATCATCTTCTGTGATCATTTCAGCAAAAGAGACAGGTGGATTCGAACTCTCTTCAGACAATCCGTTCCTACAACAAAAGATCATACGTATAAGCAATGTAGAAGAATATATATATATATAACTATCAAGCTTTCCTGTATTGACCTGTGCTGAAACAGTTGCGCCACAAAGGCAAGATTAAGATTTGCAGAGCCTTCGACTATATCTTCAGGAGAAAGGTATCTTTTACAGTCTAGCTTCTCTGCTTGTTCAAGGACTTTCTTTGCTCTCTCTGAAGGGTCTTTGGTCTCTAATGTCACATGTGTACTGTGTTCAGGGGCAAGAGCATTTAGCAAATATGCATATGCCTCTCCATCCTCAAAAAAAAAAAAAAAAGTCGATAGCTGAATAATCGCAAACATGGATGATAGAAGAAAGTGTAGTAGCAGGACCAAGTTAATACGTACCTTAATATCAGAAGAGAAGTTGGTTACTTGTTTCTCGTAACCAGCTTTCTTAAGATGGAAATTCATCCATTTCAGCAAAATCTTTTCAGGAGCTAGTCCCACAAGCTCCTCCACGTCCTGGAAAAATAGATTAGTAAAGTTTTTTTTTTTTGGTCAAAAAATTAGTAAAGTGCTTTAGCCTTTACCTGATTATCTTCCGCCAACTCAACAAGTTGTGGAGTTTTCTTAAGATTGAGATCAGACAACAATTGTATCTTAATATTATTACCATACCAAAAATAAAAGTCAGTAACCATCTATCATCTTATGGTAAAGTAATGTAAAGTAACTCTACCTTTATGATCTGAAATATCAGCCCAAGCACGAGATGCGGCTATAAAAAACGAATAGTAAGAATTAGAAAAACAGAGAGAAAAAAGAAAGAAGCTTCCTTTTACTGATCAGTACTCACTGTTCCTTCAGCAATGTCCTGAGTTCCAATGTTAACGACGGTGCAGCCAATTGCCTTTGCAGAATTGAGACAGAGTGAAAGGTTCTCAGTTCTCTCCCATGGATTAAGTTCTTTCTTCATATTGATCGCTCTTTCATCTATCGTGCCAGGCACTGCTGCATTTATAAGCTTACTGTGCAACAAGAATCAGAATCAAAACCACTCAAGGTTCCATAGTTTGTTAATTTCAAATTTTATGAAGTTATTATATATATATATGTGTGTACCACAAAATAACACCATCTTTAACAATATCAAACAAGGCATCAGTAGCAGGATTGATTGGAATATAGCTGTTCCAGAGGGTCTTCTCTCAAATAATTATTTATATGGGAGATATAGGAAGCTTTTCGGATTCACTGATCGCGCGGTGAAATGTTGTAGTACTTGTCTTAAGAAACGATGTAGCACCTTTTGATCCTCCTTTCCGGGATTGCACAGCTAAAAGGCCTGTCACAAACAGTTTAGTCACTTGGATGTAATATCTAGATATTGTATTTAGATATTACATCTAAATGCTGTAACCAAATACAAAATGAACATGAAAAATAACACACGTAACGGCATTTTGAGAGAGCGTTATCAAACTAACCAGGAGAAAGGTTTCGAATTCAACTTCCTCATGACGATTGGGATAAGACAACAATTGTATCTTAATATTATTACCATACCAAAAATAAAAGTCAGTAACCATCTATCATCTTATGGTAAAGTAATGTAAAGTAACTCTACCTTTATGATCTGAAATATCAGCCCAAGCACGAGATGCGGCTATAAAAAACGAATAGTAAGAATTAGAAAAACAGAGAGAAAAAAGAAAGAAGCTTCCTTTTACTGATCAGTACTCACTGTTCCTTCAGCAATGTCCTGAGTTCCAATGTTAACGACGGTGCAGCCAATTGCCTTTGCAGAATTGAGACAGAGTGAAAGGTTCTCAGTTCTCTCCCATGGATTAAGTTCTTTCTTCATATTGATCGCTCTTTCATCTATCGTGCCAGGCACTGCTGCATTTATAAGCTTACTGTGCAACAAGAATCAGAATCAAAACCACTCAAGGTTCCATAGTTTGTTAATTTCAAATTTTATGAAGTTATTATATATATATATGTGTGTACCACAAAATAACACCATCTTTAACAATATCAAACAAGGCATCAGTAGCAGGATTGATTGGAATATAGCTGTTCCAGAGAGGGTCTTCTCTCAAATAATTATTTATATGGGAGATATAGGAAGCTTTTTCGGATTCACTGATCGCGCGGTGAAATGTTGTAGTACTTGTCTTAAGAAACGATGTAGCACCTTTTGATCCTCCTTTCCGGGATTGCACAGCTAAAAAGGCCTGTCACAAACAGTTTAGTCACTTGGATGTAATATCTAGATATTGTATTTAGATATTACATCTAAATGCTGTAACCAAATACAAAAATGAACATGAAAAATAACACACGTAACGGCATTTTTGAGAGAGCGTTATCAAACTAACCAGGAGAAAGGTTTCGAATTCAACTTCCTCATGACGATTGGGATAAGACTCATCCAATATAGTTTTGATCTCATTTTCAACAAAAGTACCACTGAAATCTTTCAAGTTTGCTAGAAATGGGGGCAAATCTTTCACAGTTACACGGCCAGAACGAGTTTTTGTCGAAACAAACTAAGAAAAAGAATCCGAATAGTCAATATATGTTGAATGCTACAAAAGTGGATACAGTGACGTGAGATAAAGTGATAAGAGAGACCTTGGATTTAAGGTTGCGTAACTCCACTTGTGTGAATTGGCTTTGTAGCCATGGATCAGAGACAAGAACACCAACGTAACTAGACATCTTCTCTTCTCTTTATCAAAAACAATTCAATTAAAACCAAACAAAATACTAGGGGAGAAGAGGTTAACTTCTTAATAATTTTCTTGTTCAAATCTAATTTAGTGAAAGATCTTTTAATTTTTATATATCTTCTTTTGCTATTTCAAAAACGAAATCTGACTGGAACGAAAGCAAAGAGAGGCGGGAGTAAGATACATGATGCTTTTTGATTAAAATATTTTATTATCTGAAGTTGTAATTTTATAATTGTGTAGACTTGCATATCTGACTATTTTTAGGAGAAATAATTATTACATTATATTTCCTATGGCTTTTTATAAGAAAACAATTCTTTAAGATTTTCAATATCTATAGGATTTAATGATATGATACTTTTTCCAAAAAACTGCATATTTCTATTAATTTATATATATTGGGATATATATAAGAGAAAATTTGGAGAAATACACTCAAATAAGATTATAATTTGAAAACTACACGATTTTTTAAGTTTTTAGAAAAGTACACTTATGTATATATAAATTTACCAAATTGTTCTATCTTAATATTTCTCAATTCCTAATTTATTTTATATTTAAAGTAACTATTCTACAATAAAAAAGTTTTAAAAAAAAATCTTTAGAGTATCTACAGGTCTCGTCTCCTTTTCCATTTCTGAATTTTTTTTACTTTCTCTAGTTTCACAGATTTTTCCTTTCATTTCTTTAAGAGGGTTGTTGATATTAGAATCAAATCATTGGCTCAAACAAATTTATAGGGTCTCCATGTCAGTAAATAATCACCCTTGGATGATAATCAGTGTTTCTTACTGTTGTTGGATCACATCATATTCAAAGTCAAACAAATTAAGCACATATGTGAATAGACATTTAGAACTTGTTTGGTAGATTTCTAGGAAAAATGAATATTTTGTAGAGAATACAAACAAACATCACTTGTTTATATAAGGTTAAGAAAATAAGATAAAATCTACATAAACTTCATGATAAATTCAAAACAGATCACAATTTTATTTTATAATATTTTTGTTATCATAAAATTTCAAAATGGTAAATTAAGTAACATATTTACCTCAACACACAAATTTATCTTAAACATAAATATTATAGTATTTGGGTAAAAAAGTCAATTCAGATTTAAGAAAGTGTAGTTTTAAAAAAATAAAATAGAAGGTGTAATTTTGAAACCGTTAGTAGAGTAATTTACCAATTATCCCTATATATAAGTTCATAAATATTTAAGGGAGTTTTAGAAATGCCTAGGGGTGCGCAAAAAACCAAACCAAACCAAATCAAACCGACTCAACCAAAGTTAAACTTAACCAAACCAAACCAAACCAAACCGTGTTCTTTACATAAACCAATTGGTTCATGTTTTACTCAATCCGAATTGTTTGGTTTGGTTTAAAACCGTTTCAAATATTTAAAAGTTGAAGATTTAAATTGCTCATATACAAGTTCAGATTTTTTTTGCCTTTTTTTTTTTAAGTTGGAAGTTATTTAGGTGGTTTTCTCTTATTTTTAATGAATTTTATGCTTTTATTAATTACTAATAGCATTTTTTGTAATATACATGGCTAGATGTTATTTTTAAACTATGATGCTATTTTAATAAGATAGATACATTTGGTAATTCTCATAATTGATGTGTAAATATATTTTCATTTTGAATAATTAAAATATTAAGAATCATAATTCTCATTTAATGACAAGGTTCATATTCTTGACAGTCCCAAACATTCATATTCAGAAATTTCCATAACTGTACAGAACACACAGAGCATTAACATGAACATGATGAACCAGAACCACATAACATGTTACAGAAGAAAGATAGGCTTATACAGCAGCCTTCTTCCTTCTTCTGCGTGTGCTTAACAGAGAAGAGGACATGCACAGGAACGTTGACAAGCCCAACAGGACCAAAAGCCAGAAGAAGTAATCAAGATGTCCTTTATCAAGGTCGTCTGGAATCCAACCTCCTTTACCATCAGCTGTAGTGAAATACGCCACAAGAGTGAGAATCAACGAACTCAGGTAGTTTCCCATCGCTGTATTAAGAAGCGCTAAAGCGCTGCACAAACTTCTCATTGCATCTGGAGATTGCTCATAAAAAAACTCGAGCCGACCAACGAAGAAGAAAACCTCTGCAATTCCCATTAACATGTACTGAGGGCCCTGCCAGAATATGCTCATTGACACCGCATCTTGAGCTAGCTGCAACCGCACTGTCTCGACTACAGCTGCAGCTGCAATGCTCAGGACGGATAAAAACAAACCAGTTCCCATTCCCAGACGGTAGGAATCATGAAACCAAGCCCCCACCCTGAATTCTCTTGAACCCACACAAGTAAAGTGGAGGAGACGAATGAACCAATGTAGATAAAGAAGTAAAACCAGTTAAAGAAGGAAGCTTTGCTGACTCGTTCGATAGGGTCAGTATCATCAAACTGATCAGCGCCAAAAGATGAGACGCACGGCTTGATTCCTCCAGTGCCAAGTAGTGCTATAAGGTAAAGCCCTGACAAGAAAACACCATACTGAACCGCAGCTGCTGGGGAACACAGAGAAGGGCCAATACTTTCTGCTGGCTTTAAACCCGGAACACTAGCCGAGAGTGTCAACAGAGTCATTCCCTAACACCAAAAGCTATGCAATTTCAGGATACAAAATACAAAATCTTTTTTACTCTTGGGTGGACATTCGGGTACCTATTCGGGTTCGGTTCAGATCTATTCGGATTTCGAATTTTCGAAATTAAAAATTTTAGTCCCATTCGGATATTTATAAATTTTGGTTCGAGTTTTGTTTAGATCTTTTCGGGTTCGGATAACCCGTTAAAATTACTTTTTAAAATATAAAATTCATATATATATTGTTTTTTTTTAATCTTCTTATACCATCTTCAATGGTTTAATCTATTTTCTTACTCCAAAATAGAGCAGAAAATAGATAACAAAAAAAAAACTAGTTACTCTTTTGGAGTAAACCTAATTTTCACTCTATTATAGAGTGAGAAATAAAGTACCATTGAAGCATTTTTACTCTAAACTCTATTTTAAACTCTATTTTAGAGTGAAAAACAGAATGGGGTTGGAGATGACCTATAGTGAAATAACTAGCCGAGAAGGAAGCAATGGTACAGTATCTTCCCCAGTAAGAATCAGCAATAAGAGCTCCAAGGAGAGGTATTATAAAGCAAGTGCCTTGCCGGATCATGACTTGCCTCGCTGCAGAGACATTGGACTCATGCAGTTCACTTGTGTAATAAGTGATCAGATTCTTGGCGATTCCATAGTAAGCTAATCGCTCGCAGCATTCGTTGCCTGCAGTTGACCAGATAAAGTATCTATAAAACAATAGTTAAAAAAAAAAAAAAATTTTTTTACCGAGAATGAAAGGGCAAAGCTCTCCAGTTTCCTGTTTTGTGTTTCAGCGGTGGTGAACCATCTTCACCTGAAGAATTTAAGCTCGCGTCTTCCTAAGATAAATTTGTTGGATAATTCCAATCTTGTTGAAACTTAACATATTAGATGTTTTAATATGTTAAGATAAACACAATAATGAAACCTAGAAATAGGAAAAGTAAGTTTCTATTTAGGTTAAGTTTGTGTTTTCCATATTTTTTTGTGTTTTCCATATCCCGCATGTTAAAGAGAATTGTTTTTCATAGAGATCTAATGGATAGGTGTTCCATAAGATCAATAAGATTGAGATAAGATCTAAGAAAAACATATTGAGAGCTTTAGTTTTGAGTAGTTTCTAAAGCTAATAAGAAAAGTTGTTCTTATAATCCTTTGTGTTTCTAGAGATTTGAATTGGTATCAGAGCCTCAGGTTGGAGACTCGATCTAAGCTTAACTTGTAGCTTAAGATCCTGGTGCTTGTGAACAAAAGATCGCGTAAGCAAGATGGCGGACGTGACTAGCGTTCCACGCACGAAGGAATTTGGATCTACATCCATCCAATGTCCGATGTTGTCATCGACAAACTACAGTTTGGTCGATGAGGATGAAGGCTCTACCGTGTTCATGAAGTGTGGGACACGATCGAACCCGGTTCAGATGATCAAAAGAAGAACGATGTTGCGATAGCTCTTTTGTTTCAATATGTTCCCGAAACATTGATTCTCTAGGTGGGAGAACAAACCGCATCAAAAGAGATCTGGAACGCCATCAAGTCGCGACACCTAGGAGCTGATCGTGTAAAGGAGGCGAGACTTTAGACGTTGATGACAGAGTTTGATAGGAAGAAGATGGTCGTAGGAATGCCGAATGTAACACACGAAGAAGGCATGTGTGACGCATGTCTAGCAGAGAAGCAGATTAGACACTCGTTACCGAGTGTAACACACGGAGAAGCCGTGTGTGATACATGTTTCGCAGGAAAGCAAATCAGAGACTCATTCCCGACTAAGGCCATGGTTTGTACATCAAAGCCATTGAGATTATTGCCTGGAGATTTGTGTGGACGAATCGTACCACCAACGCCAGCAGATAATCGTGAGGCATTCTATCGGTTCAAAATATTTCACACCGATAGAGGAGGAGAGGTTGCCTCAGCTAAGTTCAATCTAGGTTGCACCGATAGAGGAGGAGAGGTTGCCTCAGCTAAGTTCAATCTAGGATGCACCGATAGAGGAGGAGATTTAGCCTCAGATGAGCTCAATCTAGTTTGTGAAGAAAATTGGATTGAAACTATGACAAGCGAGTTGAAATCTATCACAAGAAACAAAATATGGAAGCTTGTACATAGACCGACCTGTTCTGAGAAAAAAAGAGAAGAGGATCGAGTTTGTGTGTTACACAAGAGGTTGCATGTGTTACGTCAGACACCAAGAGCATGGAATGTGAAACTTGATCAGGTTCTCAAGGAGATGAGATTTGAGAAGTGCACGAAGGAACCATCAGTGTACCGCAAGACCGAAGAAGGAGACGTCTTGATCATAGCAATCTACGTTGATGATCTATTTGTGACGGGAACTTCGCTTAAGGTGATTAGGCAATTCAAGGAGGAGATGTCTAAGAAGTTTGAGATGTCAGATCTAGGTAAGCTAACGTACTACTTTGGCATAGAGGTGATTCAAGGAGCAGACAAAAATAAAACAAGGAAGGTATGCTCAAGGAATCCTGTGTGACACAAAGGTGGAAGTGTGTAACACGACTCCCGCAGGGGTATGTGACACAAAGGTGGAAGTGTGTAACACGACTCCCGCAGGGGTATGTGACACAAAGATGAAAGCGTGTGATACAACCCATGTACCAATGCAGTCAAGGTTAAAGATCTCAAAGACTGAAGATGAACCAGAGATAAATGTGTTGGGTGTTGAGCAGAAGGCCGACATCCTTACCAGAGATCACGCACGCAAGATGGCGGACGGACTAGCGCTCCACGCATCGAAGGAATTTGGATCTACATCCATCCAATGTCCGATGTTGTCATCGACAAACTACACAGTTTGGTCGATGAGGATGAAGGCTCTACTTCGTGTTCATGAAGTGTGGGACACGATCGAACCCGGTTCAGATGATCAAAAGAAGAACGATGTTGCGATAGCTCTTTTGTTTCAATATGTTCCCGAAACATTGATTCTCTAGGTGGGAGAACAAACCGCATCAAAAGAGATCTGGAACGCCATCAAGTCGCGACACCTAGGAGCTGATCGTGTAAAGGAGGCGAGACTTTAGACGTTGATGACAGAGTTTGATAGGAAGAAGATGGTCGTAGGAATGCCGAATGTAACACACGAAGAAGGCATGTGTGACGATGTCTAGCAGAGAAGCAGATTAGACACTGCTATCGAGTGTAACACACGGAGAAGCCGTGTGTGATACATGTTCGCAGGAAAGCAAATCGAGAGACTCATTCCGACTAAGGCCATGGTTTGTACATCAAAGCCATTGAGATTATTGCCGGAGATTTGTGTGGACGAATCGTACCACCAACGCCAGCAGATAATCGTGAGGCATTCTATCGGTTCAAAATATTTCACACCGATAGAGGAGGAGAGGTTGCCTCAGCTAAGTTCAATCTAGGTTGCACCGATAGAGGAGGAGAGGTTGCCTCAGCTATGTTCAATCTAGGATGCACCGATAGAGGAGGAGATTTAGCCTCAGATGAGCTCAATCTAGTTTGTGAAGAAAATTGGATTGAAACTATGACAAGCGAGTTGAAATCTATCACAAGAAACAAAATATGGAAGCTTGTACATAGACCGACCTGTTCTGAGAAAAAAAGAGAAGAGGATCGAGTTTGTGTGTTACACAAGAGGTTGCATGTGTTACGTCAGACACCAAGAGCATGGAATGTGAAACTTGATCAGGTTCTCAAGGAGATGAGATTTGAGAAGTGCACGAAGGAACCATCAGTGTACCGCAAGACCGAAGAAGGAGACGTCTTGATCATAGCAATCGTTGATGATCTATTTGTGACGGAACTTCGCTTAAGGTGATTAGGCAATTCAAGGAGGAGATGTCTAAGAAGTTTGAGATGTCAGATCTAGGTAAGCTAACGTACTACTTTGGCATAGAGGTGATTCAAGGAGCAGACAAAAATAAAACAAGGAAGGTATGCTCAAGGAATCCTGTGTGACACAAAGGTGGAAGTGTGTAACACGACTCCCGCAGGGGTATGTGACACAAAGGTGGAAGTGTGTAACACGACTCCCGCAGGGGTATGTGACACAAAGATGAAAGCGTGTGATACAACCCATGTACCAATGCAGTCAAGGTTAAAGATCTCAAAGACTGAAGATGAACCAGAGATAAATGTGTTGGGTGTTGAGCAGAAGGCCGACATCCTTACCAGAGATCACGTACGCAAGATGGCGGATGTGACGAGAGTTATCGTCGCAGTGATCTTCAACCACAAGACTCATCGCAACTTAAGTGAAGAGGTCAGGAGAAGGTTCTACAAGAACTGGGCCGATTCTAAGAAGAAGCGGTACAAAAGCGAGGAGAGCATCCGATCTAACCTTGAGAAAGATGTGAATCCAATGGGTGGATTCGCACACCATGGTGTGGTGAAGGAGGATTACTTGATGATTATGTTCAAGCAAATGAGGAGTGTGGGAACCAAAATTCGCACTGTCGATTTCGGTTTAAATTAGGAAACTAGGAAAACCCTAATTTCCCAGAGGTCCCAGAGATCTGTTAATACCACACGCTAAGCAGTCAGAACACGAGATATCAACAACAAAGTGCAAAAATCGTAAAAAGAGAGCAAAATAGATCTTATTCTAAATCCGTGTTTGAGCGTTACAACAAGGTATAAGCCTGGCCTCGAGAGCTGTCGGCGAGATTCCTAGTTCTAGCAACCCTAAGACGGCTAAACCTAATTGAGTCGCAGCTCGAAATAACAAAAACGGAAATATGCCTAAATCGCTCTAAGTGCTAAGTTTTCTCCGAAAAAAGTCTCTCTCCATGCCTCTCGCCTAGGACTCCTTATATACTGGCTCCTAGGTCAGTTTACGCTTTTCCTCTTCTGCCCTTAAGCCGTCGTAGCATATAAATGGAGATATTCCATTTTTTCCTATCTTCGTAATTATCTTCAAAATTTCGTATTTATCCGCGGAAACTTGACATTTATCTTTCCTTGCGAACCAAGCGTAAACCGTCATGCGGCTTACGGGCTGTTGGCTAAGAAATCGTAAGTTGGGTCTTGAGTCATGTCTTAGGTCCCTTTGTCTTCTGACTCGAAGCGTTTATTACGGCTTCTTTCGATAAAGAACGAACTTTCCTCGGTTTTTACCGTAAAGTTTGATCGATGACTTAGAATGGCGGGAAACATGAAATGGGTTTGCTACGGTCTTCGGGAGATAGCATCGAAGGGTAGACGAGAATGCATGGACTAATGTCGTATCGTCATTTCGGAAGAGCTTGGTCGCTACGTAGCGACCGGCGAATGGGCCTTCGGTCTTCGTTGCGACCGAGCTTGGCTCGACTTCGGTAAACCGTGGCGTTTGTCGCCGTACCTCTTTCGGATCAAGCCATCTCGCTGATGATCTATTTGTGACGGGAACTTCGCTTAAGGTGATTAGGCAATTCAAGGAGGAGATGTCTAAGAAGTTTGAGATGTCAGATCTAGGTAAGCTAACGTACTACTTTGGCATAGAGGTGATTCAAGGAGCAGACAAAAATAAAACAAGGAAGGTATGCTCAAGGAACTGTGTGACACAAAGGTGGAAGTGTGTAACACGACTCCGCAGGGTATGTGACACAAAGGTGGAAGTGTGTAACACGACTCGCAGGGTATGTGACACAAAGATGAAAGCGTGTGATACAACCCATGTACCAATGCAGTCAAGGTTAAAGATCTCAAAGACTGAAGATGAACCAGAGATAAATGTGTTGGGTGTTGAGCGAAGGCCGACATCCTTACCAGAGATCACGCACGCAAGATGGCGGATGTGACGAGAGTTATCGTCGCAGTGATCTTCAACCACAAGACTCATCGCAACTTAAGTGAAGAGGTCAGGAGAAGGTTCTACAAGAACTGGGCCGATTCTAAGAAGAAGCGGTACAAAAGCGAGGAGAGCATCCGATCTAACCTTGAGAAAGATGTGAATCCAATGGGTGGATTCGCACACCATGGTGTGGTGAAGGAGGATTACTTGATGATTATGTTCAAGCAAATGAGGAGTGTGGGAACCAAAATTCGCGACTGTCGATTTCGGTTTAAATTAGGAAACTAGGAAAACCCTAATTTCCCAGAGGTCCCAGAGATCTGTTAATACCACACGCTAAGCAGTCAGAACACGAGATATCAACAACAAAGTGCAAAAATCGTAAAAGAGAGCAAAATAGATCTTATTCTAAACTCCGGTTTGAGCGCTACAACAAGGTATAAGCCTGGCCTCGAGAGCTGTCGTGAGATTCCTAGTTCTAGCAACCCTAAGACGGCTAAACCTAATTGAGTCGCAGCTCGAAATAACAAAACGAAATATGCCTAAATCGCCTAAGTGCTAAGTTTTCTCCAAAAGTCTCTCTCCATGCCTCTCGCCTAGGACTCCTTATATACTGGCTCCTAGGTCAGTTTACGCTTTTCCTCTTCTGCCCTTAAGCCGTCAGTAGCATATAAATGGAGATATTCCATTTTTCCTATCTTCGTAATTATCTTCAAAATTTCAGATTTATCCGCTGAAACTTGACATTTATCTTTCCTTGCGAACTGCGTAAACCGTCATGCGCTTACGGGCTGTTGGCTAAGAAATCGTAAGTTGGGTCTTGAGTCATGTCTTAGGTCCCTTTGTCTTCTGACTCGGCGTTTATTACGGCTTCTTCGATAAAGAACGAACTTTCTCGGTTTTACCGTAAAGTTTGATCGATGACTTAGAATGGCGGAAACATGAAATGGGTTTGCTACGGTCTTCGGAGATAGCATCGAAGGGTAGACGAGAATGCATGGACTAATGTCGATCGCCATTTCGAAGAGCTTGGTCGCTACGTAGCGACCGAGCGGAATGGACGCTCGGTCGCTACGTTGCGACCGAGCTTGGCTCGAGCTCGGTCGCTTCGTAGCGTTTGTCGCCGTACCTCTTTCGAGGATCAAGCCATCTCGTAGTTCTGTTTTATGCCGCAAGCGTTTTTACTCGGCGGTTATCGCCGTGCTAACCGCCCTGATCGTGATGACAGTGGCCTGGTCAGCGTTCTCTTCCGGATATTCTGGTTGAGTTGTAGCGTCGGCATCGGACTCGTGTTGAGTTTCGACGTCCGAAGCGTTTGCGTCAGCAGACGATGTTAAATCGTCTTTCCTTGATGCGTTTTTGGCTGAAGATTGATCTATCTTCGTGCGCTTGCGATTTGCTGTTGCAGAATTCGTCATTTGCCTTAACTTGTGCTCTGCGAGGAAGCATAGTCGCGACTGTTTCTGACATCCCCAGATGGCTGCGACTCCGTTTGGGGTCGAGAATTTGACACCTAGCTGGTATGTCGATGGAACGGCTTGCATGGCGATGATCCATGGGGTTCCCATGATCAGGTTGTAGATGGCAGGATGATCGACCACCGCAAATTCGACGATTTTTGTGATCTCCTTGGCCATGACTGGCACCTGGATTGACCCGACACTACAAGAAAACACAGTTTTAGCAAGGAAATTTAACGAGGAAAACTATTCCTCGTGAAATTACGATGACTTAACGATGAAATTGCGAGGAAATAAAGTTTCCTCGTAATGGCCTTGTAAAATACCGAGTAAAGCTTTTCCTCGTAGAATCGCCGTAGTTGACGCGGGTTTTTCCGAAAAATGTGTTTCACGCAAATTCGCCGTAATTTTAGCATGATTTTACGAGGAAATAACTTACGAGGAAAGAACGAGAAATCCACCAACTTAACACGCTTTTTGCCACCAACCTAATTTTTCGTCAGAATTCCTAGCAAAATTCAACTACCAGATTCGAAAATTTTCTATATATATGGAGGTTTGAACATAATTTTAAGCACACCAACAAGAAAAAACGTGAAAAAATGTCGGGCTTGGGAAATATTTTCGAAGGCGGAGGTGGATGTATATGCATAGAGATGCTAACGGAGAGTGACAAAGAATATCTTCTGGGTTGGGCGTTTTATGCATCAAGCAGATTCTACACCGCCCAAGAAAGCGGTAAAATATTATGTCCTTGTAGGAAATGTAACAATTCAAAGTTGGCAAATCGTGAAAATGTTTGGAAGCATTTAGTAAATAGAGGTTTCCGCCAAATTATTATATCTGGTTTCAACATGGAGAAGGTTATAGTTATGATCAGAATGAAGCTAGTAGTAGTAATAGCAACTTTCAAGAAGAACGGTTGATCATCAATTGCATAATGCACATAGTTACCATCGGAGGATCAGCCGATGGTAGATTATGATAGGGTTCATGATATGGTAACTGATGCATTCGTAGCTCATGATGATGAAGATGAAGAACCTAACATAGATTCAAAAAGTTTTATGAAATGTTAGATGCGGTAAATCAACCACTTTACGCTGGTTGTAGAGAAGGTCTCTAAATTGTCATTGGCGCTAGAATGATGAATATTAAAACTGATCACAATCTACCGAAAGTTGCATGAACGAATGGGCAGATTTATTTAAAGAGTATTTGCCGAAGACAATGAGTCCGGTGATTCTTATTATGAGATTCAAACCGGTTTATAGTCTTGGGTTGCCTTCGAGATGATAGATGTTTGCATCGACAACTGCATGATCTACGGGAGATGATGAGAAGTTGGAAGAATGTCGATTCTGCAAGAAACCACGATTCAAGCCGCAAGGAAGGGGACGTAATAGGTACCGTACCAAAGGATGTGGTACCTACCACCATGATAGATTGAAAAGATTGTACCAATCGGAGCGGACTGCTGGAAAGATGAGGTGGCATGCCGAGCATACCGTGACGGATGGTGAGATGACTCATCCATCGGATGCAAGAGCCTGGAAACATTTTAACAAAGTACATCCAATTTCGCTAGCAATAGCGGAATGTGTACCTCGGATTATGCACAGATGGATTTAGTCCATTTGGAATGTCGGGAGACAATATTCATTGTGGCCTGCCTTTCTTACGCCATACAACCGCCACCGAGATGTGCATGCAACAGGAGTTTTATTCTTGACCATATTAATACCCGTCCGAAGCATCCAAAAGGTCACTTGATGTTTTCCTACAACCACCGATAAAAGAGTTGAAGGATTTGTGGTCAACAGGGTGAGGACGTATGACCGCCAACGAAGAAGAATTTTACGATGCGATCTATGCTTTTGTGGACCATAAGTGACTTTCCTGCCTACGGGATGTTGTCTGGATGGACTACACATGGGAGATTAGCTTGTCCATATTGTAATGGAACCACGATGCATTTCAACCAAGAATGGTAGAAAGACAAGTTGGTTCGATTGTCACCGCCGATTTCTTCCAGTTGGCCATCCGCATCAAGAAACAAGAATTTGTTTAGGCACAAAAAGGTTGTGAGAGACACTCCTCCTCCATATCTAATTGGAGAACAAATTGAAGCGCAAATCGACTACTACTCTGAGCTAACTAAACAGTTTGGGGTGGTAATTGGCATGTCCCTCGTAATATGACTGATTCTTACGGTGTTCATCACAACTGGCACAAGAAGAGTATATTTTGGGAGTTACCATATTGGAAGGATCTTCTTCTGCGCCACAACCTTGATGTGATGCATATAGAGAAAATTTCTTTGAGAACATCATGAATACAATATTGAATGTCCGTGGAAGACAAAAGACAACATAAAATCGAGGTTGGACTTGCCGGATATTTGCTCAAGAAGTGAGTTACATATAAAAAGCAATGGCCAAGTTCCCGCTCCAATTTTAGATTGTCTTCTAAAAAAGTCGGTTTTGTTCAATTGGGTGGCAGTGAAGTTCCCGATGGGTATGTTTCAAATCTTTCAAGATGTGTTGAAAAGGGTCAAAAGTTCCGGGATGAAGAGTCATGATTGTCATGTCTTTGTGCAACGACTGCCATTTGCATTATGGAGCTCATGATGATGAAGATGAAGAACCTAACATAGATTCAAAAAGTTTTATGAAATGTTAGATCGCGGCAAATCAACCACTTTACGTTGGTTGTAGAGAAGGTCTCTAAATTGTCATTGGCTGCTAGAATGATGAATATTAAAACTGATCACAATCTACCGAAAGTTGCATGAGCGAATGGGCAGATTTATTTAAAGAGTATTTGGAAGACAATGAGTCCGGTGATTCTTATTATGAGATTCGAAACTGGTTTATAGTCTTGGGTTGCCTTCGAGATGATAGATGTTTGCATCGACAACCGCATGATCTATCGGGGAGATGATGAGAAGTTGGAAGAATGTCGATTCGCAAGAAACCACGATTCAAGCCGCAAGGAAGGGGCGTAATAGGGTACCGTACCAAAGGATGTGGTACCTACCAATTCTGATAGATTGAAAAGATTGTACCAATCGGAGCAGACTGCTGGAAAGATGAGGTGGCATGCGAGCATACTCGAGACGGATGGTGAGATGACTCATCCATCGATGCAAGAGCCTGAAACATTTTAACAAAGTACATCCAATTTCGCTAGCAATAGCCGGAATGTGTACCTCGGATTATGCACAGATGGATTTAGTCCATTTGGAATGTCGGGAGACAATATTCATTGTGGCCCGCCTTTCTTACGCCATACAACCTGCCACCGAGATGTGCATGCAACAGGAGTTTTATTCTTGACCATATTAATACCGGTCCGAAGCATCCAAAAGGTCACTTGATGTTTTCCTACAACCACCGATAAAAGAGTTGAAGGATTTGTGGTCAACAGGGTGAGGACGTATGACTGCTCAACGAAGAAGAATTTTACGATCACGATCTATGCTTTTGTGGACCATAAGTGACTTTCCTGCCTACGGGATGTTGTGCGGATGGACTACACATGGGAGATTAGCTTGTCCATATTGTAATGGAGCGACAGATGCATTTCAAGCGAAGAATGGTAGAAAGACAAGTTGGTTCGATTGTCACCGTCGATTTCTTCCGGTTGGCCATCGTGCAGAAGAAACAAGAATTTGTTTAGGCACAAAAGGTTGTGAGAGACACTCCTCCTCCATATCTAATTGGAGAACAAATTGAAGCGCAAATCGACTACTACGATAGCAACAGTTATTTGGGGTGGTAATTGGCATGTCCCTCGTAATATGACTGATTCTTACGGTGTTCATCACAACTGGCACAAGAAGAGTATATTTTGGGAGTTACCATATTGGAAGGATCTTCTTCTGCCACAACCTTGATGTGATGCATATAGAAGAATTTCTTTGAGAACATCATGAATACAATATTGAATGTCCTGGAAGACAAAAGACAACATAAAATCGAGGTTGGACTTGCGGATATTTGCTCAAGAAGTGAGTTACATATAAAAGCAATGGCCAAGTTCCGTTCAATTTTAGATTGTCTTGAGAAAAAGTCGGTTTTGTTCAATTGGGTGGCATCGAAGTGAAGTTCCCTGATGGGTATGTTTCAAATCTTTCAAGATGTGTTGAAAAGGGTCAAAAGTTCTCGGGATGAAGAGTCATGATTGTCATGTCTTTGTGCAACGACTTCGCCATTTGCATTTGCGGAGCTACTTGCAACAAGCGTACATGAAGCACTTGCGGTAGTTTACAATAGGACAATAATATTAAATTGGTTTAGTTTACAATAATAGTATTTGACTAACAATGTGTTTAATTGTTTTGGAATAGGCATTGGAGCATTTTTCGGGATTTGAGCACACGCACTCTTAAAGAAGAAGTCGTAACGCTTCGGAGAACATTCCTATCTTATTGTGCAACTTGGAGAAGATATTTCCTCCAAGCTTTTTGGCGTGATGGAGCATCTAGCTATCCACCTCCCATATGAGGCATTGCCGTGGACCGGTACATTACGGATGGATGTATCGTCTGGCGAGCCATGAAATATTTGAAGGAAAAGCAAAGAACCTGCCAAAGTTGAAGGTTCTATAATTGCTGGAAGTTTGACAGAAGTTTCTCACTTCACATCGTACTACTAAAGTCAGCGTGCCGAAGAAGAGCTCCAAGAAGATATGATGATGGTGGCGTTAGCCCACATATGCAGTTGTTGGTGTTCCAAATCTTTAGCCAGATTGGACGACTTGGTGGGAAATCAAAACAGGTTTGGTGGTGAGTGAAGAAGGCGGCTCATAGTGCACACACCTATATTCTACTCAATTCGAGGATCCATTGATCGTTATTTGGAAAGGTAACTTAAATTGAGTATACATTATATAATTGAGAGAGATTAATTCATGTAAAATGTGAATTTACAGCATGTTTGTTTCACAAGTCAAAGAAACATTTCTGGTATATCCACAAGTGGCGTAGACAAAAGAAAAGATCAACACTTTGTTAAGTGGTTGAAGAATCATGTATTAATCAAATACTTTTAAAATTTTCATACATGAATGATTTGTATTTCAACGTTCTTTTATTTTTAAATAGGTTGATTATGACGACGATGCAGATTATCCTAAGTGGTTACGCAGTAATTCAATCTCCACTTGTAAAGGTCACCACATCATAGATGTATTTCACACGAGGCTATACTTTTCACACATATGAGTATGGTAAACAGCGGGCAACCAGTAACTATGGAATTTGTGTGAAAGGAGAAACAGATTTCTACGAATCTTGACGGAGATTATTGAAGTCGAATTCCAGGGATATTGAAGCTAAAATCGTCCTCTTCAAGTGTGAATGGTTCGACCCGCCGTCAATAGAGGTGTTCGGTTGAATAAATTCGTGTAGTAGATGTCAACGGTGGCGGAGGTACAACAAATTGAGCCCTTCATCTTAGCTTCACAAGCAGACCAAGTTAGCTTCCTTCCATACCCACGGATGAGAGAGTCGGTATAAATTGGTTAGCCGTGATCAAAGTTACACCTCGAGGGCCGAATCATCGTAGGAGAAGAACCACCATTGCAAGAAGAACAAATAAATGAAGTTCATGAACCTGAACAAGAAATTGATGACATCCTTCTCATTGATCCGCATAATCACGGTATGAAGATCTTACGAAGATCCCACGGAGGAAGCTGTTGAAGACGAGTTTCATGTAAATGATGATGTTTCAAGTGATGGCGAGAATGTCGATGAATCGATTAATGTATTTCATATTTGTATGAGTTTGATTTATTATATATAATTAAAGATAATGGGAGTTTATTTATAAATAAGATATCGACATTAATTATAAGTAAAGGAATTGTGTTTTTATAATTTTCGGTTTGGATTAGAATGAATTGCTTGAGGTTAAAGGATAGAAGTGTTTGATATATGAAGTAGAAGATAAAGATGGTTTTGGGATTTGGGGTTTCGTTTAGGGGTTTAGAGACATCGTCGTACTTTCCACGTTATCTCACGGAATTTTACGACGATTAATAATACATATTACGCGTAACAGTAGCGTCGTAAGAGCCTCGTAACTTACGTGGACTAGCGGCGATTTATAATTAAAAGCGGACCAAGCATTCCACGTAGACCAAAGCGTCGTAAGAGCCTCGTTAACTTACGTGGAATGAGGGTTAGCTTTATTACTTCACATCGTACTACTTTGGCCAAAAGTACGCACTGCAAGAAGAGCTCCAAGAAGATATGATGATGGTGGCGCTGCGCCCACATATGCAGTTGTTGGTGTTCCGAAATCTTTAGCCGATTGGACGACTTGGTGGGAAATCAAAACAGGTTTGGTGGTCGAGTGAAGAAGACGCCATAGTGCACACACCTATATTCTACTCAATTGCGAGGATCCATTGATGCTATTTGGAAAGGTAACTTAAATTGAGTATACATTATATAATTGAGAGAGATTAATTCATGTAAAATGTGAATTTACAGCATGTTTGTTTCACAAGTCAAAGAAACATTTCTGGTATATCCACAAGTGACGACAAAAGAAAAGATCAACACTTTGTTAAGTGGTTGAAGAATCATGTATTAATCAAATACTTTTAAAATTTTCATACATGAATGATTTGTATTTCAGCGTTCTTTTATTTTTAAATAGGTTGATTATGACGACGATGCAGATTATCCTAAGTGGTTACACGGCAATTCAATCTCCACTTGTAAAGGTCACCACATCATAGATGTATTTCACACGAGGCTATACTTTTCACACATATGAGTATGGTAAACAGCGGGCAACCAGTAACTATGGAATTTGTGTGAAAGGAGAAACAGATTTCTACGAATCTTGACGGAGATTATTGAAGTCGAATTCCCGTGGATATTGAAGCTAAAATGCCCTCTTCAAGTGTGAATGGTTCGACTCCGTCAATAGAGGTGTTCGGTTGAATAAATTCGTAGTAGATGTCAACGGTGGCCGGAGGTACAACAAATTCGAGCCCTTCATCTTAGCTTCACAAGCAGACCAAGTTAGCTTCCTTCCATACCCACGGATGAGAGAGTCGGTATAAATTGGTTAGCCGTGATCAAAGTTACACCTCGAGGACGAATCATCGTAGGAGAAGAACCACCATTGCAAGAAGAACAAATAAATGAAGTTCATGAACCTGAACAAGAAATTGATGACATCCTTCTCATTGATCCGCATAATCACGAGTATGAAGATCTTACCAAGATCCCACGGAGGAAGCTGTTGAAGACGAGTTTCATGTAAATGATGATGTTTCAAGTGATGACGAATGTCGATGAATCCGATTAATGTATTTCATATTTGTATGAGTTTGATTTATTATATATAATTAAAGATAATGGGAGTTTATTTATAAATAAGATATCGACATTAATTATAAGTAAAGGAATTGTGTTTTATAATTTTCGGTTTGGATTAGAATGAATTGCTTGAGGTTAAAGGATAGAAGTGTTTGATATATGAAGTAGAAGATAAAGAAGATGTGGTTTGGGATTTGGGGTTTCGCTTTAGGGGTTTAGAGACAGTCGTCAGACTTTCCACGCTATCTCACGGAATTTTACGACGATTAATAATACATTACCTCGCATATTCCACGGTAACAGTAAGCGTCGTAAGAGCCTCGAACTTACGTGGACTAAGCGACGATTTATAATTAAAAGCGGACCTCGCTTATTCCACGTAAGACCAAAACGCCGTAGAGCCTCGTTAACTTACGTGGAATGAGCGAGGTTAGCTTTTTATTTTACTTTTCGTCGTTAATTGCCGGTAAATATAAACCCTAAACTAAAATGAAACCCAAATCCTAAACCCCAAATGTGCAAACCCTAAAACTCCCCATCCTACTTCATATAAACTAAAAAAATTAATTTTCAATTTTATATAACTTAAAAGAGAAGAAAGATATTCGAAACACATATGACGAGATAATGTAAGTGTAGCCCACATAAATCTACATCATTTGTATTCAAATATCTTCTTCTCTTTTTGTTTTGTTTTTAAACCTTTCATATATGATTTGTAGCGTGTGTTTGATTTGTTGTGTGATACGCCAAATTCAAAATTTGTAAAATTGTTTTCCAACGTATTAAACCTTTCAAATTCAAAAATATATATATTGAAGTTAAAGGGTTAGAAATATATGAAGTATTAGATAAGAAATATAAGAAAGATAGGGTTTGAGGTTTGGAGATAAGAAAGATAGGGTTTGAGGTTTGGGGTTTAAGATTTTAGGGGTTAGCAAAAAAAGCCTCGCTATTTGCACGTAAAATCGATGATAAAACAAAAATCGCCGCAAGAACGACGTTAAATAAAACACGGCCTCTGTATATCCTCGTTAATTTGCTTGGGCCTTGAGATCTAAACGAAAGACGGCCCACGTAAAATCGATGATAAAACAAAAATCATCGCAAGAACGACGTTAAATAAAAGACGGCCTCTGATATCCTCGTTAATTTGCTTGGGCCTTATGACAAAACGAAAGACGGCCTCTGTCTTTCCTCGTTATTTTATGAATTTAATTTTCAATAACACTAATCCTATATATAGCAAACCGCAGCCCTCTTCATTTCCTCTCTAATTCCTCTCTACAGCCTCCATTTCCTCTCAACATGGTAACTCTCTTCCTCTCTAAGTAGTTTAGGGAATTTAGATTAGGTGGTTAGTTTAGGGAATTTAGTTTACGAAATTAGTTTACAAAATTTAGGTTTCCTCATTTTATTAATTACGTAGTTAATACTATTCATAATTTTTTATTTACTCTTGACTTTAATTTAGAAATTTAAATTTTGCAGACTATTCAGACACCAGCGTAGTGCTCACTACTCGCAGATGTTCGGTCCACCGGTAGTCGGTTAGACCCGCCTTCACTTCCGGTTCTTCTTCAGCTCCCGGTTCTTGGTCAGCAGAGACCGCCCCGAGACTCAATCTTCTCGAGAGTCTCGCTTTCTCACGGCATCGCCATCAGTTCCTCATGTGCCTCCTCCGGTAGCTCCTCCTACGATGCCAGCTCCTCATGTGCCTCCTCAGATGCCCGCCCATCAGGTTCATGCTGATTTGATGGTGCCAGTGAGTTGTCCTTACTCTCAGTACACTGTTGAGGACATTCTCGGTTTGCCGTGCGAGAAGGCTTACCGATCATAGACCCGACCGACCTGAAGGAACACTTTGGTATGTATGTTACATTTATTTTTAAAATTCATTTGTGACTTTAATAAATATTTAAAACTTTGAATTTGTTTTTCCAGGTTTGGGGTTGATAACGCCTTGCAAATGTAAGTAACCGAGACGATTAAAGGTTACTTCTCCATGGCACATCCCAACTGGAAATCCACTCGATCTACATCGAAGGACGTGGTTCAAGATTTACTGTAAGTTTTACAATTTATTCCTGATTTATATTTTTTAAATTTTTTTCAAACTAATTATTAATATTTTTTTTTTTGCAGCAAAAATTTAATTGGTCCATGGGGGTCACTGAGAAGGTGCGGAAAGAGTTTATCGACAAGGCGAAGAAACGTTTGTTGGACACGGTCTCCAACTGGAAGGGTGACTGGATCGTGAAGGGCTATGAGCGGGGCAAACCCACAACCATCACCACGGACGTGTGGGATGGCCTCATCCGTTACTGGAGGGATCCTGATGCCATGAGAGTCGCCCAGTCTTGCTCCGCCTCCCGTAACTCGGTAGATGAGCACGGCCACAGGGCGATGCAACATAGTACGGGCCAAAAGCCACACGCCCGCGTCCGTTTGGAAATGGTACGTAATTTAAATATTTAACTTTTTGATTTTTAATATATATATATATATATATATATATATATAATAAAAACTTTCTTAACTATTTTTAGGCCAAGGAGTTGGGACGTTTACCGACTCTTATGGAACTTTTCGATCGGACCCACAAGAACAAGGCGGGCATTTGTAGATGAGAAGTCCGAGAAGATCTACAATGATGTGGTAGCTCGTATTGACGAAGGCGGAGACTCACTGGCGAGAGTCCGCCGACGGATCACCCGCCGTCTTATCCACAATAAGTGGATAGAATTTACGAGGAGGTAAATTTTATATAAATTTTTATTAATTCCATTTTACTTTAAAATTTAAATTTTAATATATATTTTATTGTTTTTAAGGTCGCCCCAAGAAAAAGGGACGGTGTTGGGGATTGGTTCCGTCAACGATGTTCCGAGCGACTTCCTCTTATGGCCGAGACGGGATGATGAAGTCTCTCAGCTGCGCCGACGTGTTGGAGACACACAACATCAGCTGTCGCCGACACAAAACGAAGTTGGCCTCGACAAAATCGCCGCTCACAGCTCGTATGACTGGTCTCGAACTTCTTGGACGCCATAGCGCCACAACCGAATGGGAGGCCATGTTCAGGACCATGAGACAACAAAACCCCATTCGGCGAGACATCCGTGCAAGTCAACGAGGAAGATCTCGAGAAGGAGCGAGGAATTCTAATGACGGCAATGAAGCATTAGTTTTTTGTTATTGTATTTTAAAATTCAAAACTTATTTATATATTATATAATTTCATTTTAATTCGCCAAAAAATTTTCTATTCGATTTAATTTCAATTAAAATTTTATTAATAAATTAAATAAATATAATTTTTATTTATAAATTCAGTAAATAGAAAACAAAGTAATTAAGCGCCGCTAATTCCGATGTATTAACGAGGAAAATTAACGACCTAAATATCGAGGAACAATTAACGAGGATTTTACGTGGATTTAGTTACGATTCTATTACTTACCTAATTGTTTCCGTGTTCCTTACGCTTTTATTACGACTAATTTATTTAGAGGTTTTTATGGTCTTTACGACGAATCATTTACGAAGTTTCTTACGAGGAAGCATAACGACCGCTACGTGGAAACCCCACGTGGTCTTTACTTAATTTAAAACTTAATTCTTCTTTACGAGGAAAATATAACCTCGCTACTTAACGAGGAAATGGCTAACGAATCTTCTTACAACAATCATATAACGACGAAACGCTTTCATCGCCAATTCCTCGTAAGCCTTCTTTTCCGAGGAAATAACGACGATTTTGGCCGTCGTTAAATTTGTGTTTTCTTGTAGTGCGAGGGTCATCGAAACTTCTCCTGAAAAACCCGTGAGCGGTTTTGGCGTTGGAGTTACTTCTCCGAGTTTGATGCTCATCCGATTGAGAGTGTCGCGGAAGATTACATTGACCGTGCTTCCCGTGTCAATGAGTACTCTTCCGACTTCCAGATCTCGTATGACGAGATCTATGACGAGCGGATCGCAGTGAGGTTGGTCGATCCCGCCAGCTTCCTCCTTCGTGAAGGTGATTGAGCAATTTTGATCATCTCGGGTAAGAGACCATGTAGGCCAGTTTGCACTCGACTCCTCCTTCCGCTGGTAAGCCTTGATGGCCGAAACCATATCGTTGCAGAATTGCGATCCTCCAATGATCATGTTGACTCTGCGACGATTGTTATCGTTCCCCTTGTTGTCCGGTCTTCTGCCGCGTTTATCCCCGGATTGGTTTTTTTGAGGAGATTTCTCCGCGGATGGATTTCTGTCCGTCTTCGGGGGGCGATCGGTCTCGAGGATGAGATCTTTCACGCTGGTCACTTCCGAGAGCTCTCCAGCTAGTAGCTTCACGGCCAGCCTTGCTCCCAAGACTTTGCAGTTAGTCGTGGAGTGTCCTCGGGACTGGTGGAACTCGCATAAGGTGTTTTCGTCATATTCTTGATTGCGAGTCCACGTATTACCCGTGGTTCGGCCCTGGTCCAAACTGATCGCGTAATTGTGCGCTCCTTGGAGGTCTTCTCCCTCGTGATGGACATACTTGTCGTTACGAGAGTTCTTCTTCTTCGTTTTTGGATCTACATCTTTCGAGGATGGTCTTGCCGACTTATGTTTTTGCGATAAGACTTTCGTTTCTTCCTCGATTATGATGTAGTCCATCGCCTTGTGGAGGGCGTCCTGGATCGTCCGCGGTTTGTCGAGGGTTATCCATTTTCTGAATTTCGACTTGTACCAGAGTGTCTTTCTGAGCGCATCAATGGCCAATGGCCACCTTGTCGCTTATCCCGCTGACCCTGGACATTACCAGCTTGAATCGGCTGATGAACTCGCGGAGAGGTTCGTCTTCCCTCTGGGACAGACTCCAGAGATCGACATCGAAAGTTTCTCTATCTATGAACATAGAGTATTTCTTGAGAAATTCGATGCGAGCTGTCGAAACTTCCGATAGAGTTTAAGCTTAAAGTCGCGAACCATTCGAGGGCTGCTCCTTCCAGATTCTCGACGAACAGGCGGCAGTAGCCGGCGTCTTTTTCGCCGTCCTTCAGTCTCGCTCTTCCCATCGTGATGTGGAAAGCCTGAAGGTGCACCTTCGGATCGGTTGTACCATCGTACTTCGGTACTTTGATTTTTCCCGGATCGGATACCCTCATATCTGAGATGCGAGTGGTGAAGGGGGTCTTCCGAGCCCCTTCCAGCAGCCTGTCGATCTCGGGTGCAGCGCTGGTAGCGTGATGGATTTGGGATTTCACGGCTCTTACTTCTGCCGCAGTCTTGGTGATATAGTCGCGAAGATCGCGGATATCCGACGTCTCGCCATCAGATTTCCGAGCCTGTCGGCGTTTACTGCGAGTGAGCTCGGTTTGCTTTTCAGCCAGCTCATCTTGGTCGTTCCAATAGAGGACTTCCTCCTCTTCTGTCATCGGTTTGTCGAACGGAGAGCTTTCCCGAGCAGATCGGCTTCTGGTCCTTCTTGGATGTCTGTCGATGTCCTCATCGGTATCGTAGGAGACATCGCTAGGATCCAGGTCGACGTGCTCGACTTCGTTATCCTCCGAATCTTTCGCGGGAGGCGGAGGATTTTCAGGGTTCCCCTTTTCAACGGGAGATTTTTTGCTAGGGTTTTGACCCTAAGGTTGTTCCCGCGCGGCTCCAGGCCTATCGAGTGGGGTAGCGAAGTCGAGTCTTTTCCCGCGGACTTTAGTGGTTCCGCGGGGACGGATTGCTCTGGTCCTTGCCGTTAAGGTTTCAACCTGTTTGGTCAAGGTGCTCACGAGCCTGTCCTGTTCTTCCGACCTTTTTTCTTAGGTGGCGAACATATTTTTAAGCTCCTCGAGCGCCGCGGCGTTGGCTGGTGCGTTGGCCGCGGATATCCGCGTCGTCAGTTGACATGTCTGGTTGAGCGTGATGTGGTTGAGAGTTAGATTGATCCGTACCCCCCCCCCCTTTCTAGCGCCAAAATGCGGGAACCGAAATTCGCACTGTCGATTTCCGTTTAAATTAGGAAACTAGGAAAACCCTAATTTCCCAGAGGTCCCGAAGATCTGTTAATACCACACGCTAAGCAATCAGAACACGAGATATCAACGACAAAGTACAAAAATCGTAAAAAGAGAGCAAAATAGATCTTATTCCGAATCCGTGTTTGAGCGTTACAACAAGGTATAAGCCTGGGCTCGAGAGCTGTCGGCGAGATTCCTAGTTCTAGCAACCCTAAGACGGCTAAACCTAATTGAGTCGCAACTCGAAATAACAAAAACGGAAATATGCCCAAATTGCTCTAAGTGCTAACTTTTCTCCGAAAAAAGTGTCTCTCCATGCCTCTCACCTAGGACTCCTTATATACTGGCTCCTAGGTCGGTTTACGCTTTTCCTCTTCTGCTCTTAAGCCGTCATAGCTTAAAAATGGAGATATTCCATTTTTTCCGATCTTCGTAATTATCTTCAAAATTTCGTATTTATCCGCGGAAACTTGACATTTATCTTTTCTTGCGAACCAAGCGTAAACCATCATGCGGCTTACAAGGTGTTGGTTAAGAAATCGTAAGTTGGGCCTCGAGTCATGTCTTAGGTCCCTTTGGGCCGTCTTCTGACTCGAAGCGTTTATTACGGCTTCTTTCGATAAAGAACGAACTTTCCGCAATTTTTACCGTAAAGTTTGATCGATGACTTAGAATGGCGGAAAACATGAAATGGGTTCGCTATGGTCTTCGGGAGATAGCATCGAAGGGTAGACGAGAATGCGTGGACTAATGTCGTATCGACATTTCGGAAGAGCTTGATCGCTACATAGCGACCGAGCGGAACGGACGCTTGGTCGCTACGTAGCGACCGAGCGGGACGAACGCGTAAGTTTGTATTTAGGTTAAGTTTGTGTTTTCCATATCCCACATGTTAAAGGGAATTGTTTTTCATATAAATAGAGATCTAATGAAGATGTGTTCCATAAGATCAATAAGATTGAAATAAGATCTAGGAGAAACATATTGAGAGCTTTAGTTTTGAGTAGTTTTTAAAGCTAATAAGAAAAGTTGTTCTGTGTTTCTAGAGATTTGAAAATTAAGGTAACTAAAAACCCGAAATCAAATTACAAAATTATTGGGAAGAAGAAAGTAAAAAGAAAACCTGTAAAAAGGATTATTCTATTTCAAGGATTATCCTTTCGTCCTGAATCGAAGTCATCTTCAAATGATGAACCTTCGCGCAAGCTGCCGCTTTTCAACGAAGTTTAATTCGTTCTCGGTGATGGCTGACGAGTTCACGATCCAAAGTCGAAATTCTTTTAAATAAATAAATTTTGCAAATGAATTTAGAAACGTTTTTCTTAACCGGTTTTCGAAATTCCGGCTTAAAATTTATAAACGGTTCACTTAAAAATAACAAATCTGAGCGAATTTTTGCAACTTTTTTTTATTTAAGAAATGGAACTTTTGGTTTTGGGCAAGCGCGGCATTCCATTCATCATGTGAAAAAATATTTCTTCTCATACTGTATTTTTTTAGAGAAATTCATTGGAACAATTATTTTTAGTTTATTTTCATAAAATAGCATTTAAAGAGGAAAATGACCAAAAAAGTTTTATTAAATGGTAAATATACATTTATATTCTAGGGTTAACTAATCTAAACTTAGAGTTTAAGTTTCGAGGATGAAGTTTCAAATTTAATAAAATAAATAATAAATAATAAAAATTTCAAAATAAAAAGAAACTATTTTGGTCATTTTTTAGGCCTATTTTTGGTGACAAAAAATTAAAAAATTCTATTTAAAAGAATTGCCCTATTTTTTTATCTTCTTACCAGATTTTCAAATTTATGATAAAAAATACAAAGATAATTTGTTGTCAGAATTGGAATCGATTATACTTGTAATCAGCTCACATACAACTCTCAGTTCAAGAATCATATTCACTCGCGAACTCTCTTTCTCTCAGTGCAGTCGTTTGTATTCACTCTAGGTTTGTAATTAAGAAAAAAAAAAGAAAGAGAATGACACACAAGTTGTTTATCCAGTGTTCGCCTCCGATATGGAGAAATACTCACTGGAGGCAGAATTTGTCTAGCAAATCCACTAAGAACGTGAAACTCAAGCTCTCAAGAACAGAGATGACTCGATGAACAAGCTCCTTGAACAGACTCACTCTATCTCTCGTGTTAACCCACACTGACAGGTCGATCAGCAATAGCGAATGGATAGAACTTTTCCCCTCTTGTAGAAGTCACTATCTGAGATATGAAGCCTCTGACCATCGACCACTCATCTCCTATCTGGGTGCGACAGAGAAAAAAGGCACCAAGCTGTTCAGATACGATAGGAGGCTAAGAGAAAATCCAGAAGTAAAACAACTGATCAATGAGGTATGGACGGGAGCACAAAACCTACCGTACAATCTTCTCTTACTAATACTAATTTAATTCAGTACTATACATAGTAATACTAGAAATCACGGTAAGAAATATCAATATAGTAATCCTAGTATTTCCAGTAAACCTTTTTTCTTTAGTAAAACTAGTTATACCAGTAATACCCAGAACTTATCCTTGTACAAACTAATTCGCTTTTAGGACCCTATTGTTAGTATTTTACATCAACCATGATGTATAATTCATCTTAAATGAAATTACACACAGAAAATCATCGAAACACACATAAAAATACCCAAAATCTATAAACACAGTTTTCAAAATCTTTTTAAATCTCTCATAATTTTCATTGGATCTTTTTTTTTACACTAGCCGAGATATACACTTGTTTTAATAACATTTCAGCAAAAAATTCATCCAAAACGGACGTTAAAAATACCCGATAGCCCTAAACACAGTTTTTGAAATCGTTTTTAATCTCTCAAATTTTCATCAAATCTTACTTTCTTAACGTTACCCATCATATATACGATTTTTAAATGTAATATCACAAAAAAAAATCATCGAAAACGAACCTGAATTGCCTATTTTTTTAGCTTCAAAAAACGCTAATGGAGGATGAGAGGAAGAAGCTTGTACGATGAAGAAGGAAACATGTGGATCATGAGAAATCTGATTGGTTAAGGTTGTTTTGTGGGCCATGTAGGTCGTTGAATTATGGTTGATTTATTTAATTGGAGAATAAATGAAAGGCTAGTTTGGGGAGTGGAAGGATAAAAGGTAGGAAGAATAGAGAGGGGCAGTAAGAATTCATTTAAGGGGGTATGGGGTATATGGAGTTAATCTCCTCGAACAGACTCACTCTATCTCTCGTGTTAACCCACACTGACAGGTCGATCAGCAATAGCGAATGGATAGAACTTTTCCCCTCTTGTAGAAGTCACTATCTGAGATATGAAGCCTCTGACCATCGACCACTCATCTCCTATCTGGGTGCGACAGAGAAAAAGGCACCAAGCTGTTCAGATCGATAGGAGGCTAAGAGAAAATCCAGAAGTAAAACAACTGATCAATGAGGTATGGACGGGAGCACAAAACCTACCGTACAATCTTCTCTTACTAATACTAATTTAATTCAGTACTATACATAGTAATACTAGAAATCACGGTAAGAAATATCAATATAGTAATCCTAGTATTTCCAAGAACCTTTTTCTTTAGTAAAACTAGTTATACCAGTAATACCAGAACTTATCCTTGTACAAACTAATTGGCTTTTAGGACCCTATTGTTAGTATTTTACATCAACCATGATGTATAATTCATCTTAAATGAAATTACACACAGAAAATCATCGAAACACACATAAAATACCCAAAATCTATAAACACAGTTTTCAAAATCTTTTAAATCTCTCATAATTTTCATTGGATCTTTTTTTTACACTAGCGAGATATACACTTGTTTTAATAACATTTCAGCAAAAATTCATCCAAAGCGGACGTTAAAAATACCGATAGCCCTAAACACGCTTTTGAAATCGTTTTAATCTCTCAAATTTTCATCAAATCTTACTTTCTTAACGTTACCCATCATATATCTGATTTTTAAATGTAATATCACAAAAAAATCATCAGCGAACCTGAATTGCCTATTTTTTAGCTTCAAAAACGCTAATGGAGGATGAGAGGAAGAAGCTTGCGATGAAGAAGGAAACATGTGGATCATGAAATCTGATTGGTTAAGGTTGTTTTGTGGGCCATGTAGGTCGTTGAATTATGGTTGATTTATTTAATTGGAGAATAAATGAAAGGCTAGTTTGGGGAGTGGAAGGATAAAAGGTAGGAAGAATAGAGAGGGGCAGTAAGAATTCATTTAAGGGGGTATGGGGTATATGGAGTTAATCTCCTCGAAATGTTGGTCATGTTCCACTCCCCTCTGCTCTCGTTTGTCTTGTACAGACGCAAGACGTCTCTTGCTTTACTTCTTCCCACTGATTGCTCCTGGTCTATTCTTCAGGATCTGCAACAGCTCAGCCATCATGGAGTGCAACTTGGGCTCGTTGAGTATGTTTCCTCCAAGTTTGTCATGATATAAACCTGAAAACAAGTCCAATAAATTCTCTCTCACACGTTTCTGTTTCTCTCTCAAGTATTTGGACAGATTTTTAGAGACTCTCAATTGTTCAAAAGGAATAAAACGATCAAGGTGGTGGTCCATCCTCCAAATCAAAATAGAATAGAAGAGAAGTAAGATAGGTAGTTGAAATTTTCTTGTGGCCGAACCGATTGACCAAGCGTAGATCCGATTTCTCATGGATCTTTTTTTGTAAAGTTTTTCTCTATTTTTATACTTTTTTTAAGGTTGCCTCGGTTAACAAATAGATTTATTGATAAGAAAAGAAGAAGATGAAGAGATTAGAAATAATAAGAAGTTGATACCGATCTAGCAAAGTGTGAGCTGATACCACATAATACGATCTGACCCAAGGAATGCACTTTGCTGATGGCGAATTAGATAGGCCTTTGGTCGAGGGGTTACTAACACTAGCGACTAAGGGAAAATGGATCAAAAGGTCCACATAAGCTGAGGAATGGCTTCTGATTTACCCTATAACAATCATATTTGGATACAACACACCAAGTTTGATTGAGTTTGACTGCAGGATATGACGCACCAGCAATCGATTGTTCAAGGAGAACAAAAGAGATAAAATCTATTTTTGTCTTTTCATTTTTCATTGAATACATTGAAAAGAAAATTGATAAAAGATGGTTAATTTATTGGTTCTGGTCATGCCTCCTTTTATAGAGTTACATATTGTGGTAAATAAGAAGAATTACTGAGAATAAGAAACCTAGGAAATAGAAATGAAGACAAAGACTTTTTGACTAAAAAAATGTGTTTGTTGAATGACTCTTTTACTGGCCAAACCCCTTGACTAGATGCATGACTTTGAACTTTGTGAAGTTAAGAATATGCTTCTTTGGCCTGCCTGGATTGTTTGTTGGTCCATCAGAATGAAAGTTAGCGATTTCTACCTTTACGGGATGTCAAACCATCGCTCAGCTCGTCCAGGTAAGTGTCTGTCCATCCAGCTCGTCCTAGCCCGACCTGATGCACTCATCCTAAGTGTTCAGCTAGTCCTTGTCCAACCTGATTAGGTCATCCCAAGTGTATAGCACGTCCAACTTTAACACTAGTTTAAATCAGGGACATTCTAGTTCGACTTAAATGCTCCACATTTTATCTTGGTCGAGTAATGTCATCTCCCTTTACCCATTTGAGCTCCTGATCCTTTAGTTCATCTTCAAACTCCATTGCACGCTTTCTCGAATAGTCCGGAATATCAGCAGGTCGTTCTGATCGATGGTCGAGCCATCCATGCACGTATCAGAAACTCAAACTCGTAAAAGTATCGTTTAAACTATAGCAATATAATTATACTGTTTTACTAAGAGTGTTGTTCTGGCATTATGCGCAAAAAAAAAAAGATTAGTATCAAATTTATCAACACTGATAAATGAATTTAATTAAAACTATAAAAATGCGATTCTTCAAATGAAAATTCTGAACTATAGTCTCAAAATTTTTCTTTTGTGTATTTTCATAAACTATCAAATTCAGACATCACCTTCACAGCATTATAATAGTATAACATCATCATACATATTACTACAAAGAAGAAAACATTAACAAAACTCGCCATCACAATACCATCATTCAATGTAATCATCACCATTATAACATTATAACCATATGTCATTAACATGACTTTTTCATCGTAGTATAACCATATGATCATATTATCGTAACACCACCACCAGCTTGTCATCATTATCATATTATTTTAATTATTACTCTTACCCCCACCATGATCATAACATCATCATCACTAAAAAACGTTACTGACAAAATGTAATTTTACAAAAATATACATTTAAGAAAATTTCCGCCAATAAGATTATGTAAGTTTTCATCGCACACAAAAACCCATTCTTTCATGGGCCACATCTACAATTAATTTGCTTTAAGTTACTCATGCACGTCTTCCATTGATTTCAAGCGAAAACTAAATAGAAATTAGAAGCAAAAGAATTCCCGATATATCAGTTTTTTCTTCATTGATAATTGCCGAAACATCTTGTTTTAGTGGCCTGACCGACTGATTTATCCAATTTGAGAACATTACGTAAGAAAAACACCAAATATTATTATATATAAGAGGCTAAGCTTAATTTACCAACACGTCAGGTTAAATACTTTCAAGTAGCAATTAACAACCTAATTTATACGAAATCTATTTCGCGTTGAATTATTTACAGTAGCAATTAACAACTAACAATATACACACACTGACGTTTTAAAATTTAAGTAAAGTGTGTTTAATTAGGCGTGTGACTATTAATAGGCCATGATGTTGGAACACAAACTCTTTTCAAAGAACAAAAAAAAACTTCAAATCAAAGAAAAATGAATAGCGCAACTAAGTTTCTTGTGATGATCTTGTTCATTGGAGTTCTTTGTACTGATGTAGGCGCAAGGAAGCTCGACAAAGTGTCCAAAGAACTTATGGATCAAAAATCCTTTATGTTTCCGCCGATGCCATCAACGCTTCCGACACCAGTGGTTCCGCCAGTGCCATTACCAGAACCCATATCTGGATTAGGTGAAGCAGTCTCTGCAACAAAAGACACCAAATTAGGCATCTCTATTCCCAAAACTGCCGCTACCAACGGCGTTGGAACTGAGCTTGTCATTATTGTAAAAGTAGTGCCAGAAAAGTGAAAAATGCCAAAGATGATGCTGCATCGGGTCCTGGCGGTCCTGGTTCTCGTGCAACTGGAAGTACCATTGTAGAAACCTCTGGAACTGTCACTGTCGATGGTCCTAACCCAAGCGCTTATTCTAAGAGTATCGCTGACCGTCAAGCTGGTGCCGATGCTGAAGCGGGTCCCGACGGTGCTAAAAGCAATGGATCAAGTAGCGGATATGCCTACACCAATGCGGGTGGCAGCACTAGCAACAGTAACCCTTGGACAATTAATAATTCTCCGCAAAATCAGCAATCTCTTCTGTATTCATAAATAAAACCGGAGATTGTCACCTCTATCAATTATGATATAATGTTACTCTCTATGTGTAATGTCTATTGTATATATATGAAATCAATGCAATACCTCCGACCTAATTAATCCGCTAGTAAAATACATACGCATGTGTTTTCTTGGTTACCGGTGCATGACAAAATATACGACCTTGTTTCGTTTCATGCCTTCATCTAAATGATAAATGATAGGCTCAGCGGTTGGATAACGCATGTTCTTGTTGCGTAGTTCTATGATTTTCAGATCTATGCAGCCTCTTTTTAAATGCAACAAGTACACGTCCACTCTGGATTTCCTAACATATCTAAGACTAACAAACAAAGCTCGCTCAAGAATCATTAACCCATTCACGTCATCAGGTCAAAAACTTATCTTCCGTCTCCTATTTCATATTCTAAAACATTTATGAGGGAGCTGATGGAAGAATAACCAAAAATTAAAAAAAAAATTATGTCAATTTTTTTAATCTAAAAATTATTTTTACTTCACATATCTAGTATAGACCATCAAAGGCTGTTGCTAGGAGAGGTCCATTAGCCTGGGTTGATTGCTTCCTAGATTGCATGGAAACTCGGTTGATGACTCTTTTTATGTTTCAGAATCAAATTCTCTTGGAAACACGTAGGAACGCATTGAAAACACGTTTCTTAAAAAAATATTTTGGAAGCGCCATTGAAACTTATGTTTTGATTTTAGAAACTCGCGATTCTGTTTTGACAAGGCCAAAAACCTTTTATTTTTTATTTGAAAACATAATATATACATAATTAGTAAATGTATTGATGTATTTGTTATTTTGATAAGTTTTATCACATGATAATATGTTTTTTTGATAAAAGGTTATAAATCTAAAAAAGAAAATTAATAGTCTTTCATTATTTAGTTTATTCTAATAAATAAACTAAATAGAGAAAAAATTGAAGTCATAAATAGATATTTTAAAACGTTTGTATTTCTAATTTTTTTTTTTAAATTACGTTTCCACGTTTCGGAACTTTTCGTTTCGACGTATATATCTGTTCTGATTCCATATAACCTAGATTGCTTCCATCCTCAATTGCATTATAATTTTTGTTTGATCCTACTACTAGAAATTCACTTAAACAACGAGAGGGGGTCATCTAACATAATATCTAAGTGATATGAATCTGTCTACATATATAATAGGGGTTTTTGCCAAAACTAACCCACAACTTGATTTTAACCCCAAACTTATACCCAAACTTGAATCAAATGCAAAACTAACCTAAAAGCCTAGTGAAATTACAGCCCAGCCCCTTGTGACCAAACAAAAAACAGAAGCCATTTTTACGAATATAGCCCTAGTAAATCGTCTGAGTCGTCTGAGATGTTGGAAGTCGTCTGGACGACTGAAGTGTAAGTTGTCTGGTACCGGTTTATTTTAAAAATAATTTATAAATCTTGTAAAAAAATATTTTGATGCGTGAAAAATAAAAATCAAGTAATTATAAATAAAAATCAAGTAATTATAAACAGTTTTAAGTGATATAAATTAAGATATGATAAAATTGATTTGTTTTGAAGATAGATGAGTGGAAGTAGTGAATCATGAAATACTTTGGTTTAGGAGTTTGGCAAACATATGTTGTAGTATTGTATGTATTGTTAGGGTTAGATTTTGGAAAACTAAAATGTTTTTTTCCAAAATTAGTTTTCACCTATATGTGTTTATTTATGTGTATAGTAAACACTTTTCAAGTTTGATTTGATTTTATGAAGTCTTTAATTAGATAATTAAGTTTAGGGGTTATGTTTAGGGTGTGGGCGACTTATATTTCAGTCGTCGTTGAATAATTTACTTTCGGACGGCGTATATTTTAGTCGTCGTTGAATAATTACTCGGACGACTTACATTTCAGTCGCTGGTGAAGAAATTAAAACAGATGACTTACATGTAAGTCGTCCAAATATTCCCGCCTAAAATTTTTAAAAATAATATTTTCCGGCTTAAATAATTTAAACCGGGCGACTTACTTGTAAGTCGCCCTGAAAGTCTTCTATTTTAGTTTCCGCTAAAAATACTAAACTCTTCTCGACGACTTACATGTAAGTCGTCCAAATATTCCCGCCTAAAATTTTTAAAAATAATTTATAAATCTTGTAAAAAATATTTTGATGTGAAAAATAAAAATCAAGTAATTATAAATAAAAATCAAGTAATTATAAATAAAAATCAAGTAATTATAAATAAAAATCAAGTAATTATAAATAAAAATCAAGTAATTATAAATAAAAATCAAGTAATTATAAATAAAAATCAAGTAATTATAAATAAAAATCAAGTAATTATAAATAAAAATCAAGTAATTATAAATAAAAATCAAGTAATTATAAATAAAAATCAAGTAATTATAAACAGTTTTAAGTGATATAAATTAAGATATGATAAAATTGATTTGTTTTGAAGATAGATGAGTGGAAGTAGTGAATCATGAAATACTTTGGTTTAGGAGTTTGGCAAACATATGTTGTAGTATTGTATGTATTGTTAGGGTTAGATTTTGGAAAACTAAAATGTTTTTTCAAAATTAGTTTTCACCTATATGTGTTTATTTATGTGTATAGTAAACACTTTTCAAGTTTGATTTGATTTTATGAAGTCTTTAATTAGATAATTAAGTTTAGGGGTTATGTTTAGGGTGTGGACGACTTATATTTCAGTCGTCGTTGAATAATTACTCGGACGACGATATTTTAGTCGTCTGTTGAATAATTTACTCGGACGACTTACATTTCACCGGTGAAGAAATTAAAACAGATGACTTACATGTAAATCGTCTGTTTTAATTCTTCACCAGACGACTGAAATGTAAGTCGCCCACTTAAGTCGTCTGAGTAAAAAATATTTAATTTCCGCTAAAAATACTAAACTCTTCTCGACGACTTACATGTAAATCGTGCGTCGATGCGAGATGTTGGAAGTCGCCCGGACGACTGAAGTGTAAGTTGTCCGGTACCGGTTTATTTTAAAAATAATTTATAAATCTTGTAAAAAATATTTTGATCGTGAAAAATAAAAATCAAGTAATTATAAATAAAAATCAAGTAATTATAAGCAGTTTTAAGTGATATAAATTAAGATATGATAAAATTGATTTGTTTTGAAGATAGATGAGTGGAAGTAGTGAATCATGAAATACTTTGGTTTAGGAGTTTGGCAAACATATGTTGTAGTATTGTATGTATTGTTAGGGTTAGATTTTGGAAAACTAAAATGTTTTTTCAAAATTAGTTTTCACCTATATGTGTTTATTTATGTGTATAGTAAACACTTTTCAAGTTTGATTTGATTTTATGAAGTCTTTAATTAGATAATTAAGTTTAGGGGTTATGTTTAGGGTGTGGACGACTTATATTTCAGTCGTCTGTTGAATAATTTACTTTCGGACGGCGTATATTTTAGTCGTCTGTTGAATAATTACTCGGACGACTTACATTTCACCGGTGAAGAAATTAAAACAGATGACTTACATGTAAGTCGTCCAAATATTCCGCCTAAAATTTTTTAAAAATAATATTTTCCGGCTTAAATAATTTAAACCGGGCGACTTACTTGTAAATTAGATGCAGAAAGTCTTCTATTTTAGTTTCCGCTAAAAATATTTAATTTCCGCTAAAAATACTAAACTCTTCTCGACGACTTACATGTAAATCGTCTGCTTTTAATTCTTCACCAGACGACTGAAATGTAAATTAGATCCACGAAGTCGTCTGAGTAAAAAATATTTAATCTAATTGGATTTTTGTCTCCTATATAAAGAAAAATTTACACATTCTCTCCTCCTCTCAAATGGCTGCAACAAAATGTAATGTTCATCATTCTAAAACTCTCCAACCTCTCTCTAATCTCTTTGACTTGAAAACACCAAACTTTATATGAATTTTTCAGTTTTGTCTCATGTATTTCTTACTAATCTATCTTTTGCGGGTTTTAATTAGATGGTACTCATCTTCCACTAATTTAAAGGTAAATCTATTAATTTTAGATATGTATTTTTGTGTGTTCGTAAAGGTAGATTTATCTAATCTTTCACTCATTTTTTCTGCTTTTAAGCCATTTGAACGTTTTTGGATATGCGGTTTTTCAGATCCGATTTGATATGCGTTTTTCAGATCTGGAAGACTTCGGACGACTTACATTTCAGTCGTCTGGTGAAGAAATTAAAACAGATGACTTACATGTAAGTCGTCCAAATATTCCCGCCTAAAATTTTTTAAAAATAATATTTTCCCGCTTAAATAATTTAAACCAGACGACTTACTTGTAAATTAGATGCAGAAAGTCTTCTATTTTAGTTTCCCGCTAAAAATATTTAATTTCCCGCTAAAAATACTAAACTCTTCTCGACGACTTACATGTAAATCGTCTGTTTTAATTTCTTCACCAGACGACTGAAATGTAAGTCGTCCACGAAGTCGTCTGAGTAAAAAATATTTAATCTAATTGGATTTTTTGTCTCCTATATAAAGAAAAATTTACACATTCTCTCCTCCTCTCAAATGGCTGCAACAAAAATGTAATGTTCATCATTCTAAAACTCTCCAACCTCTCTCTAATCTCTTTGACTTGAAAACACCAAACTTTATATGAATTTTTCAGTTTTGTCTCATGTATTTCTTACTAATCTATCTCTTTACAGGTTTTTAATCAAATGGTACTCATCTTCCATTAATTTAAAGGTAAATCTATTAATTTTAGATATGTATTTTTGTGTGTTCTATAAATGTAGATTTATCTAATCTTCCACTCATTTTCTCTATTTTTAAGTCATTTGAACGTTTTTGGATATGCATGTTTTTCAGATCTGGATTTGATATGCAGGTTTTTCAGATCTGGAAGACTTCTTGGACGACTTACCTGTTAGTAACTGAAGTCGCCCGGACTTCTTGGAAGTCTTCGACAAAGTCGTCGGACTTCCAGGAAGTCGTCGGACTTCCAGGAAGTCGTCGGACTTCCAGGAAGTCGTCGGACTTCCAGGAAGTCGTCGGACTTCCAGGAAGTCGTCTGGGCTTCCAGGAAGTCGTCTGAACTTCATGGAAGTCTTCTGACGAAGTCTCCCTTTCATAATAAATATGAGCGTTTTGGTAAGTTCTTATGTCTGATTTTTCTTCATTTGGGAACTTCTTGTTGTATAAAGTTCTTACTTTTTTCCCAAACTAAAACTCTCCAAACCCACTCTAATCTCTTTGACTTGAAAACACCAAACTTTATATGAATTTTCCAGTTTTTTCTCATGTCTTTCTTACTAATCTATCTTTTTTGCAGGTTTTTAATTAGATGGTACTCATCTTCCACTAATTTAAAGGTAGATCTATTATTTTTAGATATGTATTTTTGTGTGTTCTGTAAAGGTAGATTTATCTAATCTTTCACTCATTTTTTCTGTTTTTAAGCCATTTGAACGTTTTTGGATATGCAGGTTTTTCAGATCTGGATTTAATATGCAGGTTTTTCAGATCTGGAAGACTTCTGGGACGACTTACTTGTTAGTCGTCTGGAAGTCGTCTGGACTTCTTGGAAGTCTTCTGACAAAGTCGTCTGGACTTCCTGTAAAGTCGTCTGGACTTCCTGTAAAGTCGCCCGGACTTCCTCAGAAGTCGCCCGGACTTCCTCAGAAGTCGCCCGAACTTCCTAAAAGTCTTCGACAAAGTCGTCTGGAAGTCGTCTGAACTTCCTAAAAGTCTTCTGACAAAGTCGTCTGAACTTCTTGGAAGTCGTCTGGACTTCTTAAAAGTCGTGTGGTCTTGTCTACTCAAGTGGAATCCATGCTTGTTTTTGTAGAGGAATGATCTATAATAGTTTTGTTTGTGGTCTGTTTTGTGAATTGCATGTCTACTCTTTTAGTTGTAAATTTTTTTGTAAAATCAGTAATAATGTTTTCCAAGATGTATTAAATGTGCTAACAATGTGTTTACACATTTACAAATCAATGAAATAATAGACTTCAGTAGCCTTTTTCTTATCTTTGGATCTCTCATATGCAATAATAAACTCAAATGGCATTTTTCTCATCTTAATAAACAAGAATGTTGGTAGCTTTATATTGATACAACATTTTAAGAAGTATTTTAACCCTTCTTTCAACTCATAACAATAGTCATCATTATTGTCTATAACAATAATACTTAAGAGATGAAAACAAACAATAGTAACTAGTCAAAGCATATCATATTTTATTATAAGTTTGCGTTGAAAAACTTAGTCAAATTTAGTAAAACTAAGGGAGAGAACATATTTTGTAAATATGAGTTTTACATATCTTGAAGTTACTTATCACTCTTAAAAATACAAGTTATTCAAAAACTAACGTAGAAGACTTAAAAACTAGCGGAGAAGACGCGGACGACTTCAATCTAAGTTGTCCAGACGACTAAACTATACGTCGTCTGGTCAACACATAGGTTATTTTTGCAATTGACTTTGAAATCTGTTATTTCGGACGACTGAAAAATAAGTCGTCTACTATTGTTTGGCTAAAAAACTCCAAAAGGCTAGGCGACTTACATTTCAGTCGTCATAGGTTAGTTTTGCATTTGATTGGATAATTTCAAGTTTGACTTTTACGGGCGACTTACATTTCAGTCGTCTAGTGAAAATTAAAATAATAATATTTTTTTAAAAGTAGACGACTTACAGTTAAGTCGTCATAGGTTAGTTTTGCAATTGAAAAAAAAAACTTCAAGATTTAATTATATACAGACGACTTATAATTCAGTCGTCCACGAGATGATCGAAATGTAAGTCGCCCGTGATTTACGAGGTTTGACCGAATCTCTAAAAAATCCGGACGACTTACAAGTAAGCGTGGGCGACTGAAGTATAAGTCGCCTGTATAATTAAATTTTGAAGTTTTTTCAATTGCAAAACTAACCTATGACGACTTAACCGTAAGTCGCCTACTTTAAAAAATATTATTATTTTATTTTCGCCGCACGAATCGAAATGTAAGTCGTCTGGGAAGTCAAACTTCAAATTATCCATCAAATACAAAACTAACCTATGACGACTGAAATGTAAGTCGCCCGTGTTCTTTGGAAATTTTTGAAACCAAACAAAAGCGACGACTTAACTTTCACCGCCTCAGTTACGATTTCAAAGTCAATTGCAAAATTAACCTATGACGACTGAAATGTAAGTCGTCTGGACTTCCTGTAAAGTCGTCGGAAGTCGTCGAACTTCCTAAAAGTCTTCGACAAAGTCGTCTGAACTTCTTGAAGTCGCCCGACTAACGATCTGGAAAAAACTTCGATGCCATACCTTAAATTGGTGAGATAAGTTCCTTAGCATACATAAGGCTTCTCCAAGCACAATAATCACAAACGAAAGTAACCCACCCGAATCGTTAGCTTCTATGACTCTATGAACCATAAAAGTTTAGAATCAAAATCTTGGGTTTTAGCTCATTGTGGAGAGAAAGTGAGAGATATGTTGTGTTTAGTTCACAAGAATGGAAAAGAAGAAGGGTAAATCGATTTTGGGAGCATTAAGAGCTTCAAATTGGTTGTTCATGGTGGTTGTGGTATTGATGACAATGGCAATCTTGTAATTACTTGAAGATGATGAGGGTGAGAGTAAAAATGTCATTTTGAAAAAAAAGAAAAAATTGATGGCATTTTCAGAATTATATGAACTTGTGGGTGAATAGGCAAAACCAATTTTCAAAAAAAGAAAAAAAATTGATGGCATTTTCAGAATTATATGAACTTGTGGGTGAATAGGCAAAACCAATTTTCAAAAAAAAAGAAAAAATTGATGGCATTTTCAGAATTATATGAACTTGTGGGTGAATAGGCAAAACCAATTTTCAAAAAAAAAGAAAAAATTGATGGCATTTTAAGTAAATTATATGAACTTGTGGGTGAATAGGCAAAACCAATTTTCAAAAAAAGAAAAAAATTGATGGCATTTTCAGAATTATATGAACTTGTGGGTGAATAGGCAAAACCAATTTTCAAAAAAAGAAAAAAAATTGATGGCATTTTCAGAATTATATGAACTTGTGGGTGAATAGGCAAAACCAATTTTCAAAAAAAAAAAATTAAGAAACTCAGTTGAGTTTTCAGGGATAACGATGCTCTAAGTATGCATGTTTCTTGTAAGAAATCGCGTATCCCAATAAATACATGTATAGGGTGTGTATTGAGGCAATAGAACACACCACAGCTTACCACAAAACAAAACATCTTAAATAGAACATAATTTAATAAAAAAAATTGATGGCATTTTCAGTAAATTATATGAACTTGTGGGTGAATAGGCAAAACCAATTTTCAAAAAAAGAAAGTTGGTTTGTGTTTGACTCCGACTAATTTACATTTCAGTCGTCAGTGAAATAAAATAATAATATTTTTTAAAAGTAGGCGACTTACGGTTAAGTCGTCATAGGTTAGTTTTGCAATTGAAAAAACTTCAAGATTTAATTATATACAGGCGACTTATAATTCGTCGTCCACGAGATGATGAAATGTAAGTCGTCCGGGATTTCGAGGTTTGACCAGAATCTCTAAAAAATCCGGACGACTTACAAGTAAGACTAAGTGGACATTAATATAAAATAGTAATCAATTTTGAAGTTTTTTCAATTGCAAAACTAACCTATGACGACTTAACCGTAAGTCGCCTACTTTAAAAAATATTATTATTTTATTTTCGCCGCAATCAAAATGTCGTCTGGGAAGTCAAACTTCTGAAATTATCCATCAAATACAAAACTAACCTATGACGACTGAAATGTAAGTCGCCCAGTTCTTTGGAAATTTTTGAAACCAAACAAAAGCAGGCGACTTAACTTTCACCGCCTCGTGTTACTGATTTCAAAGTCAATAACCTTCACGAGGGCGACGACTTCGAATAAGTTGTCGCAGCCGGCGACTTCCCAAGTAAGTCGCCCGACGAACAGATCTGGAAAAAACTTCGATGCCATACCTTAAATTGGTGAGATAAGTTCCTTAGCATACATAAGGCTTCTCGGCACACGGAATCACAAGCGAAAGTAACCCACCCGAATCGTTAGCTTCATGACTCTATGAACCATAAAAGTTTAGAATCAAAATCTTGGGTTTTAGCTCATTGTGGAGAGAAAGTGAGATATGTTGTGTTTAGTTCACAAGAATGGAAAAAGAAGAAGGGTAAATCGATTTTGGGAGCATTAAGAGCTTCAAATTGGTTGTTCATGGTGGTTGTGGTATTGATGACAATGGCAATCTTGTAATTACTTGAAGATGATGAGGGTGAGAGAGTAAAAATGTCATTTTGAAAAAAAAGAAAAAAAATTGATGGCATTTTAAGTAAATTATATGAACTTGTGGGTGAATAGGCAAAACCAATTTTCAAAAAAAGAAAGTTGGTTTGTGTTTGACTTTAAGTTATAGGTCAATTCTGCAAAAAGCCCTATATAATATGGCCAATTAATTTATATTATAGATAAAATAAATAGAAGATAAAATATAAGTGATGCATAACGAAGATAAAATATATTAGAAGATTATGCTCAAAATATGATAATGCTAAAAGTTTATAAGTCACGAGGTTGACTTCGGGTAATTTGGCATCTTGGTAAGACTATTTTGTAAACTTGTAATTAACTAACGCATTTAACAGCATTTTAAGCGGGGATACTAAAGGGTTTCTTAGCGTGTGGATCCCGCGTAGGACCCACTTTTTTTTAAGAAACTGGTTACAAAAACTACTAAATAGTAGTCGGTTCTTAAATGTTTCTTACACTGTTTGCGGGCCCCACTAACATATGGCGGCTCACGATTGGTTCGTTTTTTTTTTTCTAAATTCAAAAAAGTAAAAAAAAAAAAAAAAAAATTAAGAAACTCCAGTTGAGTTTTCAGGGATAACGATGCTCTAAGTATGCATGTTTCTTGTAAGAAATGCGCACGTATCCCAATAAATACATGTATAGGGTGTGTATTGAGGCAATAGAACACACCACAGCTTACCACAAAAACAAAACATCTTAAATAGAACATAATTTAATAAAAAAAAAAATTGAAAAGATGAATGCCACAAAGTTTGTTGTGCTTCTCTTCATTGGAGTTGTGTGTGCCAATGTTTGCGCCAGGCAGTTCGAAGCAGTGTCCCAAGAAACCAAATCCGTCATCTCTATTCATGAAACTACAAACGGCATTGGGGCTGCCCTTTCTGTTTACATCGGAACTATTATTCACGGACCTGGTGGTGCCACCGCCTATGGATCTGCTTCGGGAGGCGCCCGAAGCTATGCAGGTGGAGACACCGTCCCTTGAGCGTGAGATGTGATCATACTCATTTTCATACCTATGAATACTCCATAAATTCACAATCTCAACCGGGCCTCGTGGTCTGGTGGTAAAGGAACCTCAGCTGAGGTGCCCGCCATCACGAGTTCGAGTCCCGGCCACCGGGGAATTAACATTTGGGCATCGCCCGGCCAGATTAGTCTCTTGGGCCTAGGAAGCCTTTGGGGAAACTGTGTATAATTCAAAAAAAAAAAAATAAATAAATAAATTCACAATCTCGTTTGTCTTCATAAATAAACTAGAGAGATTGTCAACTTTAATTATTATGAAATGCTACTCTTTATGTGAAACATATATATTCCTAAATAAAGTGTATCTAATAGTGTAGGACCTTGTTAATGATATTATATTTGTACGGGGAAAATCACATTTTAATTCTTCAAATTAGCAAAAGTTTACATTTTAAACTTTGGAGTTCACAAGCTAACAATTTAAACAATAAAAGTGATTATAGTAACATATCAAAAAGTGAAATTAACTAATTTGTTTGCCAATTTAAAGTTTTTTACTGGTGTTATTCATTATCTGGTAAAAAATGACATGACGGTTACCTTTATTTTTTTAAAAAATATTATTTTAATAAACAAAAAAAATTAAAATGAATAAAATATAAAATATAAAATATATAAAAAAAATTTAGAAATACAAAAAAAAGTTCTTAAAAAGATAAAATTACTATTTAAAAAATTAAAATCAAAAATCAAAAATTCAAAAAATATAAAATTTATAAGTTTTTATTATGGGCAAATCTCCAAAATAGCACATTTCTAAGTTTATATCACAAAAATAGCACTCAAAAACTAAAATGACCAAAATAGCACCTTTCTAAGTTTATCCTTTGAAAATTTTAATTTTTTTATTTTTCAAAATTTGAAATCTTATCCCCTAAACCTCATTTCTCAACTCTAAACCCTAAACCCTAAACTCTAAACCCTAAACCCTAAACCCTAAACACTAAACCCTAAACCCTAAACCCTAAACCCTAAACTCTAAACCCTAAACCCTAAACCCTAAACCCTAAACCCTAAACTCTAAAATCTAAATCCTAAACCCTAAACCCTAAACCTTATATCCTAAACCCCACCCTTTAACTCTAAACCCTAAGTTTGTGACTTTTGATAAAACATTAAGTGCTATTTTTGTGACTTTTGACCTTCAGTGCCAGTTTGGGAACATAAACTTGATTTAGTGCTATTTTTGTCTTTTTCTCTTTTATTATACTTCAAATAGCCATATGTCAGAAACATGTACCATCACTTGTAACATATCAGTGACAATACAATTTTTTTTGGTGAATGATGATATGTCAGAAACCATCTTAATGAGTTGGTTCACCCACGTTGTCTGAATTTTTATTACATTTTTAAAAAACTTAGCATATATAAATTTTAAGAAATTTAAAAAAAACTTTTAAAAAATTAACATATGAAAAATCATTAAAAAAACTATTTGAAAAATTTTATAATATTTTTTGTTTTCCTATTTTATAAATAAAATTAAATTAATTTTTTTTTATCTTTTAATAAAATTATAATCTGAATTTTTTGGTTTTTATATTATTTTTATTTATTTTAATTATTTATGTGGATTAAAATAGTAAAATATACTCTCTCCGTTCCTTAAAATTACATATTCTAGATTTTTTCACACGTTTTAGTAAAACACATTAAATTTACATATATTTTTGTATTTATCTTTTTTTCTATAATTTTAAGCCAATAAAAATTCAATTAGTGCAATTAAGTTTTTTGAAGTTTGTAATTTGTTAATAAAACATATATTGAAAATGTAAAAAATGAATCTTTTTGAAACAAAATTTTTTTCTAGAATATGTAACTTTAAGGAACAGAGGGAGTATATTTTAAAGAGTAAAGTGTTAACTGTCCGTCCACGTCATTATTTTGTCCAGATAATAACCGATCATAATTTTGACGTGACAAATAAGTAAGTTAGTTACAGTGTTTAATATGTTATTAAAACTAATTTCATTGACTAAAATGTCAATTGGGTGCAAACTTTAAAATTAAAAATGAGAATTTTCCCCAATTAAAAATATCTCACTCAGAGTTAGTCACATTTTGGACCTTGAACAAGTGGACATACCAGTGATCCAATAACACGTAACCCAATATGAGGTACTTATTCGTCAACTCTACCAAAGCTCCAAAAACAAGGAACTTTTTGTCTGATTACTTGATAAATCAGGGATATTACTCGATCTATAAATATTGGTTTCAACTCGGCAAAGCGAGCAGGCATGCCCTTCAATTGGTTTAGCAACAATTGGAAACTTCACACTTCATTAAAGCTAAAGCACCTCATATGGAGAGCATCCAATGGAGCATTACTTGTGAGAGAACAATTGTCATGCAGAATTGCAGATGAATTGCTTCTTTCAAAAATTTTAAAAGATGTGGTGCCTCCAAAAGCATCCCTTACATCCTCCGTTTTTTCCCTCTTGCTAGTAGTGTTTAGGAACGTGCTCCAATTCTCGATGTACTTATCTACTCCCAAAGCGAGGCCAATGAAAAGTGAAATCATAGTTTTTTTGGAAAGCAATAAACTTCCGAGCTTCAAAACCACTCGGACCCTGGAGATTCCTAAGAATATTTGGACAGCTAGAGATGAACTCTTCTTTTCAAAAAAAAAAAAAACTTCACAAAATTTTAATAGTAGTAACATTTTAGTCCGAGTTTTAATATTTTGTGTGAGTTTTCGTAGAATTTGTTCACGCATGGGTAAGAAAAAATAGAAAATCGCATTTTGTATGTTTATGTACACTACAAGAAAACAGCGGTATTCTGACGGACATTCCGACGGAAAATGAAATCCTCGGAATATCCCGAGGAATTTCCGAGGAAATTCCGAGGAAACACAAAATTTGTGTTTCCTCGGAATATACCGACGGAATTCCGAGGAAATACAAATCCGTCGGAATATTCTTATGGAATACCGAGGAAAAACGTATTCCTCGGAAAAAACCGATGAATCCCGAGGATATATTATAGCTGTTAGAGAGCCGTTGGGGGATTTTAAAAATTCCGAGGAAATTCCGACGAACTAGCCGTTTCCGTCGGAATTCCGTCGGAATTTCCTCGGTCTGTCGGCAGGATTTCAACTATAAATACAAGCACCCCTCTTCCTCTTCATTCACTCCATATCTTCATCCTCCCTCTTACTCTCTTTACACACGAATTTGATTCATAAAAACATGTCTTCTTCAAATTATTTTCGTTCTTGGATATGTTTTAGGAACAGAGGAAGTATATTTTAAAGAGTAAAGTGTTAACTGTCCGTCCACGTCATTATTTTGTCCAGATAATAACCGATCATAATTTTGACGTGACAAATAAGTAAGTTAGTTACAGTGTTTAATATGTTATTAAAACTAATTTCATTGACTAAAATGTCAATTGGGTGCAAACTTTAAAATTAAAATGAGAATTTTCCCCAATTAAAAATATCTCACTCAGAGTTAGTCACATTTTGGACCTTGAACAAGTGGACATACCAGTGATCCAATAACACGTAACCCAATATGAGGTACTTATTCGTCAACTCTACCAAAGCTCCAAAAACAAGGAACTTTTTGTCTGATTACTTGATAAATCAGGGATATTACTCGATCTATAAATATTGGTTTCAACTCGGCAAAGCGAGCAGGCATGCCCTTCAATTGGTTTAGCAACAATTGGAAACTTCACACTTCATTAAAGCTAAAGCACCTCATATGGAGAGCATCCAATGGAGCATTACTTGTGAGAGAACAATTGTCATGCAGAATTGCAGATGAATTGCTTCTTTCAAAAATTTTAAAAGATGTGGTGCCTCCAAAAGCATCCCTTACATCCTCCGTTTTTTCCCTCTTGCTAGTAGTGTTTAGGAACGTGCTCCAATTCTCGATGTACTTATCTACTCCCAAAGCGAGGCCAATGAAAAGTGAAATCATAGTTTTTTTGGAAAGCAATAAACTTCCGAGCTTCAAAACCACTCGGACCCTGGAGATTCCTAAGAATATTTGGACAGCTAGAGATGAACTCTTCTTTTCAAAAAAAAACTTCACAAAATTTTAATAGTAGTAACATTTTAGTCCGAGTTTTAATATTTTGTGTGAGTTTTCGTAGAATTTGTTCACGCATGGGTAAGAAAAATAGAAAATCGCATTTTGTATGTTTATGTACACTACAAGAAAACAGCGGTATTCTCGACGGACATTCCGACGGAAAATGAAATCCTCGAATATCCGAGAATTTCGAGAAATTCGAGGAAATTCCGAGGAAACACAAAATTTGTGTTTCCTCGGAATATACCGACGGAATTCCGAGGAAATACAAATCCGTCGGAATATTCTTATGGAATACCGAGGAAAAACGTATTCCTCGGAAAAAACCGATGAATCCCGAGGATATATTATAGCTGTTAGAGAGCCGTTGGGGGATTTTAAAAATTCCGAGGAAATTCCGACGAACTAGCCGTTTCCGTGAATTCGTCGAATTTCCTCGGTCTGTCGGCAGGATTTCAACTATAAATACAAGCACCCCTCTTCCTCTTCATTCACTCCATATCTTCATCCTCCCTCTTACTCTCTTTACACACGAATTTGATTCATAAAAAACATGTCTTCTTCAAATTATTTTCGTTCTTGGATCGATCGACCTCATTTGGATCCGAACACGAGATTGCTTACGGAAGAATACCAACGAGGTATAACCGAATTCATTGGGTTAGTTCACCGACAACTGGAAGCAAAAACAGGTATGTTAAGATATTCTTGCTCTAATTGTAAAAATAGAAAGGTTATTAAAGAGTGGGATGTTTGGACTCATCTATATTTGAGTGGGTTTACGATGTTACAAAATTTGGTATCATCATGGGAAACTGATTATGAACATGGTAGTACTAGCGAACCTCAGCCAGCGGTTAGATTAGAAGAACCAATTAGAACGGATGTAGATTATGGTGTAGATGCGAGCATATGGTAAATGATCATTTTAGGGGAAGATTTACTCAATGCACAAGCTAGGAGATTTTATGATATGTTGGATGCTGGAAAGCAACCATTGCACGAAGGTTGCAGAGATGGTCATTCAACTTTATCATCTCTACAAGATTGATGGGCATTAAAACAGATTATAATTTGGTGAAGACTGTGGATGCGATTGCTGATTTTGTAAAAGGTATTCTACCGAGGATAATGTAACTCCTGGTTCATACTACGAGGTTCAAACTCGTAGCTGGTCTTGGTTTATCGTATCGGTAATAGATGTATGCAGCGACAGCTGCATGATTTATTAGAGGACGGATGAACAGCGGGTTACATGCAAATTTTGTGGAAAGCCTCGTTATAAAGATACGAGTGGAAGAGTTCCGTGCCATATAAAAGGATGTGGTATTTGCCTTTGACGGAAAGGTTGCAGAGGTTGTATCTGTCTGAGCATACGCAAACCAATGAGATGGCATGCGGAGCACTCAACAGATGGTGAGATCAGACATCCTTCGGATGCAAAAGCGTGGAAGCATTTCCAATCAAAGTATCCGACTTTATGCATGAGAGAAGAAATGTCTACCTTGGATTATGTACTGATGGTTTCAGTCCGTTTGGCAAGAGTGGAAGACAGTATTCTCTATGGCCCGTCATTCTTACACCATACAACCTACCCCCAAACTTGTGCTGCGGCGAGAGTTTTGTTTCTCGATTCTCGTTCCCGGACCAGAGCATCCTAAGAGATCACTTGATGTGTTTCTTCAGCCACTAATATATGAGTTACAACAACTATGGGCTCAAGGTGCTGAAACATACGATGTTTCGTGTAAAGAAAACTTTCAAATGCGGGCAGTACTAATGTGGACAATAAGTGATTTTCCAGCATATGGTATGTTGTCTGGATGGACAACGCATGGAAGGCTATCATGTCCATATTTTCCAGCATAGGGGTTTAAACCGAAAACAACGTTTTGCGGTTTGAATAACACTTATATAACCCTTATTAAGTGTCTTTGACTGATTATGAAGTCAAAAATTTGTTCCTTACCCTATAATAAACACTTTTCCGATTGTATGAACGAAATCCCCACAACATAAGAGAAACACGTATACACTTTAATGAACAGTAAAGGAAATACTTTCAATTCGTTTTGAAATTTGTTATTTCATGGTTTATGCTCATCTATACAAAGAATCCCAATGGTATGCATTACAATTGTATAAGAAATGAAATACGGCAAAAAAAATTGATGTTTTGAAATCCCAAACACTAGTTCCTCAGTATTTCCTTGGAATATTCCGACGGATATTTTACTATCGTTCGGAATTTCCTCGGAATATTTTCATTTAACCGGGCAAATATTCGCGAAAAATTGAAATTAGAATTCCGACGGAATTCCGACGGATAGTATCCGTCGGACCCTAGGTTTTATAACCACGAGCCGCTTCTTCTTCCCCATTTCTCTCTTCTTCCTCTGCGCGACTCCTCCGGCGATTTCCCACTGAAATCCGACGATATCTCCGGCGATCTCCCCCTTTTCTTACACAAATCATGTAAGGATCCAATCCCACTCTCTTAGGTTCTATTTTTTAGGTTTTTGTGTAGTTTTGATAGATTTTTGTTAGGGTGATTGGTTAGGAATGTGATTTGGTTGTATAATAGGTTTAGAATTGTGATTTGGTTGAATAATTTGTTTTGTTGAATTGATTTAGAATTTTTTTATAATTTTTTTTATTTTTTTTGTATTTATAAAATCGATTTTTGTATATAAAATCGATTTTTGTATTTTACAAAACGATTTTTGTATATAAATTCGATTTTTTGGATTTTACAAAATGTTTTTTATATATAAATTCGATTTTTTGGATTTTACAAAACATTTTTAATATCTATAAAACTTTTTTGTGATTAAAAACTATTATTTGGGATTTAAAATATATATATATATATATATATATTATTAAACTATTTTTGTAATTATTAAACTATTTTTATTTATTAAACTATTTTTGTTTATTAGAACTATTTTTATATATTTATTAAACATTTTTAATATCTATAAAACTTTTTTTGTGATTAAAAACTATTATTTGGGATTTTTTTTTTAAAAAAATATATATATATATATATATATATATATATATATTATATAAATTTCTATATTTATTAAACATTTTTAATATTATTAAAACTATTTTTGTAATTATTAAACTATTTTTATTTATTATAACTATTTTTGTTTATTAGAACTATTTTTATATATTTATTTAAAATTTTTAATATCTATAAATCTTTTTTTGTGATTAAAAACTATTATTTGGGATTTTTTAAAAAAAAAAAATTAATTTATATATTTCTATATTTATTAAATATATTTTTAAAATTCTGGTCTCATGATGATCGACCGACCTCGACGGCGATAAGTAGTGCGTGGTGGTCTGAGAGCCAGTCTTGGGATTCCAGCCATTTTCAGGATTCTCCTTCGCCCTACAGCTCCTACCATACATCTCCCTCTGCACCGCTCCTGCTCCTCTGGCTCCCCTGCACGCATCCGCTCCTGCTCCTCGGGTCCTCCGGAGTGATGAGTGTTAGGAGTTGGTTCAACAACCTGTCGTGACCATCTTCCCTATCTCACTCCGTATCCACATGGACGGGTCAAACATGGTAATTAAACATATTTTTTCTTTAAATTTGGATTCATTATTAATTGTTTGTTCTTTTTATTAGGTTCAACCGATTCGGGAACGGGATCAGCGCATGGATCAACCGTATGATGTACTCGGCCCTCGACCGGGGACATCCAACTTTCACTCACTTCCCTACCGACAAGCAGCATCTGTGGTTTCGTCGGTTTACTAAAGTATTCTAATTTTTACTTATATTTTTAATATTTAATATAAATTTTCTACTAATTGTGTTTTTTTTTCAGCAAGAGTTCAACTGGAATTTCGATGAGACGCTCTTTATCTATTACCACTTCGTCCATAAAGTTTTGGACAACTATGGGAAGCAGATCCACGAGTGGAAGAAGAAGTGGGAAATCAATAAGGTTCGATTTAATTTATTAAACAATTTTTTAATTTATTAAACAATTTTTTAATTTATTAAACTATTTTCTTTTTTTTTTTATTAAAAGGTCTCAAAGTCGATGAACGACACGGTCTGGAAGGAGTTGTGTGCGCATTGGGATAAGGAAGAGACGAAAGAAACTTCTTCTACCAACTCCACCAACCCAGGAGGCAGCCGTAAAGGGAAGGACATCTATAAGCATAACTTGGGTGCTCAATCTATTGCCACTCTGGGAGATCGCATGGTAAGTTCAACCGCTTTTTCTTCAATTATTTGAGTTTCAGAATTTTAATTTATTGTGCATTTCTTCTAATTTCTAATGTTTCTTTAATAATTGTTTTTTCTTCAAGGCGGAAGAAAATGATGGCGAGCCGGTTGATGATCTCGCCCTAATGAGGAGGGCGTATACCAACAAGAAGACCGGCCAGATTGATGACGGTCTTGTAAGGGACGGGTCGACCTGGTCCAAACTCGTGGTAGACGGTGTCTCAGCTTCAAACCGAGGATGACGCTTCGACGGCTTCGACCGACTTGTCCCGGTTTCGAATCAACGAAATCGTTGAATCGGTAAGTTCTTTTTTTTTTAAGTTTAATTTATTTATTTCTTGATTTTTATTTTATCATCAATTTATATTATTTAAATTTGGCTATTTATATTTCAGTCGGTTCCAAAGAAGAAGGGACGTTTGGTCGGTTTGGGTCGTCGCTCCTGGTCGGCTGCTCCTTCTTCTGCACCACCGCCATATGTTGATCCAGAAGTTCTTACGGCTCAGCTGAAGGACAAGGATGATCGGATATCTGCGTTGGAGACCCGGATGGCAGCTCAACAAAGGGCTATGAGACACGTAAGAGGCTGAACGAAAGCGATGATGGAGATGATGAAGAGGATGTACCCGAACATTCAAAACCCGTAGTTTTTTTTTTTTACCAAAAACTCGGAATGTTTTATTTTTATTTGTAGAATTTTGAATTATCTAATATGTTTTCAGTTTTAATTTTAATTTTATATTTTCGAATTTAAATTTTACAAATTTTAACTTAAAAAAAAAAAAAATTAAAAAATTAATTTTTGAAATTCGAGGAAAAGCACCCTCGAAATTCCGACGACCTTTCCTCGAATAAGTCGCCGGAATTTTAAAAATCAAGGGAATGTTCCTCGAATTTTCGGGGAATGTTCCTCGAATTTTCGAGACTACGCTCCTCGAAATTTCCGAGGTTACGCTCGGAAATTCCGATGCAAATTCGAGGAAGATTTCGTCGAACTTCCGAGGATTGGACCATCAGAAATTTCCTCGAATATACCGAGGAAGTCCTCCTCGGTATATTCGAGGAACTTTCCGACGATCTAGTGGTCCTCGGAGTTTCCTCGGAAATTCAGTTCCTCGAAATTCCGTCGGAAATTTCCGAGGGATTTCCGAGGAAAAATGAATTTCCGAGGAGTTATTTCCGACAAAATTTTTCGTCGGTATGTCGTCGGAATAGCCTTATTCCGACGACATAGCGACGATTTTTTCCCTCAGTATGCCGCTGTTTTCTTGTAGTGGTAGTTTGTGACTTTGATTACAGTTTTCAGTTGTTTACAAAACTAGGATACGATATTTCAATTTCTAGAATGATTATAATTTTTTCTGTCGCAATTGAGTTTGGTATAGATATATTTTATATATCTGACTTTTTATTGAACTAAAATACAATCAAAGTGGTTATTAAGGTTTTATCAACTGAAAATTGGGGTTTGGGTTTCAAATATGAAACTTAGTCTTTTGCTGTGTTAAATCCATAGTGGTTGCATCATTGCATTAAGAGAATTACGCATAATAGAGAGTTACGCATAATAAGGAAAAGCAAGAACTCTGTTTTCCAAGTGGAAAAGCTGGAGCAGACTAGATTTGCCTTTGGTTAACATGTAGCCGCGCCGAGCCGCGATGACTTTGCTTGTCTTTTGGACTAGCTGCAGAACCGAGGACAGGATCTCGTCTGAGTAGTCTATTGCTGTTTGCTGCTGTCAGTACCATCACACCAAGGAAGATCAAAACGGAGATAGATGAGAAGATAAGCATCATTCCAGAAGCGACCTGATCTTTCACATCTTGCGCATACTGAACTGAGTCTAATGCAAGAAAAGTGATGGGGAACGAGTAAGCCCACCATGCAACATTGAATCTTTTCATTGCCTTCTTGAAAAGATTTGGCCTACAGACCTGATAATGTAAATAAATAAAAAGATAAAAATTAAATGTCTCGTCATACCGTACGATGTCATGTTTTGATTTTATTTTTCTTGGTGTGTTGTTAACGTACCAGGGACATGAAGATGAAGAGCGAAAGAAAGAACAACATCTTTGCTAGATGATCAAAGTTTCCACAAATGGAGTTCCAAGCTAGGCTTCCCATGGCTGGTGCAGCAAAGAACAAGAAGAAAACTGGCCTCAGCTTGGTTGGGAAGTTCTTACCTCCCGGTAGGCGTTGATAAAGTGTAACAAAGATAACCAAATAGTGAACCATCCCGAGCGAGAACAAGCATAGAGCACACTCCATCCAACCTATCTCTGCTGCTCCCCGTGCGGCCACGAGGTTTGCGACTACTGATACTTGGCTTGCCGGGTTTGCCATCATCGACAGGAACCTTTTCTCTGTTGTGAACCACTGGCCATAAAGCTTTGTGTCGAGGGCCAAGACTGGAAGCGCAAACACCGAGAATAATGTCTGATACAGAACGCTTTGTGGCTTCATCATTGGAGCTGATTGAAGCAAGATAAGCCATGAGATGGATGGAGCGTAAAGATAGTTTACTCCAATATAATGTGAGAACTCTTCTTTCACCAAGTCAAAGAAGAAGAAACACTTCAACGTGTACAAAACACAAAGTGACAATTGCGTTGTAAGTGCTAGGTACCAAAGGAGATGGAACGCCATAGATGGGAGACTGCTTTGCAAATGAGACATGCTTGGTGAATGAGGTGCGATCATTATCTTCCATAGCAGAGCCTGGCTGCAGAGAGAGAGGCTTATTCTGAAATAGCCTGCATGGAGACTACTCAGAACAGACATCAGAACAATGGGTTTGGCATGAGGGAGGTCAGTGTTTCTCTCTTTAGTGGTCGATAGTGAATCATCAATTTTGATGTGAACTTCTTGCCTAGGAATTTCCAAGCTTTTCATCTTGGTATGTGGATGTAATAAAATTAATGGCTTGTTTTGGGTTTGTGTTGTTCTATCCTTAGGATAGAGCTCATATATGTAGGCAGGGAAGGTAATGTAGGTTAATTAGTACAACACACGGGATTTAGGGGGAGTTAGTTAGTGGTGGACAAGGATGTTTGCTTAAAAGATAATGGAATCCTCATAAGGATGCAAATTTTGGTAAATTTTGGTAAGTTCAGTAACTTGTACAGTACATCTCTACATTTCTTGTTTAGGTTTCATGAATAAACAAAGTTATTCCAATTAATGTTTTATATATATTCCTGCTTTACCTAACTGGTAGCATTATAAGAACAGGATTATTAGGTTTTCTTATCATAGGATGTTACCACTAGCTTTGAAGGGCTGATGCCAGCGTCCCACTACTTATCAAAAATTCTTCTAATTTTCTATAAGATGTATTCAAATTGAGATAAACAATTATATTGTTAAAAGATGATAAGCTTTTTCCATTAATCACCTGTTGATCAAGGTCAAGAGCCGATGCGTAAAAGCTCCGAGAATAACTCTCACGTTTTCTATGCTGCATATATAGAAGTGTTGTACAAGGCAAAGTCCTTATAGTTTAAGATCGGCAGGTAAGAAAAACCGGTCATAAAAAGTGGTACGTTTATGGATAATTTTAAATAGTTATATCAAGTATTGGTATAATAGTATTGTATATATAAGTGCATTCTTAACTTTCATTCTGTTTAGTTTAATTTCTGATTACGAGACATGTCTATGTTATCAAAAATGTGAGTTCTTACTTAACATTTCTGAATACGGAACTCCGACTTTGGTAGGAGTTAATGTGTTATACAAAGAGTTTCTAGAAACTCCCTTTTAAATTCAATGAAATTATAATCAATTGGTTTTGTTAGAGGTTGACGTATAAGTTCGAGCGTTATTAAAAAAATTCTAAACCCGTTTATATTAAATGATTATGTTCTTTTTGTCAACAACTCATCACAACATTAAAGTGTGGGGTTTGTGTAGACGCTTAGACTAGAGCTGTTTCAGGCTAAGTATACCATATCACAAAAGAATAATTAAGAGTGCATGTTTAGTCATTTTCTAAGTTTCTTTACACCCAGAGTCACAATGGGAAAAAGGGCGCATTCACGGAAGCCGAGACATTTTATGGACGAAATTACGCTTATCTGCTACAAGGTGGGTTATTGAGTTTAGTTATGAATCAGTTAGATGATAATCACAAGGTTATTTTAGTTTGGTTAGGAAGTTAATGTGTTAGATGTATAGGAAGTATATCTAATAAATTATAAAAAAATCTCTATTTTAACATTCATTTTATTTATTTTAACAATTATACAAACATGTATAAACATAGACATAAAAAAAGTGTGGACATAAAATGTGGATATGTAGGAAAATATGTGAACATGAAAGGTAGAGACACGGATTGGTAGAAAGAAAAAGTATGGACAAAAATACATAAACGGGAAATTTATTTGGATCAAGTTTTTATTTTGATATATATATATATTGATATTTTATTACATTTTACAAATTTTAATTTATTGTACAAGTGTTATGTGGACGTGTAGATATAGAAAGTGTGGATAAAAAAAATTTTGACTAGAGAAAATGTGGATAAGAATTTTGTTGGCCAAAACATGTGGATGAGAGAGTTTTGTGCATGTGAATTGTGTAGAACCTCAAACTGCGTATAACCTCAAATTTGGATTAATAATATGTTGATCGTACTGCATAAGTTTGTTCAAAGATTAAATTAGATCCTTGGAATGCAAAAGTGTATATAGTTTGAACACACATCTGAGTTTTCTTTGAAAAAAAGAAAATATGGATTGGAAAAATGTGGATTCTTAGAAGATGTGGATAAGATAAATGTATACACAAGGACAGTAAACAGTTGAGCATGGATATATAATTTGTTATATAAAATAAAGAACTTTAACATTAAAAATTCTAATGCCAGAAATGTGGACACAAAAATTGAGTTGTTGGCATATATAGTGACTTGAATAAAATATACTCTTTTTGTTTCGTATCAAGTATCAAGTGTCATTATAGAGAAAATTTTTCGTTGCAAAATAAGTGTCGTTTTAGCATTTCAATGCAGAATTTATTAATTTCCAGTTTATTTTTTTATTGGTTGAAATATGGTTAGGTGTATTGGTAATAATGTTTTATATAGAAAATATGAAATATTATTTTTTTTTAATCTGTGTGCACAAATCTAAATTAACACTTAATATGAAACATATAGAGTATTATTAAATTAATCAATTTAAAGAGGAAAAATCTGAGTTTTTAATGTTGATGATTGATGTCTTGCTATTTTAATGAGTTTAGCCTTTGTTTTTAGTTCATTTAGATTGTTTTAGAATGCATTTAAGCATCATCGTCGGTTGATATAGCGCATGTTCGAAATTACGCTAGGCGCTAGTCAGACGGTAATTCCGGGCCTAGCGAGTTATCGAAAAATCGGAAAGTACTCGAGGATTACGTGGAGCCTAATTTTAAATACCATTTAATATATTTATAATATATTTAGCTAATTTTAAATATGATGATACAAGTTCTTAAACATAATTATATAATTTTTTATATATAATTTTAAACAGTTTCTTTTTGATTCGTAAATGGTGGGGTTGGTACGAAAAAATTCCTAAATGTAGTATGTATGTGTTTGTGTTTGGTTTTGGTTTGATAGCTAATTATAATTATTTAGTAATGAATAATTACACAAAATATGTCAATAATGAGTAAAAATAATCAACCATGTTTTAACTTACACTAACGAAAAAAAATTTAAGCGGTCAACGAAGAAATTAGGCGGTCTTACGCGGGTCAACGCCTGGTTACACCGATTTGGACATAATCGCTCGGTCAACCTCCGAACAGCGCTTAAACGGCCGCATTTTCAAACAGGGGATATACCTAAAAGAATATTTCTTGATTATAACAAAAATAATTTATCATAAATTAAATAAATAATTAATTTTAAACAAATAAGTGAAGCTACACTACTAATAGAGACATGACATGTGAATTCTTTTTCCGGAATCGTCTCATTATGAAGAGTCGGTTCTTCCCCTTTCTCTTTTTTTTTTTTGTGTTTCTTTCTTTTGATTTTTATTTTTTTAGTGAGAGACTCAGTTAAAAACTCATTGCTGCGGATGATTTTAGATGTCTTGGATGCATATTCGTCATTTGCATTTGACATGGTCTAAAGTGCATAATTAAAAATTTGAGACTAAATTAAGGAGATCGTTCTGCACATTTTAAGAATTTTGGGGAGAAGTGTGAATAACGAAAAGGTAAGGGACCACAATTGCAATAAGAAACAAAGTTTTGCCTTTGTTTTCTCGAGTTTTTGGATCGACAGTCGTCGACGACGGTAGTTAAAAGCGAGGAGGATGAGTTCAGCTGCGATTCAGAGGATGAGATGACGTGCCCAAAGCTTCTCAACAGTTTCTTCGCAGAGGAGTAAACCTGCCGCGAGAGGTGATCGTGGAGTGATGGTGACGACGGCAGAGAATCTCCCACCGCCGAACCTAAACGTGAAGAACTGAATTCACCCTCTATTGTTAATTTGGTTTCCATGGCTTCTTTGTTTTCGGCCGCGGGGAAATCCTCTTTGTTAAACACTGTTTAGGTCGCTCTTGCTCTTCACCACCAACGAAGCGGAATTGTTTTTTTTCTTTTTTTTTTTTTGTAAAAGGGCATGGCATTGTTATTAAACAAATAAAACATCGTTACATCCATCCAATGCTCTCTCCGCAAAATCAAAAACACAACGAAAACTAAAGTTGAATTGTAGCTTCGACTGATTCATGACACAAGGAAAACCCAAAAAAAAAAAGTAGAAGTGGATTTAAAGGGTTGAATACCATTATACCAGACATACTTTTGAGATTCACATATAAAGTAAACTGAATTTTTTTTGGTTTATATCAATTTATGACCAAAAAAAAAAGATATAAGATAAAGAAAAAGAGGGGCGGATAACGAAGAGAAAATGAGACATGATTTGGTTTAGTTTAGTTCAAGGATATTTTAGAGAATTTATAAGCAAAAGAGTGTAACAAATGTCTATAGATATAAGAGAAATACGGTAGGACAGCAATAAAAATTTTTTTGTCACAAATATAGACTCTAATGATCAAATGACCAAAATGTTTTACTAAATAGGTAAATATACATTTATACCTCTAGGGTTAACTAATCCAAACTTTAGGGTTTAGAGTTAAGGGGAGGAGATTTGGGACTGAGGTTTAAAATTTTATAAAATAATAAATAAATATTAAAAATTTTAAAATAAAAATTTTAAAAACAGTTTCAAAAAGTATTTTCGAATTACAAAAAGAAAATTTGAAAAAAAAATTAAAAAAAAACATTTTGCAAAAAGAAAATTAAAAAAAACATTATAAAAAAGTTCAAATTTGAAAATATTTAATCTAAAACTATAAAAAAAATTTATTTATTTTATTTATTTTTTCTTATTTTTTTTTTTATTTTTTATTTATCTAGGCATTAGTGTCATTTTACATATTAAATGAAACATTTTGTTATTTTAGTTCTTGTGAATTATTTTGTGACCAAAACTTGAAAATAATCTATTTAGGAGAATTGCTCTAAGTATAATTGTAAACTTAAAAAATGCATCTGTGTAATTGTTTCAATAATTAATTACATTTTTTGAAAAAATATATAATAATTAGGGACAATTTATTCCTAATATTTTTTTTTGATAACTACGGTATCTTGGCGGTACATTCTCAACTATCCCTCCCAGGGTCCAAGGTCTCCAACGGAAGGGATGTTAACCGGCTGCCGGCTAAGTCGGATGGCGGGCACCTCACCGAGGTTCCTTTACCACCGCACCACGAGGCCGGTTTATTCTAATAATTAATTGGGCTTTTGCAGATTGACCTATAACTTAAAGTCAAACACAAAATCCAGTTTTTTTTTGAAAATTGGTTTTGCCCTATTCACCCCACAAGTTCATATAATTTACGAAAATGCCATCAATTTTTTTTTTTTTTTTTTTGAAAATGACATTTTACTCTCTCACCCTCATCATCTTCATGTAATTACAAGATTGCCATTGTCATCAATACCACAACCACCATGAACAACCATTTCAGCTCTTAACGCCCAAAATCGATTTACCCTTCTTCTTTTTCCATTCTTGTGAACTAGTTAAAAGCGAGGAGGATGAGTTCAGCTGCGATTCAGAGGATGAGATGACGTGCCCAAAGCTTCTCAACAGTTTCTTCGCAGAGGAGTAAACCTGCCGCGAGAGGTGATCGTGGAGTGATGGTGACGACGGCAGAGAATCTCCCACCGCCGAACCTAAACGTGAAGAACTGAATTCACCCTCTATTGTTAATTTGGTTTCCATGGCTTCTTTGTTTTCGGCCGCGGGGAAATCCTCTTTGTTAAACACTGTTTAGGTCGCTCTTGCTCTTCACCACCAACGAAGCGGAATTGTTTTTTTTCTTTTTTTTTTTTTGTAAAAGGGCATGGCATTGTTATTAAACAAATAAAACATCGTTACATCCATCCAATGCTCTCTCCGCAAAATCAAAAACACAACGAAAACTAAAGTTGAATTGTAGCTTCGACTGATTCATGACACAAGGAAAACCCAAAAAAAAAAAGTAGAAGTGGATTTAAAGGGTTGAATACCATTATACCAGACATACTTTTGAGATTCACATATAAAGTAAACTGAATTTTTGGTTTTATATCAATTTATGACCAAAAAAAAGATATAAGATAAAGAAAAGAGGGGCGGATAACGAAGAGAAAATGAGACATGATTTGGTTTAGTTTAGTTCAAGGATATTTTAGAGAATTTATAAGCAAAAGAGTGTAACAAATGTCTATAGATATAAGAGAAATACGGTAGGACAGCAATAAAAATTTTTTGTCACAAATATAGACTCTAATGATCAAATGACCAAAATGTTTTACTAAATAGGTAAATATACATTTATACCTCTAGGGTTAACTAATCCAAACTTTAGGGTTTAGAGTTAAGGGGAGGAGATTTGGGACTGAGGTTTAAAATTTTATAAAATAATAAATAAATATTAAAAATTTTAAAATAAAAATTTTAAAAACAGTTTCAAAAAGTATTTTCGAATTACAAAAAGAAAATTTGAAAAAAAAATTAAAAAAAAACATTTTGCAAAAAGAAAATTAAAAAAAACATTATAAAAAAGTTCAAATTTGAAAATATTTAATCTAAAACTATAAAAAAAATTTATTTATTTTATTTATTTTTTCTTATTTTTTTTTTTATTTTTTATTTATCTAGGGCATTAGTGTCATTTTACATATTAAATGAAACATTTTTGTTATTTTCGTTCTTGTGGTCTATTTTTGTGACCAAAACTTGAAAATAATCTATTTAGGAGAATTGCTCTAAGTATAATTGTAAACTTAAAAAAAATGCATCTGTGTAATTGTTTCAATAATTAATTACATTTTTTTTTGAAAAAATATATAATAATTAGGGACAATTTATTCCTAATATTTTTTTTTTTTTGATAACTCTGGTATCTTGGCAGCCACATTCTCAACTATCCCTCCCAGGGGGTCCAGGTCTCAACGGAAGGGATGTTAAATCGCTGTATCGGGCTCGAAGTCGTGATGGCGGGCACCTCAGCCGAGGTTCCTTTACCACCAGACCACGAGGCCCGGTTTATTCCTAATAATTAATTGGGCTTTTTGCAGAATTGACCTATAACTTAAAGTCAAACACAAAACTAAGCTCCTTTTTTTTTTGAAAATTGGTTTTGCCCTATTCACCCCACAAGTTCATATAATTCTGAAAATGCCATCAATTTTTTTTTCTTTTTTTTTTGAAAATGACATTTTACTCTCTCACCCTCATCATCTTCATGTAATTACAAGATTGCCATTGTCATCAATACCACAACCACCATGAACAACCAATTTGAAGCTCTTAATGCTCCCAAAATCGATTTACCCTTCTTCTTTTTCCATTCTTGTGAACTAAACACAACATATCTCTCACTTTCTCCACAATGAGCTAAAAACCCAAGATTTTGATTCTAAATTTTTTATGGTTCATGAGTCATGAAGCTAACGATTCGGGTGGGTTACTTTCGTTTGTGATTACGTGTGCTTGGAGAAGCCTTACGCATGCTAAGAAACTTATCTCACCAATTTAAGGTATGACATCGAAGTTTTTCCAGATCGTTCGTCGGGCGACTTACTTGTAAGTCGCCCGGAAAAGTCAAACTTCGAAATTATCGGTCAAATGCAAAACTAACCTATGACGACTGAAATGTAAGTCGCCTAGCTTTTGGAGTTTTTTAGCCAAACAATAGTAGACGACTTATTTTTCAGTCGTCCAAATAACAGATTTCAAAGTCAATTGCAAAACTAACCTATGACGACTGAAATGTAAGTCGCCTAGCTTTTGGAGTTTTTTAGCCAAACAATAGTAGACGACTTACATTTCAGTCGTCATAGGTTAGTTTGCATTTGGTGGATAATTTGAAGTTTGACTTCCAGACGACTTACATTTCGTCGTCGGCGAAATTAAAATAATAATATTTTTTAAAAGTAGGCGACTTACGGTTAAGTCGTCATAGGTTAGTTTTGCAATTGAAAAACTTCAAAATTTAATTATACGACGACTTATATTTCAGCCGTTAATCCAGACTTTTTACTTGTAAGTCGCCCGTGATTTTTCTCGAGATTCGGTCAAACCTTGTAAATCTGGGCGACTTACATTTCGCCGCCTCGCGGACTATCGAATTATAAGTCGCCTCAGATATAATTAAATCTTGAAGTTTTTTTTTTCAATTGCAAAACTAACCTATGACGACTTAACTGTAAGTCGTCTACTTTTAAAAAAATATTATTATTTTAATTTTCACTAGATGACTGAAATGTAAGTCGTCCAGAAAAGTCAAACTTCGAAATTATCGGTCAAATGCAAAACTAACCTATGACGACTGAAATGTAAGTCGTCTAGCTTTTTTGGAGTTTTTTTTTTAGCCAAACAATAGTAGACGACTTATTTTTCAGTCGTCCGAAATAACAGATTTCAAAGTCAATTGCAAAAATAACCTATGTGTTGACCAGACGACGTATAGTTTAGTCGTCTGGACAACTTAGATTGAAGTCGTCCGCGTCTTCTCCGCTAGTTTTTAAGTCTTCTACGTTAGTTTTTGAATAACTTGTATTTTTAAGAGTGATAAGTAACTTCAAGATATGTAAAACTCATATTTACAAAATATGTTCTCTCCCTTAGTTTTACTAAATTTGACTAAGTTTTTCAACGCAAATTTATAATAAAATATGATATGCTTTGACTAGTTACTATTGTTTGTTTCCATCTCTTAAGTATTATTGTTATAGGCAATAATGATGACTATTGTTATGAGTTGGAAGAATGGTTAAAATACTTCTTAAAATGTTGTATCAATATAAAGCTACCAACATTCTTGTTTATTAAGATGAGAAAAAGGCCATTGGAGTTTATTATTGCATATGAGAGATCCAAAGATAAGAAAAAGGCTACTGAAGTCTATTATTTCATTGATTTGTAAATGTGTAAACACATTGTTAGCACATTTAATACATCTTGGAAAACATTATTACTGATTTTACAAAAAATTCACAACTAAAAGAGTAGACATGCAATTCACAAAACAGACCACAAACAAAACTATTATAGATCATTCCTCTACAAAGACAAGCTTGGATTCCACTTGAGTAGACAAGACCACACGACTTTTAAGAAGTCCAGACGACTTCTAAGAAGTCCAGACGACTTCCAAGAAGTTCGACGACTTTGTCGAAGACTTTTAGGAAGTTCGGGCGACTTCCAGACGACTTTACAGAAGTCCGACGACTTCTAAGAAGTCCGACGACTTCTAAGAAGTCCGACGACTTTGTCGAAGACTTCCAAGAAGTCCAGACGACTTCTTGGAAGACTTCATGGAAGTCGTCTGGAAGACTTCACGGAAGTCGTCCGTCCGACGACTTACGGAAGTCGTCCGTCCGACGACTTACGGAAGTCGTCCGTCCGACGACTTACATGGAAGTCGTCTGGAAGACTTCCGGAAGTCGAGCGACTTCTTGGAAGACTTCATGGAAGTCGTCCATCTTTGTTTGTTAAAAAATTGAGGCGACTTCCATGTAAGTCGCCTAGAAAAATGAGTGAAAGATTAGATAAATCTACCTTTATAGAACACACAAAAATACATATCTAAAATTGATAGATCTACCTTTAAATTAGTGGAAGATGAGAACCATCGATTAAAACCAGGAAAAAAAGATAGATTAGTGAGAAAGACATGAGACAAAACTAAAAATTCATATAAAGTTTGTTGTTTTCAAATCAAAGAGATTAGAGTGAGTTTGGAGAGTTTTAGTTTGGGGAAAAAGTAAGACCTTTATACAACATGAAGCTACCAAATGAAGAAAAATCAGACATAAAACTTACCAAAGCGTTCGGATCTGTTATGAAAGGGAGGTTTAGTCGAGAAGACTTCGGGAAGTCGAGCGACTTCTTGGAAGACTTCATGGAAGTCGTCCATCTTTGTTTGTTAAAAAATTGAGGCGACTTCCATGTAAGTCGTCTAGAAAAATGAGTGGAAGATTAAATAAATCTACCTTTATAGAACACACAAAAATACATATCTAAAATTGATAGATCTACCTTTAAATTAGTGGAAGATGAGAACCATCGATTAAAACCAGGAAAAAAAGATAGATTAGTGAGAAAGACATGAGACAAAACTAAAAATTCATATAAAGTTTGTTGTTTTCAAATCAAAGAGATTAGAGTGAGTTTGGAGAGTTTTAGTTTGGGGAAAAAGTAAGACCTTTATACAACATGAAGCTACCAAATGAAGAAAAATCGACATAAAACTTACCAAAGCGTTCGGATCTGTTATGAAAGGGAGGTTTAGTCGAGAAGACTTCGGGAAGTCGAGCGACTTCTTGGAAGACTTCATGGAAGTCGTCCATCTTTGTTTGTTAAAAAATTCGAGGCGACTTCCATGTAAGTCGTAGAAAAAAGAGGTTAGTTTTGCATTTGGCCGGATTGTGTGAAATTTGACTTTTCTGGGCGACTTACATGGAAGTCGTCGATAGAAAAATTAAAATCAATATTTTGTTATACTAGGCGACTTACATGGAAGTCGTCTCAGATTAGTTTTGCAATTGAAAAATAAAACCAAACAAATTATTTTTTCTAGGCGACTTACGGAAGTCGTCCGTCAAACGACTTACGGAAGTCGTCCGTCCGGCGACTTCTATGTAAGTTGTCGGACGGACGTATGGATAATGAGACGACTTTCAAAATAGATTGTCGAGACGGACGACTTCGTAAGTCGTCTAGAAAAATGAGTGGAAGATTAAATAAATCTACCTTTATAGAACACACAAAAATACATATCTAAAAATAATAGATCTACCTTTAAATTAGTGGAAGATGAGAACCATCGATTAAAACCAGGAAAAAAAGATAGATTAGTGAGAAAGACATGAGACAAAACTGAAAAATTCATATAAAGTTTGGTGTTTTCAAGTCAAAGAGATTAGAGTGGGTTTGGAGAGTTTTAGTTTGGGGAAAAAGTAAGAACTTTATACAACAAGAAGTTCCCAAATGAAGAAAAATCAGACATAAAACTTACCAAAACGCCGGATCTATTATGAAAGGGAGGTTTAGTCGAGAAGACTTCCGGAAGTCGAGCGACTTCTTGGAAGACTTCATGGAAGTCGTCGGAAGACTTCCTGGAAGTCGTCTAGCGCATTATATTTTAGGCGACTAACAGTAAAGTCGTCCCAAAAGTCTTCGGATCTGAAAAACCTACATATCCAAAAATTTCAAATGACTTAAAAATAGAAAATGAGTGGAAGATTAGATAAATCTACATTTATAGAACACACAAAAATACATATCTAAAATTAATAGATTTACCTTTAAATTAATAAAAGATGAGTACCATTTGATTAAAACACGTAAAAGAGATAGATTAGTAAGAAATACATGAGACAAAACTAAAAATTCATATAAAGTTTGTTGTTTTCAAATCAAAGAGATTAGAGTGAGTTTGGAGAGTTTTAGTTTGGGGAAAAAGTAAGACCTTTATACAACATGAAGCTACCAAATGAAGAAAAATCGACATAAAACTTACCAAAGCGTTCGGATCTGTTATGAAAGGGAGGTTTAGTCGAGAAGACTTCCGGAAGTCGAGCGACTTCTTGGAAGACTTCATGGAAGTCGTCGGAAGACTTCCTGGAAGTCGTCTAGCGCATTATATTTTAGGCGACTAACAGTAAAGTCGTCCCAAAAGTCTTCGGATCTGAAAAACGCATATCCAAATCCATATCTGAAAAACCTACATATCCAAAAGCGTTCAAATGGCTTAAAACAGAGAATGAGTGGAAGATTAAATAAATCTACCTTTATAGAACACACAAAAATACATATCTAAAATTGATAGATCTACCTTTAAATTAGTGGAAGATGAGAATCATGTGATGAAAAACACAGAAACAAGATAAATTAGTGAGAAAGACATGAGACAAAAACAATAAATTGATATAAAGCTTAATGTTTATAAGTTCAAAGAGATTAGAGAGGTTGGAGAGTTTTAGAATGATGAACATTACATTTTGTTGCATCCATTTGAGAGGAGGAGAGAGAATGTGTAAATTTTTCTTTATATAGGAGACAAAAATCCAATTAGATTAAATATTTTTACTCAGACGACTTCTGGGCGACTTACATTTCAGTCGTCCGTGAAAATTAAAACAGATGACTTACATGTAAGTCAGTCGGAAAAGAGTTTAATATTTTTAGCGGAAATTAAAATATTTTTAGCGGAAAACTAAAATAGAAAACTTTCGGGCGACTTACAAGGCTGTAGGCGACTTAAATGGAAGTCTTACGGTCAATCGAGAGGTTAGTTTTGCAATTGAGTTTTAAATGTGTTTTATAGGCGACTTACATGGAAGTCGTCCATCTTTGTTTGTTAAAAAATTGAGGCGACTTCCATGTAAGTCGTGCAGAAAAAAGGTTAGTTTTGCATTTGGCCGGATTGTGTGAAATTTGACTTTTCTGGGCGACTTACATGGAAGTCGTCCGAGAAAAATTTAAAATCAATATTTTGTTATACTAGGCGACTTACATGGAAGTCTCCAGATTAGTTTTGCAATTGAAAAATAAAACCAAACAAATTATTTTTTCTAGGCGACTTACGGAAGTCGTCCGTCCGACGACTTACGGAAGTCGTCCGTCCGGCGACTTCTATGTAATGTTACGTCGGACGACTTACTTCGTAAGACATCGAACGACTTTCCGTAAAGTATGACGAGCGACTTCCGTGTAAGTCGCCTAGAAAAATGAGTGGAAGATGAGAACCATCGATTAAAACCAGGAAAAAAAGATAGATTAGTGAGAAAGACATGAGACAAAACTAAAAATTCATATAAAGTTTGTTGTTTTCAAATCAAAGAGATTAGAGTGAGTTTGGAGAGTTTTAGTTTGGGGAAAAAGTAAGACCTTTATACAACATGAAGCTACCAAATGAAGAAAAATCGGACATAAAACTTACCAAAGCGTTCGGATCTGTTATGAAAGGGAGGTTTAGTCGAGAAGACTTCCGGAAGTCGAGCGACTTCTTGGAAGACTTCATGGAAGTCGTCTGGAAGACTTCACGGAAGTCGTCTAGCGCGTATATTTTAGGCGACTATGGTAGAGTCGTCAAAAGTCTTCGGATCTGAAAAACGCATATCCAAATCCATATCTGAAAAACCTACATATCCAAAAGCGTTCAAATGGCTTAAAAGCAGAGAATGAGTGGAAGATTAAATAAATCTACCTTTATAGAACACACAAAAATACATATCTAAAATTGATAGATCTACCTTTAAATTAGTGGAAGATGAGAATCATGTGATGAAAAACACGCAAAAACAAGATAAATTAGTGAGAAAGACATGAGACAAAAACAATAAATTGATATAAAGCTTAATGTTTATAAGTTCAAAGAGATTAGAGAGGTTAAAGAGTTTTAGAATGATGAACATTACATTTTGTTGCAGCCATTTTAGAGGAGGAGAGATGATATGTAAATTTTTCTTTATATAGGGAGACAAAAATCCAATTATGTTAAAATATTTTTGATTGAGACGACTTACTTGTAAATTAACTCAAGCTTTTAATATTTTTAGCGGAAATTAAAATATTTTTAGCGGAAAACTAAAATAGAAAACTTCTCAGTCGTCTGGTTAAATTATTTAAGCGGAAAATAATTTTTAAAAGTTTTAAGGGAATATTTGGACGACTTACATGTAAGTCATCTGTTTTAATTTCTTCACCGACGACTGAAATGTAAGTTGTCCGAGTAAATTATTCAACCGACGACGAAAATATACGTCGTCCGAGTAAATTATTCAACAGACGACTGAAATATAAATTAGTCCACACCCTAAACATAACCCTTAAACTTAATTAACTAACTAAACACTTCATAAAATCAAATCAAACTTGAAAAGTGTTTACTATACACATAAATAAACACATATAGGTGAAAACTAATTTTTGAAAAAATATTTTAGTTTTCTAAAATCTAACCCTAACAATACATACAATACTACAACATAATGTTTGCCAAACTCCTAAACCAAAGTATTTCATGATTCACTACTTCCACTCATCTATCTTCAAAACAAATCAATTTTATCATATCTTAATTTATATCACTTAAAAGCTGTTTATAGTTACATGATTTTAATTTTTAAACTTATTTAATAGTAACTAGAAATAATTATTTGATAAAAAATTAATTCTACTAAAATTTTAAACAGAAGATAATTGTAAAAGTTTATATGATAGTAATATTCATTTCCTAAAATCCTAAACAGAAAATGTAAAAGAGTATTTGATATATATATATATTTGAATATAAATGAAAAGGAACCCTTTTAAAAAATTCTAAACAAAAATAAAATTTTAAAATTATTTAATAATTATTAAGAAAATTATTAAGCATCAGATAAGTTTAATAAATATTTAACTATTATATAAGAAAATGTATGATGTTGTCATTGACTGGATTTGTCTTATTTAACTTTCAAATTTTTTATTCTAATTCTTAATTCAGGTTGGGTTGGGTTTAAAGTTATAGGTATGAATATTTTTTCTAGCACTAAGTAGAAAGTTGATAAAAATTCACCTATATACCATGATTATAAAATACAAATATTAACTAAAATTTATGTGTAAAACGAGTTTTTAATTATAAAATAAGTCTCACACAACATATGCAAAAACAATCCTCGTAAATTTGCGTCGAGTTCTGACAATTTACGTGAAAAACTAAAGTCATCGTTATTTCCTCGTAGCGTAACGACAAAACTGTTTAGGTCGTAAAGTGGATGTAATTTTACGAGTATTTTACGAGGAAAAACTATTTCCTCGTAAATCTGACGTAAATTTTGCGTGGTATTCTGAGGGAATAGTTTACGTGTATTTAGCGAGGAAATTTTTGAATCCACCAACTTCATAGGTGTTACCGTTTTTTGCCCACCTAATTAATTTTCGTCAGAAATTCATAGCAAAATTACAACTACCAGATTGAATTTTCCTATAAATATGGATGTTTGAACATCATTTTAAACACACCAACAACAAAAAGCGTGAAAGAAAAAAATGGCTGGCTCGGGACTATTTACGAGTTGCGGAAGTGGATGTATATGCATAGAGATGCTAACGGAGAGTGACGAAAGAATACCTTGCGGTGCGGAGACATTTATGCATCAAGCGATTCAACACCTTCGCCGAAAGTGGTAAGATGTTACGTCCTTGTCGAATGCAACAATTCAAAGCGGCAAACCGTGAAAATGTTTGGAAGCATTTAATAAATAGAGGTTTCACGACAAATTACTATATCTGGTTTCAACATGGAGAAGGTTTTAATTATAAAATAAGTCTCACACAACATATGCAAAAATCAACCTAATCATATCAAAGTATAAGATAAACTTTTTAACTGAGACGGAGTTAGAAAGACGTCATTTGCATAATAAAAACATCCCCAAAGCTTCGACATATGTTTATGACTGGCGAAGCATTATCTATGTTGAACCCATTAATCTAGTGATCAGAAATGGAAAAGTTTAGTATCAGATTTTTGACAAATTGTAGTGTATATAGATTAGTAAATACAAAATTTAGCAGAGGATTTAAAGTGTAACTAGATTTTGATCAGTGCATTCGTACGGATGTTTATTTTAACTTTAATATATATATATATATATATATATATATATATTTTTTTTTTTTACACTACAAGAAAACACATGCTTAACGACGAAAATTAACGAGGAAAAACAATCTTCGTAAATTTGCGTCGAGTTTACGACGAATTTACGTGAAAAACTAAAGTCATCGTTATTTCCTCGTAACGTAACGACAAAACTGTTTCGTCGTAAAGTGGATGTAATTTTACGAGTATTTTACGAGGAAAAACTATTTCCTCGTAAATACGACGTAAATTTTGCGTGGTATTTACGAGGGAATAGTTTACGTGTATTTAGCGAGGAAATTTTTGAATCCACCAACTTCATAGGTGTTACACATTTTTTTTGCCCACCTAATTAATTTTCGTCGTAAATTCATAGCAAAATTACAACTACCAGATTCGAATTTTCCTATAAATATGGATGTTTGAACATCATTTTAAACACACCAACAACAAAAAACGTGAAAGAAAAAAATGGCTGGCTCGGGACTATTTACGAGTTGCGGAAGTGGATGTATATGCATAGAGATGCTAACGGAGAGTGACGAAAGAATACCTTGCGGTGCGGAGACATTTATGCATCAAGCGATTCAACACCGCTTCAAGAAAGTGGTAAGATGTTCGTCCTTGTCGAATGCAACAATTCAAAGCGGCAAACCGTGAAAATGTTTGGAAGCATTTAATAAATAGAGGTTTCACGACAAATTACTATATCTGGTTTCAACATGGAGAAGGTTTTAATTATGATCGAATGAAGCTAGTAGTAGTAATAGCAATTTTCGGAAAAAGAACCGGTTGATCATCATTTGCATAATGAACATAGTTACCATCGGGAGGAGATGGTAGATTATGATAGGGTTCATGATATGGTAGCTGATGCATTAAGTAGCTCATGATGAAGATGAAGAACCTAATATAGATGCAAAAAGTTTTACGAAATGTTAAGCGGCGAATCAACCACTTTACGATGGTTGTAGAGAAGGTCTCTAAATTGTCGTTAGCTGCTAGAATGATGAATATTAAAACTGATCACAATCTACCGAAAGTTGCATGAACGAATGGGCGGACTTGTTTAAAGAGTATTTGCGGAAGACAATGTGTCTGCTGATTCTTATTATGAGATTGAAACTGGTTTATAGTCTTGGGTTGCCTTCGGAGATGATAGATGTTTGCATCGACAACCGCATGATCTATTGGGGAGATGATGAGAAGCTAGAAGAATGTCGATTCTGCAAGAAGCCACGATTCAAGCCGCAAGGGCGGGGCGTAATAGGGTACCGTACCAAAGGATGTGGTACCTACCAATTCTGACAGATTGAAAAGATTGTATCAATCGAGCGGACTGCTGGAAAGATGAGATGGCATGCCGAGCATACTCGACGGATGGTGAGATGGCTCATCCATCGATGCAAGAGCCTGGAAACATTTCAACAAAGTACATCCAGATTTCGCTAGCAATATCCGAATGTGTATCTCGGATTATGCACAGATGGATTTAGTCCGTTCGAATGTCGGGGAGACAATATTCATTGTGGCGGTCTTTCTTACTCCATACAACCTGCCACCGGAGATGTGCATGCAACGGAGTTACTATTCTTGACCATATTAATACCTGGTCGAACCATCCAAAAGGTCCCGGATGTTTTCCTACAACCACCGATAAAAGAGTTGAAGGATTTGTGGTCAAGGGGTGAGGGCGTATGACTGTTCAACGAAGACGAATTTTACGATGCGGCGATGCTTTTGTGGACCATAAGTGATTTCCTGCCTATGGGATGTTGTCTGGATGGACTACACATGGGAGATTAGCTTGTCCATATTGTAATGGAGCGACAGATCGTTTCAACCGAAGAATGGTAGGAAGACAAGTTGGTTTGATTGTCACCGTCGATTTCTTCCCATTGGCCATCCTTACCGAAGAAACAAGAATTTGTTTAGGCACAAAAGGGTTGTGAGAGACACTCCTCCTCCATATCTAACGGAGAACAAATTGAAGCGCAAATCGACTACTACGGAGCTAACGAAACAGTTCGTTGGGGTGGTAATTGGCATGTCCTCGTAATATGCCGATTCTTACGGTGTTCATCACAACTGGCACAAGAAGAGTATATTTTGGGAGTTGCCATATTGGAAGGATCTTCTTCTGCGCCACAACCTCGATGTGATGCATATAGAGAAGAATTTCTTTGAGAACATCATGAATACAATATTGAATGTCGGGGAAGACAAAAGACAACATAAAATCGAGGTTGGACTTGCGGATATTTGCTCAAGAAGCGAGTTACATATTAAAAGCAATGGACAAGTTCCGTTCGATATTCAGATTATCTTCAGAAAAAAGTCGGTGTTGTTCAACCGGGTGGCATCGAAGTGAAGTTCCCGATGGGTATGTTTCAATCTCTAGATGTGTTGAAAAGGGTCAAAAGTTCTCGGGATGAAGAGTCATGATTGTCATGTATTTATGCAACGACTCGCCCTTTGCATTTGCGGAGCTACTTCCAACAAGCGTACATGAAGCACTTGCAGTGCGTAGTGTATTATATCACAATAATTTACAAAATAATATATGACTAACAATTTGTTTAATTTTTTTGAATATAAAAGGCATTGGAGCATTTTTCGGGGATCTGAGCACCGCACTCTTAAAGAAGAAGTTGTGGAACAGCTTCAGGAGAACATTCCCATCTTATTGTGCAACTTGGAGAAGATATTTCCTCCGGATTTTTGGCGTCATGGAGCATCTAGCTGTCCACCTCCCATATGAGGCATTGCCGTGGACCTGTACATTACGGATGGATGTATCAGTATGAGCGAGCCATGAAATATTTGAAGGGAAAAGCAAAGAACCTCGCCAAAGTTGAAGGTTCTATAATTGCTGGAAGTTTGACGGAAGAAGTTTCTCACTTCACATCGTACTACTTTGCGTCAAAATGCATTACGGAGAAGAGCTCCAAGAAGATATGATGATGGTGGTGTTGCCAACATATGCAGTTGCTGGTGTTCCAGACATCTTTAGCCAGATTAGGCGACTTCGGTGGGAAGTCTAAAGAGGTTTGGTGGTCGAGTGAACAAGACGCTCATAGTGCACACACCTATATTCTACTCAATTGCGAAGATCCATTGATCGTTATTTTGAAAGGTAACATATATTGACACCGAAACACATATAAGTATAATTAATTGTATAATTGCGAGATTCATTCCTATAAAATGTGATTTTACAGCCTATTTGTTTCTCAAGTCGAAGAAACATTTCCTGGTATATCCACAAGTGACGTAGACAAAAGGAAAGATCAACACTTCATTAAGTGGTTGCGGAATCAGGTATTAACTAAAACTTTTTTTTCATACATTATCTGTATTTCATTAACATTCTCTTTATTTTTGCGGGTTGATTATGGCGGCGGCGATGCAGATTATTCTAAGTGGTTACAGTAATTCAATCTCCACTTGTAAAGGTCACCACATCACAGATGTATTTCACACGAGGCTATACTTTTCATACATATGACTATGGTAGACGGCGGCGACCAGTAACTATGGAATATGTGTGAAAGGGGAAACAATTTCTACGGGATCTTGGCGGAGATTATTGAAGTCAATTTCGGGGATCTGAAGCTGAAATCGTCCTCTTCAAATGTGAATGGTTCGACCCGTCGTCAACGAGGTGTTCGGTCTAACAAATTCGGTGTAGTTGATGTCAGCGGTGGGCGAAGGTACAACAAATTCGAGCCTTTCATCTTAGCTTCACAAGCAGACCAAGTTAGCTTCCTTCCATACCCTCGGATGAGAGATTCAGGTATAAATTGGTTAGCAGTAATCAAAGTTACACCTCGAGGACGAATCATCAGTGGAGAAGAACCACCATTGCAAGAAGAACAGATAAATGAAGTTGAGGAACCTGAACAAGAAATTGATGACATCCTTCTCATTGATCCGCATAATCACGAGTACGAAGATCTTACCGATGATGCCACAGACGAAGCTGTTGAAGACGAGTTTAATGAAAATGATGATGTTTCTAGTGATGACGAGAATGTCGATGTATCCGATTGATGTATTTGTTTTATGAATAAGATGAGAGAGTTTGTTTTATGAATAAGATAATGTGGGGTTTGTTTTATGAATAAGGTAATGTGGGAGTTTGTTTTATGAATAAGCAAATGTGGGAATTGTGGTTTGGAATGGAAATAAAGATGGGGTTTGGAATATATGAAGTAGAAAATAAGGAATATGGGGTTTGGGGTTTCGGGTTTCGGGTTTTGGATTCTAGGAATTTAAACATAACAGTCGTTAATTCCACGTAAGCTTAAATCGTCGTAAAGTCCTCGTATTCCAACGAGTAAATAACGACGAAGGACTCGTTAATTCCACGTAGGACTAAATCGTCGTAAATACCACGTAGGATGAATTCGTCGTAAAAACCACGTAGGATGAAATCGTCGTAAATATAACGTAACAAAACGAGGAAATAACGACGAAACCTAAAAATAAATATGGGGTTTGGAATATATGAAGTAGAAAATAAGGAATATGGGATTTGGGGTTTGGGGTTTCAGGTTTCGGGTTTCGGGTTTCGGGTTTGGGGTTTGGGGTTCGGGTTTGGGTTCGGGTTTTGGATTCGGGTTTGGGGTTTCGGGTTTTGGATTCGGGTTTGGGTTTGGGTTTAGGGGTTCGGGTTTGGGGTTCGGGTTTGGGGTTTCGGGTTTCGGGTTTCGGGTTTCGGGTTTCGGGTTTGGGGTTCTAGGGATTTAACCATAACACTCGTTAAAAATAACGACGAAACTTAAAATTAAATATGGGGTTTGGAATATATGAAGTAGAAAATTAAAGATGGGGTTTGGGGTTTGGTTTGGGGTTTTGGGGTTGGGGTTTGGTTTCGGGTTTGGGGTTTGGGGTTTGGGGTTTGGGGTTTGGGGTTTCGGTTTGGGGTTTTGGATTCTAGGGATTTAAACATAACACTCGTTAATTCCACGTAGGATGAAATCGTCGTAAATACCACGTAGGATGAAATCGTCGTAAATACCACGTAGGATGAAATCGTCGTAAATACCACGTAGGATGAAATCGTCGTAAAGACCACGTAAGCGGTTTATACATAAACCCGTTAATTCCACGTAGCACAAATCGTCGTAAATATCTCGTAGTGTACAAACTTGAAAAAAGGAAAAGGAGAGAAATACCAGATTAACATGTGGCAAGACTTCCAGCAATTATAATACGTAAGTCTAGCCCACATGAATTCTAATATCTTCTCCTTTTCCTATTTTTTCAAATATTTATAATTTGAATAGGATTTTTTGAGGATTGTGATTTGAGATAAGGTGTGATTTGGGAGTTTGTGTGTGGTTTGAGAGTGAGAGTTGTGGGTATATTTATAGGAAAGCAAGCCTCGTTAATTCCTCGTAAGGTAAATCGTCGTTAATACCTTGTATAAAAACACGGGCCTTTGTGATTCCTCGCAATTTCCTCGTAAAAAAACACGGGCCTTTGTGATTCCTCGCAATTTCCTCGTAAAAAAACACGGGCCTTTGTGATTCCTCGCAATTTCCTCGTAAAAAAACACGGGCCTTTGTGATTCCTCGCAATTTCCTCGTAAAAAAACACGGGCCTTTGTGATTCCTCGCAATTTCCTCGTAAAAAAACACGGGCCTTTGTGATTCCTCTAATTTGGTTAGTTTAGGATAGATTAGGTGGTTAGTATAGGGAATTTAGATAGGTTTCTTGGATTTTATGTTATTTAGTGTTGATTAGGTGGATAATGTTGGGAAATATATTGTTGATTTTAATTTTAAAAATTTCATTTTTTCCCAGGTTGAAAAGGAAGACTTACTGCCCATTCTGAGAGAGATCTTGGTGAGCGGGTAGTCGTTTAGACCGGCCTCTTCTTCCGCTCCCAGTTCTTGGGCCAGGAGACTGTCCCGAGACTCAGTACACTCGAGAGTCTCTGGGTCTACTTCTTCTAGTGCACCATCGGCTCCTCATGTGCCTCCTCCGATGCCTCCTCCGTGCCTCCTCCGATGGCACCTCCGATGGTCGCCGATATTCATCCTGATCTGATGGTGCCTCCGAGTGCTCCTTACTCGCAGTACACTGTAGAGGACATTCTCAGTCTGCCAGGCGAGAAGGTTTACCAGTCATCGACCCAGACCGACCGGACGGAGCGTTGTGGTATGTTGCATTAATTTTTTTTTAATTCGTTTAAATTTCTTTTATAACATTAAAAATAATTTATATTTTAAATTTGTATTTTCCAGGTGGGGGGTTGACGGATGTCTTGCATCGGACGTAACCGACACGATCAAGGGTTACTTCTCCATGGCACATCAAACTGGAGTAAGGCGCCTCACTACGTCGAGAAAGGCGTGGTTCAAAATTTACTGTAAGTTTCTATTAATTAATTATATATATTTTAATTTTTCATGATTTATATATATACTTTCTAAAAACTAATTGTTAATTTATTTTTCCAACAGCAAAAATATAATTGGGCCTTGGGGATCGAGAGGGTGAGGAAGAAGTTTAACGCCAAAGTTAAGCTTGTTGGACACGGTCTCCAACTGGAAGGGTGACTGGATCGTGAAGGGGTATGGCGTGGCAAACCCGCTGAGCTCACCACGGATGTGTGGGATGGCCTCATCCGTTATTGGCCTTCCTGATTCCATTAGAATCGCCCAGGCTTGCTCTAACTCCGTAACACGGTCGATGAGCACGGAACGGGCCGATGCTTCACACTACGGGCCAAAACCCCACGCCGGTGTCCGTTTGGAAATGGTAATTAAATATTTTATTAAATAATTTTTTTAATACATATATTAATTTATTCTAACTTTCTTAACTGTTTTTTAGGCCAAAGAGACGGGACATCTCCCGTCTCTTATGGAACTTTACGAGAGGACCCACAAGAACAAGGCGGTATTTGTAGATGGCAAGTCCGAGCAAATCTACAACGACGTAGTTGCTCGGGTTGAAGACCGCCGACTCAGCTGACCCAGCAGTCTACCGACGGATTACCGTCACCTTATCCACACTTGAAGTGGATAAGATTTACGAGGAGGTAAATTTTCAAAAAAATTAATTTTTAAATATTCATTTAATTTAACTTTAAATTTTTACTTACAATATTTATTTTTTGGTTTTAAGGTTGTCCCTAAAAAAGGGGCCGGACGTTGGGTATTGGTTCCGTCAGCGATGTTCGAGGCGACATCGTCTTATGGTCAGCGACGGGATGATGAAGTCACGGAGCTGCGTGAGAGTCCGCTCAGCTGCGTAGCGAGTTGACCGCGACAAAATCTCGTATGGGTGGAGTCGAGGGCTTCTTGGGCGTTATTGCGGCCACAAATCGAATGGGAGTCCATGTTGAGGAACATGCAACAACAACATCCCATTCAAGGCGAGTCATCCGACGTACATAACGAGGCGGATGTTACGAGGAGGAGTGATGAATTCTACCGGGCGATGAACGACCCTTAGTTTTTTTTTTGGTTGTTGTATTATATAAATTCAAAACTTATTTATATATAAAATATTTTCATATTGATTTATTTTTATTTTGAATTTTAATTTATTATTAAATTAAATAATTTTAATTATTTTTAGGCCAAAGAGCGGGACATCTCCGTCTCTTATGGAACTTTACGAGAGGACCCACAAGAACAAAGTATTTGTAGATGGCAAGTCCGAGCAAATCTACAACGACGTAGTTGCTCGGGTTGAAGACCGCCGACTCAGCTGACCCAGCAGTCTACCGACGGATTACCGTCACCTTATCCACACTTGAAGTGGATAAGATTTACGAGGAGGTAAATTTTCAAAAAATTAATTTTTAAATATTCATTTAATTTAACTTTAAATTTTTACTTACAATATTTATTTTTGTTTTAAGGTTGTCCCTAAAAAAGGGGCCGGACGTTGGGTATTGGTTCCGTCAGCGATGTTCGAGGCGACATCGTCTTATGGTCAGCGACGGGATGATGAAGTCACGGAGCTGCGTGAGAGTCCGCTCAGCTGCGTAACGAGTTGACCGCGACAAAATCTCGTATGGGTGGAGTCGAGGGCTTCTTGGACGTTATTGCGGCCACAAATCCGGAATGGGAGTCCATGTTGAGGAACATGCGACAACAACATCCCATTCAAGGCGAGTCATCCGACGTACATAACGAGGCGGATGTTACGAGGAGGAGTGATGAATTCTAGGGCGATGAGCGACCCTTAGTTTTTGGTTGTTGTATTATATAAATTCAAAACTTATTTATATATAAAATATTTTCATATTGATTTATTTTTATTTTGAATTTTAATTTATTATTAAATTAAATAATTTTAATTATTTTTTAATTATATTTTTAAATTCTGTAAAATAATAAAAACGAAGTAAATTCGTAGCCAATGTACGACCTCTTTACGTGGAAACCTTACGAGGAAATGACGAGAAACATTTAACGAGTATTTTACGAGGAATCATTTACGATGAAATAACGAGGAAAAGTTTACGACCATTTTACGAGGAAATCATTTCGTGGTTGTTACGTGTATTTTGCGGAAACTCTTTCAAGGTATTTACGTGTAGGTTACGAGGAACTATTTTCGAGGTATTTACGAGGTATTATAGCGGCGTCCTTCGTGGAATATTGGCGTGGTCTTTCTGACGAATCGTCCTACTTCGTCTTCTGACGAAATATATTCCTCGCTAAGTTACGACGAATTAGCGAGGAAATATGTGTTACGACAGACGTGTAACGAGCAAACGCGTTTCCTCGCTAATTTGTCGTAAAGCCTCTTTTACGACGAATTAGCGAGGAAAACCGCCCTCGTTAAGATTATGTTTTCTTGTAGTGTTAGTACATGAATATTATTATATTATTTTAACTATTGTATGTATTAAATGTTGTTTTGTTTCTTATTATATATATTTTTTAGACTGTATTGAATATTTTTTTATATTAAATATATTTTCAGTGCGGATAAAATGATTAGTAGTATGATAAGTAATTAATTAATTAAAGTTTTATTTGTATTATCAATTCTATATTATTCATGCACTCTAGTAGTTAAAATTTTGTAAATAATTATCATAAATATAATATAAAATGGACTACTTATTTTTGGACAGAAAAAATGATATATGTTTTAATACTTGGTAGAACCATTCATTTGACACAAAAAGGTGGAACCATTTACAAGTCGATTTCGAATGCTGTGGAAAACTGTAATAATGTCTAATCATCGTTGAATCCAATCCATCAATATTTGATAATGATATAGTAAACACATTGGTGTCAAAAGTAATATTAATATATTTGCAAAATAAAAATAAAAAATATAAATATAGCACATACGTAAAAGTAAACATATATAGCACATATGTAAAAGTAAACATAGTCTCTTTTGTTTTTTTTTAATATCGAACTATTCGTTTACTTTTGATTAAATTACATTATAATTTGCTAACGATTAATTATTTATAATATAGCTACCTACTTGTATAATAATGTATTATTCTATCTTCATTTTTTGTCAACATATTATATCTTAAAAGAAGTGCTCCTCTCCACATAGATTTAAAAATAATTCTTCATTCCTTTTTAAATTAAAACACTATTTATCATCTACCTAAATAAATATATTGCACATATAAATAGTTAAAAAAGTTTTTAATAACTAATATATCAAAAGTTAAAAGTATCACTTGTAAATGAAACAAAAAAAAAATCACTTAATATAACATAGAGGAAAGTAAATATTTTTTTATTCAGTGTATAACTGTATATGTCCCGTATTATGTCTAGGTTCTTATGTAAAATGGGACATTGTAAACCTCTTGAAAAAATTACGCTTTTGGTTTAATGCTCTTGTTTTCGGTTTACGTCGTTTGATTGTATAAAAACCACCTCATTGTATGTCTTTTTACCTAAAAACTCTCTAAATTAGTAACGTTGGGATTTTAATATTTTATTAATTTATAGAGTTATTAATTTACAAAAAAAATCTTTTTAGATTTTTCTATTTTAAGATATAGTTTTCTAAAATAAGAAAAATATTTAGTTTTATTATATATGCATAAAGTAATTTTTTGAAATTTTAAATTTATATTAGTTTAATTATACTGTTTGGTGTGTATAAAATATGTTTCATAGAATTTAAATGTATTTTTAATTTTACTAGATCTCCTCAAAATATAATGATAATTCCATTGTGAATATAATAGAAACAATATAATGGTTGGTGTGTACTTATATAAAATGTTTATATATATAAATTATTAATTAATGATTTTAATGGGACCATATATTTACATAAGTTTTTTTTTAAAGTTATTCTCTTATTATTATATCGATTTATGTTATATTTTGAACAAACTCAACTTGAAACCGGAGAAATTTATTAATTTATAGTGTTTATTAGTTTATAGAGGAAATATTGTACAAGGTAGACAAAATTGTATGCTCTTTTATGACTTACTTAAATCTAGTTCCTTGAACATAATGGACAATTTAAATATATTTATGGCTAAGGCTAGCCTCCCATTAAACCATTTTTTAGCCAATTCATTTAACGTCCATCTTACATAAGCGATGTTGTAATTAATTTAGAATGGTTCATACTGACAAAGAGTGAATTTAAGATAAATTGGACAGTCATGAATCTTTCATATTCATTCTTTAATTCTTTAATCTAGCCGAATGATTGGTCATTTAAATGCAATGTTCATTCATATACCTTATGTCATTATTCTTATGGTTGTCAGATATCTCATAAATTTTCCAACTAAGGATTCACTTGCTGTCTTAAACCATTCTTTTATATATTTAAAATGTTTTTTTAGCTTTTTCAGTTTTCATAAGAAAAGTTTTAACATTTCTAGTTTTTGTCATCTTAAGATCATAATGGCCACCGTCGGTCTATTCAATTTCATTCAAATTTTATGGAAATCTTTTTCGTCCTCGGTACTATCCACTATTAGTGAATTTAAATCATTGTTTCGGAGTACCAAATTCAAGTATAGTATTGTTAATGTGAATTCAACTTTCTCTTTTCATTCTAAGAAGTTGGTTCCGGTAGGATTATGATATAAGAGACCATAGATGACAAACTTTTAAAAAGAAACTATAGGTGTTGAGATACAACAAGTTTAAATTAGGCTTTTAAACATAATCAACACCTAAATTTATTGAATACAAATGCCAAAAAATTATGATGTCCTGTGGGTAGCAACTATATTTTCATCAATAATCTTAGTATTCGAAAAATATTTATGAGTGATGTATCAAATTACTCAGACTAAGTTATATGTGGATATACTTAGTCTACACAATACTCACTCTATAAGCTATTTTATCATATTGTGTGTACATAGTATACTTGTGGGTAACTAATTATTACTCAAAATATCAAATACTTATTTGAATGATAATTCAAATAGCAAATCAATTTAGGAAAAAGTCACTGTGGTGATATCTTTATCCTATTTTTTCTCTGTACATGAAATATTGTTTTTCTATACAACTAATGCATAAATTACTCAATTTGATTATATACGATTTATGTATAAAAAAATTATGCATTCATTATTCCTCACTTCAGAGATCAAAATAGAATACACACATATATGGCATGATTCATGATTTCCGAAAAAATCTTGTCGGTTTTATACAGAAAATCTTAAACACTAATTGATATCTAATTTTCATTACATAAGTGTAGATCTACTTTCATCATCTAAAACATAAATCTATTATACTTTATGGTTTACCTAGATGTTTATAACCATTAGCTCTAATACCACATGTAAACATGATTTTACATGAAACCTAAGATGTTTAACATCTAGACTGATCACATAATGGAACTATAAAGAGGATATCGGAATACTTCGATTCTTCGTTTGCAGAAATCTTCTTGAACGGTTTCGATTATGGAAGATGAGTTATTGATCTTTAAGTTGGAGTTGAGACTTCTCTCCTCTTACCGACACAAATTTCTATATGTTTTTTCTATTTAGTTTTTGTGATGTCTTTAGGATGGAGTAAAGACATCTATTTATAAATGGGAAGAGTGACCAAACTTTCTCATCAAGTGTTGATTACTTTCTCACCAAGCCTTTTTTACTTCCTTGAAAAGATTATCCTTTAATCTCAGTCATCCATCAAAAGTTAAGTAATGACAAGTGTTAAAACTTCTAGAACATTCATATTCATACATTGACCTTGTTCTCCTTTGATTCATTGAACTTAATTTAAATGTTTTCTTACATTGACACATGTTTTTATGAATCACCTAAGTGAGAAAACTTCTAGAAGAAATCACTTGCCTATTAGTTAATCTTCATTAGGAACTAAACTCCTTCGCTTACCAAGTTTAGTTAACAATCTTTATTAGAAATAGATAAACATAAGATCACATCATGGGAAAGAAAAATTTATTCATATACATAAATATTCCTTACGCTCTATCCTTGGCCTGGCCTTGAGAAGGGGGGGGAAGGGGGGAGGTTGTGGAAGTAAGAACTTTCCACCCTCTAATATTATAAACTATTTTTCAGAATTTTTTTCTAAAGTATTGTATTGACTAGAAATATATATTACTATAAGAAAATATACAATTTACGACAACTGATGTTATTGTTAATTTATCGCAAATGGAGCGTTGCGATGAATTAACAACAATATTGAATTCTTTGTAAATCACCCGTCGTAACAGAAATTCATTGTAAGAGTTACGACAAAATTATTTCTTTGTAAACACCATGCATAGTAAATCATTGTACGAGTCAAACATCCATCGTGAAGGACTCATAAAACTTTGTTGTAAAGTACTCGTGAATATTTGAAGTTAATTCGTCGTTCAGGATACGTAAATTTTATGAGGAATTTACATGGATGACGATGTTAATACAACAACTTTACGAAGAAACATGTTAGGTATAAGCCCAGAGCCGGTCCTGACATTATTAAGACTAGAAGCAAAAAAAATGTAACCTCATGGATTAGAACCTGGCTGAGCAAGTGAGGTTTTATTTCTGTCAAATAAACCACTAAGCCAAGGATACTTTCGGTAATATTTTGGCCGATTTGGTACTTATTTAAAAGCGGCTAGAAGCATGGGCTTCATCCACTTGGCCCAGTGCCGGCTTTGGGTATATTCCCTATTCCAAAACGTGCCGCATAGTGCCGAATATATAATACTACGAATGTATTATATATAACAAAAAAGCATAAAATACCTTAAATTTGATCAATCCCCGTGTAATCCCCAATTTTTTATCCAGCGCTGGGCGTAGCACGACATACAAGGAACGCTTAGTGAGTTTCCGAACATGTTTTATAGCCACTACAAACACGTTTTCACTTTTACTCGTACATTCCTCATTAAACAACTGCTTTACGAAGAAAGCGATTTGTCGTAGAGTTGTCGTAAAGCATGGTTCTAAAAATTAGTCTAGGCGGCGCCTAGGTAAAACATCGGTCCTAGCCGAAACGGTTATCTTAAAATGTGATTTATACGATTCAAACCGTTTAAATTCTTCTAAATCAATTTAAATCGATATAAATCGGTTTAAATCTGTTAAATTAAGTAATAATGTTAGTACAAATCCAAAAATTTTTCTAATTTCATTTGGTTTTTACAATTAATTTTGATAATTTATCAAAATAATATTATAATTAAACCGAAAATCTAAAATATCTTATATAAATGTAAAATATATATAAAATTAATTAATAATTTGTTAAACCTTGGGCCACATATAATACCTCTGATAATCCTCTATAGACGCCTAGTTACTGCCTAGCAATTCGTAAAGTAACAAGTATTTTACGACGAATTATGTAACAATTTGTTTTTCACGTAATCTACTCGTTACCTCGTAAATTTACGACAACCAATATTTCTCATAAATGTTATTCGTTATGCGCATGTTTTTTTGTAGTGTATGTACAATATAATTTAACATTTCATGTTCCAAGTTCAGATCACATATCAGACCGACACTGACTATCCATGAACCAAACACCATTGAATTTGTTCTAAACAGAAAACAGAAATGGTATATAAAAGATGTATCATAATAACTCTTTCTCACTCAAAAAGCTTACTTTTGAACGAAGCAATCACGAGAAACCTTTGAAAATCTCTTACTTTGGATCTGTTCCTTATTCACTTGGTTTCTTCTGTAACCTGTATCCAAAACTTTCTGGTGCTTTTCCCTCGGCTCGTGTCCTCATCTTTTTCCCCGGAAAATTTCATTGTTCTACTAAGAAAAAGACAAAGATGATACCCATTTGTTTCCTTCCTGTAAAATTATCTTCATTTTGACATAATCTTTTTTTTATATAAAAGACATAATCTTTCTTAATTTAACATATTTGAAAATTCATTTTCCCTGATTCTGTTTTGTTTTCTTGAGAGAATTAATGAAACCGCGGCTATATTCTCGGGAGATCCTATCGAACCCATGTTTCTAAATCAGTTCATGCACTTCTTGAAATCTATTCACACTTTCAGAAGGAAAACCCTAGTTCAATAAACCCTAGATCCTCTGCTTTCACACCCTACCTTGTGATCCAAGCTATGTCTGGTTCATGTTTCAACCCGTTTCGTCTCAGGCGGTCTCTGAGACCCCAATTCCCTCCAGAGCCTTCCTTCCCCGTATTATCCGCTAACCCGTCTTCCTCCAGAACCAACCGGTATGCAGAAAGTGAGACGATGGAGAAGAAGAGATTCGATAGTATGGAGTCTTGGTCTATGATCCTAGAGTCCGAGAACGTGGAGACATGGGAAGCGTCTAAAGGGGAAAGAGAAGAATGGACTGCAGATCTCTCGCAGCTATTTATCGGAAACAAATTTGCTTCCGGAGCACACAGCCGGATTTACAGAGGGATCTACAAGCAGAGAGCCGTCGCTGTGAAGATGGTGAGGATCCCTACACACAAGGAAGAGACAAGGGCTAAACTCGAACAACAGTTTAAGTCCGAGGTTGCTCTGCTTTCTCGTCTCTTTCACCCTAACATCGTCCAGGTCTGACTTCTCTATTCTTCCTATCATAGTTTAAACTAATAATTAATTATTAGTAACATAGCATACAAATGCAAATTTTAATGTTGCATCAAGACACTGCATCCAACCACAACTACGAGCATAGGCCTTTTCGAATGCTAAATAATATATTTATTTTGATATAATAGTTTATTGCGGCGTGCAAGAAACCGCCGGTATACTGCATAATAACAGAGTACATGTCACAAGGTAATCTCCGAATGTACCTCAACAAGAAGGAACCTTACTCGCTCTCGATTGAGACCGTACTAAGGCTAGCTCTAGACATCTCGAGAGGAATGGAGTATCTTCACTCGCAGGGTGTTATCCACAGAGACCTAAAGTCCAACAACTTACTTTTGAATGATGAAATGAGAGTTAAAGTTGCAGATTTTGGGACTTCTTGTCTTGAGACGCAATGCAGAGAGGCCAAGGGTAATATGGGAACTTATCGATGGATGGCTCCAGAGATGATCAAGGAGAAACCTTACACAAGGAAAGTCGATGTTTATAGCTTCGGTATCGTTCTATGGGAACTCACAACTGCCTTGCTTCCATTCCAAGGCATGACTCCCGTGCAAGCCGCGTTTGCAGTCGCTGAAAAGGTGAAATAGCGTTTGCGATTAACACTAAGATTGTGTGCTTTTGGGACGCAAGTCATTAATTGTTTTTCTTTTAAAAAACTGATCGAGCAGAACGAGAGACCGCCATTACCGGCTAGCTGTCAGCCAGCGCTAGCTCACCTGATCAAGAGGTGCTGGTCGGAGAACCCTTCGAAGCGACCGGACTTCTCAAACATTGTGGCGGTGCTAGAGAAGTACGACGAGTGTGTTAAAGAAGGACTGCCTTTGACGTCACATGCAAGCCTGACGAAGACCAAAAACGCGATTCTTGATCGACTTAAAGGCTGCGTCTCAGCCATCAGCTCACCATCTTCGTCCTCCTCTCTTCCTGTAAATGCCTAGTAATTCAAAGTTGTTTAGTTACCATAACACTCGCTCTCATTGTAAAGATTACTATTCTACTTCTTTTTCTTTCACTAGGTATTTGATTGTATTTCGCATCTACACGATGTTATATGGTTTACACGTAATTAATTAGGCTGATTAATTTGTATAATACATAATCTAATGAAACGTATTGATCACTGGTCTCTCTCATTTTGAAAGGAAGTGAACTGAAAATAAGGAGTGCGTAATCCAGTGGCGGAGCCAGAAAATTTTTGTACCGGGGTCGGAAAAAAATCAAACAAATAATTTATAAACCACAAAAAACTACATATACTCTAGGCACACTCCCTTTTCCGTTGAATATAAGAATTTATTCAAACCGAAAAACGTTTGTACAATGACCGCTTCTTTGTTTAGAGTGTTCTGTATTTTTAAAGTTTTCAAGAAAAAACATAGCAACAATGAATAAAAAAACATAGCTCTATCTCTATCTTTAAGATATTCACAGACTGAACCACACGATTATAGCAATTCTACTCTACGCACACTCATAGCTTGAAATTTTTTATGACAGTTTTATTGGCTAAAAATATAGAAAACCAACCTAAAATTGAACTAAAAATAATTATAGAGCATGAGTTAGGAGTCTGCCGTCGTCTTCTGTTCTCGTTCACGAGTTAAAAATATAGTCTTCTTTTCTTTTTTACGTTTACTTGTTTTATAATGTTTCTATATTGTAAATTAGTTGGACCTAATACAACTTGGACTTAAACTAACATATTGCTAAAGTTTAAAATAACAAAAAGTGTTTAGAGATTTTATATTTTTGGATAATTATCGAAAAATGAGGTTCAAACTAATATAATTCCAAAGTTTCAATGATAAAAAGTATAATTATTTTAGTTGTACAATTAAACTTTATCTCCAATGTTTAATAATTATTTTTGTGGGGTCAAAATTATTTTTTTAGTGGGGTCAACACAAATTCTGTTTAAAAAAAATCATTTTTTTTTTAAAAGTAGTGGGGTCAGCTGACCCCTCCTCATATGCTGCCTCCGCCCCTGGCGTAATCTAAAATGTATTGAAATTAAAATAAACGTCTCAAAGAGATGCGTATGCATAGTTTAGTTTTTTAGACTTCTTCTTATGTATATTTTAGATTACATGTTATCGTACAAGTGCAAGATTGGTTGAAGATTCATAGGTAATTTTTCTCCCTCGTGGTTCCTATTTGAGCTCGATCTGATAACAGACAAGTGGTTATATTAAACCTGTGACATAATCCTCTCTTTAAAATCCATCAAGAAGTGATGGAAGTCCGACAAACACTCTTAGAAACGAACCGTAATACACATACAAAAGATCAATAAACAAAACAAAAACATAGATCAATCATTCAAATACACAATGTTATACAACAAAAAAACATGTGAAAATATGTCAAAACTTAATTAGAAATTGTCGATTTCCAAATTTGACACATTTTAGATATTAAATTGATGTTGAAGGTACTAGCAATATAACATACAGTAGTTCATGGATATCATGTGAATCACATCGTTCGTGTAGTTCTCGATATATTACTTTTGTCTAGATGTGTGGACAGGTGACAACATCTTCTTCGTATGGTTGACAATCATTTCCACAAAATTTTAATCATGTGTTAAAATACCTTCATGTTGTTAATTAGATCGTCAAAGAAATCTAAAGTTTTCCATTTTCTTGTAATTTTGCTACCATCACCATATGGCTACACATACATTAAATGAAAAACAAATTAAGTATTCAAATGAGAAACTAATAGTTGGTTTACATGTACTTTGCTTTGAACTTCTTGTTGACCTCCTCCTCCTCCTCCCTGTTCATGAGCATGTCCTCTCCATTCTTGTTGAGCTTATAGGTGCTCTCTTTCCTGCGCTTAACTAGCTTCATGATCGCGTCTCGGTTAGTTGAGAGGGTTGAGATCTTTAGATTCTTTGGCTCTTCCTCCAATGGATATTACATGATTTCCTTCTTCATACATTAACATGTGAAATTAACATAACAACAACAACAAATTAATTAAGTTTCGATTTCAAAAAATATAAAAAAAGATGTTTTAAAAAGTATGAAACTTAAAATCTTCAAATGTAGTAAAAAACAAGAAACCTTAGAATGTGGTAAAAATAACTGTCAAAAAAAAGATGTATTCCAAAAAAGAAGAGAACCGATGATAATTCTATTTTGTATAAATGAAACCTTGAAATGTAGTAAACAATAACAAACATTCTATGAATGTGGAAATAATATAGATTTAGATGAAAAAAACCCTTATTGGTTGAAACTTTTCCTCCACATGAGTCAAAAGAGGAAATAAAGTTTCTAGAATAATAATGGGGAGAAAAAAATGTTCATACATCTAAAAAGCAAGAAGAAATTTAAAACTTTGTCTAAACATGCAATGCTTGTAGGTTTAATGTTTTTTAAAAAATCTTTCTTTTCTAACTAAAAAAGTGACCATTTGTTGTTGTTATGTTATATAGTGTGCTTGATTAATATGTTATATGATGTGTGTTTATCTATTGTCTGTGCATAAGTTTCTTCAAATTAGTCTTTTACTTATTATATTTTTGGCATATTTTTGAACAAAGATCTGAAAATTTCTCTATAATTGATTTGCTGCTCAAATAAATTAGTATCACTTACCAATTGGTTACCTTATAAGACATTGAAGCATCATAAACAAATATGAAAAAATTATTTTATAAAAATGTGAATTTCTTTAGTTAATTAATAATTTGGAATATGTGATAATGATATTATTATTTGAGTGTGTATCTTTCCATTTGCAACAAAGAAATATTTTCAAATCCCCTTTAATACATTCTCAATCATACTTATTAGTAAATTTGTATGACTGAATAACATGCTATTTGAATTAATATTTATAAATCACAAGACCAATATGAAACAAAAGAGATGTCTTCTAAAACTATGAAACATAAAACCTTGAAATGTAGTAAAAAACACGAATTTTTCAATGTGGTAAAAAATAACACTCATAAACAAAAGATATGATTTTCAAAAGATATGAGAACATATGATAATTCTGTTTTGTTAACATGAAACCTTGAAATGTAGTAAACAATAACAAACATTTTATTATTCTAAAAATATGCAAATAGTATAGATTCATATGAAAAGAACAATCTTATTGGTTGAAACTGTTCATCCACAGTTAGAGTAACGAAAAGCTTTTTCTCGACAATTAGAACAAAGAGGAAATAAAGTTTTTAGGATCTTTTGTCTAAATATGCAACTCTTGCAGGTTTCATGATCTCTTATATGATATGTGTTTGTGTTTGTGTATTGTTTGTGCATAAGTTTCTTCAGATTAATATTTTAATTATATTATTTTTTGCTTAGTTTTTGATTTTTTTTAAAAAAACTAAACCCTCTAGATCAAGCAAAACGTGATTGAGAAGCTCATGAAAGAAGAGGATGAAGACAAAGAGGGAGAAAGACAAAGAGGGAGATGACAAAAAGGTAGATGACAAAGAGGGAGGGAAGATGCTCATGAAGACGAAGAAGAAGCTCAACCTCAAGAACCTCAAAGCAAAATACCGTTACGGTTTCTTTTATTTATCGATTTGAGAACCATATCAAATCATGTTATTTACATTTGCTTATGTTAATCTCTGACAAACAGAGATACTAACATTTCTAAAATTTTCAAGTTTGAGAGATTTATGAGTGTGGAAAGAAACTTATGCACAAACAATACAAAAACACATATCATATAAAATATTAATCAAACACATTATATAAAATAATAACAACAACAAATGGTCAAAATTTTACTTAGAGAAGAAAGATTTTTAAAGATCATGAAACATGCAAGAGTTGCCTATCTAGGCAAAGTTTTGAATTTCTACTTGTTGACTTTAAAAACACAAGCTTTATGATTTTGTTGTTGTAGTTATGTTACTTTCATTGGTCGACATGTATGAAGATGGAGATAATGTGATATCCATTGGAGGAAGATCCAAAGGATCTAAAGTACACAACCCTCTCAATCAACCAAAACGTGATCGTGAAGCTTGAAAAGAGAACATCTATAAGCTCAACAAAAAGTTCAAAACAAATTAAATATATTTTTTTTGAGAAAACCAACAATTAATTTTCTTTTAATTCTCATATGGATACGAATTTGCTTTTCTTTAATGTATGTGTAGCCATTTGGTGACAGTAGCAAAATTACAAGAGAATGTACAACTTCATCTCTTTAACAATTTAATTAAACAACATGAAGGTATTTTTAATACATGATTGAAATTTTATTTACATTATGATAGATTAACGAAAACTAAGTCCTGTTTTCCCAGGCAAGTGTGGCGCTGTTGTATTCACTTGACTCACACAAGCAGCTTATAACAAAGACAAATCTATCTCCGAACATCGTAACCTGTCTTACCAACACTTGGCCAATCATATCCAAAGCATAACCAAAAAAAAATATTCATTCTCAATCAGAAATCTCTACATACCAATCAAATTTCTTAGAAATGTCAGACTTCATTGAGTTGTGAGTGTGTATTATAATAAAATTGTAATTAGTCTAGTGGTTTAGCTTTGCTTTCGCATGTGGTTACGAGTTCAAATTCTCATTGCTGTTAAACTGTTTTTAAGTAGAATTCAAAACGATGCCATTTTGTCCATTTTTTTAAATTGGTTATATATTTAAATCGAATAAACAAATTTTATCACATGGCAGACACATCAGCATCAAAACCTAAATAAGCCGAAATTAATTCTGGGTTCCAGGGAACTGACCACATTTCAATAACTTGTGTCTAAAATTCAAATTTTGTTTGTTAATGATGTTTACGTATGATGCAAAATTTCGTGTATGAATAAACATGGAGCGATAAAGTGTATAGGGGAAAAGATTATTTTTCTTTAAAATGAACATCTTCATGTTATTCAATATAATCATCTAATTATATGAAAATAATTATTGAAACATTTGAACTAGTTGGAAAATATTTATCATGGAAAAATTAAAAAAATAAGTAAAAGTTGAAGACCATTTTATTATTAAAAATGTTCATCTTAAATAAATAAAGATATAAACATAATATTTTCAAATTTGAATCAACATTGTTCATTACTTCATTGAAACAAAAAAATGAAACATATCTAAAGCAAAACCTACTTGAAACTGATCCAAAAAGTAAAAAATGAATTAATGTTAGAGACATGACATTCCCAAAAGACAAACCACCAATGTATTAACTACCTTTTAATTTTCATTTGGATATTAATGTTTTTTCTTTTGATGTATGAGTAGCCATTTGTTGTTGGTAGCAAAATTATTAGAGATTCGACAACTTTAAATATCTTTGACAATCCAATTAATAATATGGAGGTATCTTTAGCACATAACTAGAATTTTATCAACTTTAAATCTGTTATATTCACTCGACTAATACAAGCAGCTCACCACAAAAACAAGCCTATCCTCATACATCGTAACATGTCTTACCAACAGTTGACCAATTATATACAGAGCGAAATTGTTCTCATTCAGAACTCTCAATATATAAATTGATCTCATTAGAGATGAAAGACTTCATACATATGTAAGTGTGTATTTATCTTTGTTTTAGTTTCCAATCTATACATTTAAGTTAAATAAATTATGTTTGTGTTGAAGGTTACGTCAGAAAAAGGAGGAAACCCTTTTAATAGGGGTGGGCACTTTACCCGATATCCGAAGCCGCACCCGAACCCAATCCTAAAAACCCAAACCGAAATCCGAACCGAAGTAGCAAAATATCCGAATGGGTATTGAATTAGGAGAGATTGGATATCCGAACCCGAACGGGTAATATCCGAACCCGAATGGATATCCGAAGATAACCGAACATATGTATAATTGATGTTAGGAGTTTTCAAGGCTCCTAAAACAAATGATGTAGTATAAAAGATTGTTGAACCAATTCTAAGGGATTTCAAGCACTGAGAGTGCAAGTACTTGCTTAATCTAAGTGCATCCGATGATTTAAAAGGTTTTTTAAACTAACGATTAATGCTAATGCAGTTACAGAATAATAAAAGCGATAAATGAAACGACTTTCTTAACTAAGGGAAAAGAGAACTCATGGGAATAGGAATTAGACCTCGGGTGATCAAGTTTCGAACTAAGGATGGCAAAACGAACGATCAAACTATCAACCTTAAGCGTAGACACAATTCTAAACAGACTCTATGTCTAGATGAATGTTCATTTACCAACACATTTCAAACAGAAAATGTCTTTGGTTGAACAATATGAAAGCAATCATTACTAACAAGTCTAAAGGCTATCTTAGCACTTTAACAACAAATGTCTTTGGTAAAATATGCTAAAAGCTTAGGAGAGTTGTCTCAGGCATTTCATCACACCTTTTGGGTGGGAAATGCCTAAAGGTCAGCTTTTCAGTAGCTAACTTAGAAGAAGCATTATGAATACTCTACTAGCAAGGATTAAGAATGATCTACACTAAAACATCTTAGCTCTAACCTAATCACCCTTAATCTCCCTAACTCATGAATTCAAAAGGTGATTACTCACTAATTTCCATGATTCCTCTTAAACCCATATTGGATTTCAGATTAATCATGTGGAGGATTACAGAGAATCGATATGAAAACAACAAGATTGCAATAACAGAAAATCAATTGAATCAAAGAGATGAACTTTCCAAGAGGTTTTTGGTGGTTTTTCTTAAGATCAAGATAATCTGCCCCCCAATGGCTTACAAAGGATACTTAAACATAGGTTTAGAAAGTGTAAAACGTGCATAATGAAATGACCAAAAGGCCCTTGAGTAGAAATGAATTCGAGCAAACAATAGGTGCGCAGCGACCTCCAGTAGTCGCTCCGAGAGGTCGCTCCAGGCTTCGGGAGCGACCTGGAGGGGTCGCTGCGAGATGTCGCTCCGGGAAGGTTTTCGTGTGTCCGAGCGACGAAAACGCGAGCGAATTCTCCGCGTCGCTCTGGTAAGGTCGCTCCAGGCTTCGGTAGCGACCAGGAGGGGTCGCTGCGAGGCGTCGCTCTGGTAGGGTCGCTCTGATAAGGTGGGTCAGAGCGACTTGACGGTGTCGCTCCGAGAGGGTCGCTCCCAACGCTCTGGTCGTCCAATAATCACCTTTACACCTCTTTTAAGCTCCAAATACACCCAAATGCCTCCGAGAACTCCATGTGGTACTCCAATACCTGATAAAGACTCATGTATGCAAAATGCAACCTAAACATGACTAAATCCTAGTCTATATGATCAAAATGCACATGAGTGAATGGATAAAACAATGGAAATATGCAAGATATCAATAATTAACCATATATTTCTAGTTTACATCTCTCATTTTATATAAAATATTTATATTGATACTACACATACTTTAAGTTCATATGATATACATAGAATTACGGAGAAAATTATTTGTTACTCACTTAGAATGCATGTAAAACTTTTTATTTCAAGAATTAACAAAAAGTTACATCCAAAATTTAAAAACAATAACCAAATTAATGTCTTTTTTAGTTTAAAAATGTTACGTCCAAATCTATTAACCATTCATTCTATTAAAATTAAAAAATTAGTTAAGTGAAAGTTATAGTTTTAAATACAAGAAATTTGAGAAATAAAAAATTTAATTTTTTTTTCAAAATCTAAATATCCGAACCCGAACCAAAATAATCGAGCCCGGACTAAAAATACCCGAACCCGACCCGAAGTACAGAAATACCCGAACGGGTTCTATACCGAAATACCCGAAAACCCGAAATACCGAAAACCGAAATACCGAACGGGTTCTATACGAAATACCGAAAACCGAAATACCGAACGGGTTCTATACGAAATACCGAAAACCGAAATACCGAACGGGTTCTATACGAAATACCGAAAACCGAAATACCGAACGGGTTCTATACGAAATACCGAAAACCGAAATACCGAAAACCGAAATACCGAACGGGTTCTATACCGAAATACCGAACCCGAACCAAAATAATCGAGCCGGACTAAAAATACCGAACCGACCGAAGTACAGAAATACCGAGCGGGTTCTATACGAAATACCGAAAACCGAAATACCCGATCTGAACCGAGCGAATTTTCGAGCATACCCTACCTTTTAAAGATACATATTTTGAGGCATGAAATATGAAAACAATAGATATTACATGATATCACTTCAAAACACGTCGTTTTGATATTTATGGTCACTCTGGTAGTTTTCTCTTATTATCTCTCAGTGAACATAATAAAAATGGATGAAAACCCTTATAAAAATACACTTTTGGTAGTGGAAGATTGTGAATTCTCTCCAAGGAATCATGTTTTCAGTTATTATTTCATGGCTTTTTGTTAGTATGAAGCTAATTTATTTGACAACTTTGAATTCTTATGATCATGTTTCATTTGTTATTAGAATTTAAAGTAATGCTAACTTCTTTTAAAAAATTTCTATATAAACATGGATGTTCATAAAACGATTGTTACTGGAGAATACAACTCTTATTAATTAGAACTCATACGATAATTTTTAGAAGTTGGACCCCCTCCTTTCATTAGATGTAATAGCAAACAAAGGTGTAAACTAACAAACTAAAGCAAAGCGGAAAAGGTTAGAACCAAAACTAGTTTTTATCTCAGAATGAAATCACATCATTGGGAGCCCTAAACATGCTTGTTAATAGGTTTATCATCAATAATATATAAGATGGGCATCTCTAATGTTTAGCTTAAATATTTAATTTCTAAAATTCACTTTCTGAATTCTTCAAAATGAAGAAAAAAATGAAGTAACACTTCAATAGTTTGATTTATTTTTCTCTCTGTAGAAATAATATTCCAAATATATTTTATCTTCAATTTATCACTAAATATTAATAACATTTTTATTTTTCATATTTTATAATTTGATTCAATTATTTTGTTTTAATAATAATTCAACACATTTACTACTTAATATGAATTAAAAAAACACTATCTTCTAATAAAATTATTACGCAGCATAAATAGACAAACATAAAAACATCAAATTTTATGTGGAAACACCATATATATATCTTCTTTAAGTGACTACCAAAAGTTTTTTGAACTAAAAATGACCTTATCTATCTTTGATTCTTCTTAATCAAGTTAAAATTCTAAAAATGAATATTTTCATGTTATTCGATATGAACATCTAATTAGAAGAAAATAATAAATGCAATTTTTAAATTAAGTGGGTAATATTTATTTTGGTAATAAAAATAAATAAAAGTTAAGGAGCAATTTATAATTTAAAAGTTCATCTTCAAAACATGAAGATATTTACCAAACATGTCTAAATTTGAAAAAAAAATTTGTTCATTACTACATTTTGAAGAAAGAAAAAAATAAAATAGATTTGAAGCAAAACTTACTTCAAAATTTGCAAAAATTGAAAACTAAAGTATATTCTATTTAAAAGGATTTTTAGTAATAAAATCTTTCAACTAAAGATGAATCGTAAAAACCCTCAATTAAATATTTGATGAATAAACCCTCAATTTTAATTCTGTTAACGTCTGTCACATCCTCCGTTATGGTATTTTAGACGGAGGGTGACCGACATTAACAAAAGTAAAGTTGAGGGTTTCTTTCACCGAATTTTTAATTAAGAGGTTATTTTGCGATCCATCTTTAGTTAATAGGTTTTATTACTAAATGCGATTAAATGAGTTGAAAATAATTTAAATATTATAAAGTATTCAAACTACCCAAAAGTATCCAGATAGTTTTATCCGAAATATCCAAAGTAATCCAAAATATTCTAAATTTTTATCTAAATCATCCTAATTATTTGATGTTTTACCTTAAATACCTGATATTTTACCCGAATTCCCGAACTATCTAAACTACCCGAACCAAAACCGAAAGATAACCGATTTTTTTCTGGGTATTTTCTGGCTCCTAGTTTTACTATCCGAACTGAACCAAACCCGAAACTATCCGAACCGAACCGAAAATAGATAAAGTAGTAATTGGATCCTCTAACCTTCTATCTGAACTACCCGAAACCCGAAATACTTGAACCGAACCGATAGCCGAAATTCCCAGACCTAGGGTCAATCCTACTATCTACTCCTTCCGTTTCATTTAAAGTGTCTTTTTAGATTTATTCACATAGATCTATAAAACATTTAATTTTGTATATTTTCTAAATCGTTCATGTCCCTCGGACGGAGAATAAAAGGGCGGTTAGCTTAGCACGCAGTGCTAGGAAACAACCGTCTTTCGTCGTTCACATGGATGCGGAGTTGCCGGTTTGGTTTACAGAGTCAAGTTGAGTCTGTGAATGTATTGTTGTCAAAAAAAAAAATTTGTATATTTTCTAAATAAAAACATCATTATCTATACATATAACCATAGTTAACCAATAAAAATAAATACAAAGATAAAATTAATAAATTTTGCATTGAAATTATAAAAAAACATTCATTTTGTAACGAAAATTTACCCTACAACGGCACTTAATATGAAACGGAGTGAGTATTAAATAATAAGTCACTTAAATGAATTTTGCATATGTATTAATCATTGGTAAAAGAGTGTTATAATTTGATTGATAATTTTATATTTTTATTTATTTTAATTAAATCTACCAAAATGAGAAATCATACTTAATTAGGATAACCTAATCATATTTGGTGATAAAAAGAGGAAATGAAGATGAAACTATAAAAGTTTACGACCGGGTGATTGTGGTCGAGTGGTAAGGAGACGAGACTGGATGCCAACATGTTTCAGGTTCGATTCACCTGCTGCGCGAAACTAAGTCACAATTATCCTGGTCACCTAACACGGATATAGGCTTATGCTTTAGAGCCCATTTGAATACCCGGAAAGAAGGTCTATCCGTGGGCTGCACCTCTCCTTGGAGATTAGTCTGGGATTTTTCCATGGGCTTGGAATACTCCAGGTTGATCAAAAAAAAGAAAACTATGAAAGTTTACCAGAAGATTCTTTCAAATATGTTGGCAATAGTGAAGGAGGACTAAGTAAAGACGACAATCAAAATCATGTGGGTCCATGCACATTGGCCACACTGGTACTTGTACATCTTCTTTTTTAGTGTCAGAATGAACCACATGAAACCTGCAATTTATTGTTTTTTTATTTTTTGATCAACACCTGCAATTTATTCAGTTAATGAAAAATACCCAAACCACAAAAAGGAAGGTGAAGGAAGAGAGTAACCTATAATATACAAGAAGTAACAGATAGCCATATGGTATTTGATAAGGCCACTGACAAGGCGGTGTAGGAACTGGTCAGCAGTGAGAGTATTAGCTAGCCGTTGACTAAGGATCCGGCCATATACGAAAAGCATGGCGGTGAAAAAGAAGTGCCAATTGAGGTGTTTGGTCCCGGGGATACATTATCCTCAGGTGCTTTCCTGAGAAGATTAAAGAGCTCTTTAGCCATAAAGATTTGGGGATAACGAGAACCATGGCCCGTGATATAGAGATGACCCATGTAGACCACCAAAACGAATCCGGAAATTTTCCATAGTGTAGAGTAGGTGCGGACCATGAAAGATTTGTACTTGTTAAGGTCATTAACAAGGAGAGGGCTTGCACTCACTTTGTCCCCATCTATTACAACAGCCTAACAAAAAACAGCAAATCAAAAAGCAATCTAAATTCATTTTTTTCTGATGGTGTATACTTAAGAATCAAGAAAAGAAAGAAACCTCAGTAGAGCGATGTTTTCGATTCCTAAGCCGGGTGGAAAGGGAGCTAGTAGTAGCCTTCTCCTCTTCCATGGGGGCTTCTGATTGGAATCAAGAGGAGAACATATGCTCCGAACAAGTATCTGATTCCCAATCTAGCAATGATTGATAAGAAAAACCAGAGTATATGACGGAGTTGGAAGAAACACTTGAAGGCGACTGTGGATTTAGCATACAGCTCAGATTCGATCAAAGAGAGAAAGAATGAATGGATTTAATCGGCTTTTATCAGCTAAACACGACGATAAACAAGAGACTTAATTAAGAAATTTCTTCCAACTGAGTGAAGAAACTCCAACTGTGAAATTTCAAGCTACGAGCATACCTCTTCGGGTTTGTATTCAAACGAATAACTTTGCTTTTGAATCGAATTGACAAATTAATACAAGCTGAACGCCAAAAATTATTAGTGGCTATTTTGGTTTTGTTTTATTCACACACCTGGAAATTCTATTTGTTGGATTGTAACTTTTTTTTCCTAAAACATACCCTTATCCATGATAAGAAAAAAAATTCAGTTGATCCCATCCAGTTGTTTGTTGTTGTTTCGTTGTTGCATGAGATGATTGTTCAGAGTTAATTAGATTAGATGGGTTAGAGATTTGTAGATAGGTAGATTTGTTATCGATGTTTCATTGTTTCGTTGCTCTAAGACTGATATGCAGTCAGTGAGATGATTGCTCTGACTTCTGAGATAGATGGGTCATTGTTTCACTGTGTGAGAATGTGAGATGTGTTATGAAAGTCAAATAACACAGCCACCACAATTGTTGAAAATATAAAGAGGTGGAAACCTTGTACTATTAGCACAGTAAATTTCTTTATATATATGAACGTTTTCGTTCATTTGTAATCGCACCTCAACCTTCTTTTCTCTCTATAATAAACTCTTTCTATCAGTGTTAAAAATTCTACGGGTATAAATTTTGCTCTTATTCAAATTCCCGCGATATAATAAAATTCCAGTTCTTTTCATAACACGTTATCAGCACGATCACTCAGCGATTCGGTAAAATTTATTTGTATCATTTATACCATGTTATAATGGTCGGTATACCGCCTCTACTATTATTTATATCATGTTATAATGGCCGGAATACCGCCTATATTATTTACTAGTAATTTAATTTATTTATTGGTCGGCCGGTACTTTATATTCTGTTTATTATTTATTGGTCGGTAGAGCATATATTCTGTTTATTATTAATTGGTCGCCAAGCCGCCGTATAATTTATTTATTACTCTGCATTGATCGGCTGAGCCGTCGCATGATTTGTTGTCATAACATAAATATTTCATTGTCATAATTTTTACTTTTATGAAATTTTATAGATTTGATTGACCGTTTAATACGATATTTTCATACTGATTTTTAGTGCACTCGATTTAACCCCAACGGTCACAAAGAAATTTTTTCAAAAAATTTCCCTTTTCTCCAACGGTCATGAACAGTAATTTTCATCTATAAGTACAACTCATTTTCACTCTATTTCATCATCCAAAACATTTCACCTTCTCTCAAAAAAAAAAAAAAATTCAAATCGCTCTCCTCTGATTTCTCATTTCAAGAAAGATGATTCGCACACTTTTGTTTTTATGTGCCATTTTTATTTGTGTTTCTATTTATGGTTTATTCGTTGGAGAATTTACTCCGAGTGAATTTAAGATTAATATGGGTTTAATTTTCTTTACATCACTTCTCCTTGTAATTGCTTGCATGATTAATGTAAACGGTTTTTAAATTATGAAGTTCTAATAAAATTATTATTTTGTGTTTTAGAAATACAAATGGCAAACATCGAGAAACTCCAGTTCCCGGCCCTGAAAATAACTGGCGAAAATTACGTCGGATGGGTCACAAACGTGAAACCATATCTGGTGATGAAAAAGATAACCGAAACAATTGTAATCGGTAACAAATCACCACCCGAGCATATAGCCGAAGCGATAATCTTCCTGAAGAAGCATTTAGATGAAAATCTAACGCACGACTATGCAAACATCGAGGACCCAGCTGAATTGTGGCAAACTTTAAAAGAAAGGTTCGATAACCAGAGACAAATCAACCTTCCTCACGCTCTAGAAGAGTGGAAAAATCTGAGGTTCCAAGATTTTCAAAAGGTTGAGGATTACAATTCCGCTGTCCTGAGGATAGTTGCACTCCGAAGTATTGTGGTAATCCCGTCTCGAGGCGAAATGATGAATAAAACATATATCACTTTCCACAAACAGCTTCACTTCTTGCCCGAAATTTAGAGAAAATGCGGGTACACGAGATTTTCTGAACTGATGGTTGCGCTCATGTTAGCTGAAAAGAACAATGAGCTCTTGATCAAAAACCACAATTCCCGACCTACGGGAGCCAAAGCATTCCCTGAAGTGAATACTACGGCGATAGAAAATTCGGAAAGGAGAAACCGGCCAATCGAGGTCATGGCCGCTTCAACAACAAACGTGGAAAAACTTACAATCCCAAATGGAGGGGATCTAACAAGTGGGTTAGACCCGGGCAAGTTTCCAAGGGTAAAGAAACTCAAGAGGATACCACCCAGAAGCGTGAGATAGTGTGTTACAGATGTGGTTGTAAAGGACATTGGTCTCGTACCTGTCGTACTCCTTCACATCTCTGTAAGTTATATCAAAAGTCCACGAAAGGCAAAGCTAAAGAAGTGAACCTCACTGAAAACTTTGAAGGGACATCGTACCTCGATGCCTCCGACTTCGCTAATGAGCTGAACTAGATTACTCCTGAAGAGAGCCGAAATGCTTATAATAAGACTATTGAATAGTTTTCAATATTGTCATGTATAATTATTACATTTCCTGTTTTAAACAAATAATGATGTTTTAACATCACCTTAATGTATAATTATTGTGTTTTTCCTTATATGAATGAATTTTATGTTTCCTTTTATATTTATGACAATTTCAGAAATGGATCAGAATGCTAATGGAGCAAAATCTAAGAAACGGATTCGTGAAATATGCATACCAGATAGTGGAACAATGCACACTATTCTGAAACAAAAGAGATATTTCTCTGATATAAAACCGACAAGAATTGTCGTCAATACAATATCAGGTCCTGCAGACGTGATTGAAGGAACTGGTAAAGCAAACTTTACTTTACCGAATGGAACAAAATTTTCCATAAATAATGCTCTATATTCTCCAAGTTCTAAAAGGAATTTGTTGAGTTTTAAAGAAATATATCTTCACGGATATGATACTCAGTCTGCAACTGAGGATGGAAAGAAATACATGTATGTAACTTCTGAGAAATGTGGTAGAAAACACATATTGGAAAAGTTTCCAGAGCTTCCTTCGGGATTACATCATACTTATATCGATGAGATCGAATCAAATCTTGTAGTAGAACGGAACCCAGAAGAGTTCACGCTATGGCATGATCACCTTGGCCACCCAGGAACTACAATGATGCGTAAAATCATAGAAAGTTCACATGGTCATCCACTGAAAATCCAGGAGATTTCTCAAGGGAATAAAATGACATGTGTTGCATGTTCTCTAGGAAAATTGATCGTAAGGCCATCGCCAACCAAAATCGATAAAGAATCACCAAAGTTCCTTGAAAGAATTCAAGGCGATATATGTGGACCTATACACCCACCTTGTGGACCATTCCACTATTTTATGGTATTAATTGACGCATCCAGTAGATGGTCACATGTTTGTCTATTATCATCTCGAAATGTGGCATTTGCGAGATTTCTAACTCAGATAATCAAGTTGCGAGCACAGTTTCCTGATTATACTATTAAAAGAGTTAGACTAAACAACGCTGGTGAATTCACATCCCAAGCATTCAATGACTATTGTATGGTAATGAGAATTGAAGTTGAACATTCGGTTGCTCATGTTCATACGCAAAATGGTTTGGCTGAATCTTTAATTAAGCGTCTGCAATTGATTGCAAGACCATTGATCATGAGATCAAAACTTGAACCTCTGTATGGGGACATGCCATTTTACATGCAGAAGCACTCATTCGATCGACCGAGTGCATACCATAAGTATTCCCCACTGCAGTTAGCATTTGGTCGAGAACCAAACATTTCCCACTTTAGAATCTTTGGTTGTGCGGTATATGTGCCTGTAGCACCACCACAACGTACAAAGATGGGACCACAAAGAAGATTGGGAATATATGTTGGTTTTGATTCCCCATCAATTATAAGATACCTAGAATCACAGACTGGTGACGTCTTTACAGCACGTTTTGCTGATTGTCATTTTGACGAAAATGTATTCCCAGTTCTAGGGGGAGAAAACAAAAATGTTGGAAGTGATATAAAATGGATTGTACCATCATTGTTATATCTTGATCCTCCTACTAAAGAGTCAGAACTAGAAGTTCGACGAATTATGCATTTACAGAGTATAGCTAACCAGCTACCTGATGCATTTGTAGATACCAAGACGGTAACTAAATCTCATATACCAGCTGCAAATGCTCATGCTCGTATCAAAATGCCAAATGAACAAGAAAAGGAGGATGACACACGAGAGCCAAAAACACGCCTGAAGCGTGGTAGACCTGTTGGTTCTAAGGATAAGAATCCTAGGAAACAGAAGAAAGCTGAAATATATGATGCACCCAAAATAGCAGAAAATATTTTGGAAGAAATAAATGATAAGGATTCTGATGAATCAGAGCATCATGAATCAGAGCATCATGAATCGAAAGATAATCATGAGATTTCTATTCATTACATCCATAATAAAAGGATATGGAATAGAAATGAACAAAATGACCTTGATGATGCCTTCTCATATATTGTGTCAAGTGAAATAAATGAAGAAATCGATGATCAAGAGCCAAAATCTGTCTATGAATGTCAAAAGAGACATGATTGGGAACAATGGAAAAATGCAATACAAGCTGAACTTGATTCGCTTAATAAACGAAAAGTATTTGGATCTATTGTGCTCACACCTGCAGATGTGAGACCAGTTGGGTACAAATGGGTTTTCGTTCGAAAGCGAAATGAGAAAAATGAGATTACGAGATACAAAGCTCGTCCTAGTGGCTCAAGGTTTTCTCAAAGACCTGGAATCGATTATGAAGAAACGTATTCTCCAGTTATGGATGCCATCACATTTAGATTCACGATGAGTCTAGCGGTGATAAAAATCTAGAGATCGTCTCATGGATGTTGTTACAGCTTATCTATATGGATCATTAGATACTGATATCTACATGAAAGTTCCTGATGGATTTAAAATGCCAGAAGCATTAAGTTCCAAACCTAAAGAGTTATGTGCAATAAAATTGCAAAGATCATTATATGGGTTAAAGCAATCTGGACGTATGTGGTATAATCGTCTCAGTGATCATTTAACAAAAGAAGGATATGTGAATGATCCTATATGCCCATGTGTTTTCATCAAGAAAACAATATTCGGGTTTGTAATAATCGCGGTATATGTTGATGATCTTAACATTATCGAACTCAAAAGGAAATACAAAAGGCATCGACTATCTCAAGGAGAATTTGAGATGAAAGATCTTGACGGACACGATTGTCTTGGCCTACAAATAGAACATTCACAAAATGGTATATTTGTGCATCAATCCACATACACTAAAAGAGTGTTGAAACGATTTAACATGGATAAATCAACTCCTCTTAGCACCCCAATGGTCGTTAGATCACTTAATCTAAGTGCAATTGGAGCACGTGAGGAGAAAGAAGAGATACTTGGTCCGGAAGTACCATATCTAAGTGCAATTGGAGCACTGATGTACCTTGCAAATTGTACACGGCCTAATATATCATTTGCTGTGAATCTTTTGGCAAGATTCAGCTCATCCCCAACTCGAAGACATTGGAATGGGATTAAGCATGTTTTTCGTTATCTCCAAGGGACCATTGATTTAGGCTTGTTTTATCCTAAAAGTTCAAAAGGTCAAATGGTTGGTTTTGCGATGCGGATATCTTTCAGATCCACACAAAGCCCGATCGCAAACAGGATACGTTTTTACGATCGGAGGCACTGCTATATCTTGGCGTTCCCAGAAACAAACGCTCGTGGCTACTTCTTCAAATCATGCTGAGATCATTGCACTCCATGAAGCAAGTAGAGAATGTGTATGGCTGGGATCAATGAGCCGACACATCTGTTCAAGCAGTGGGATTGGCAAATATACGGAGCCAACTATTCTATATGAAGATAATGCAGCATGTGTTGCTCAAACAAAGGACGGATATATTAAAAGCGATAGAACGAAGCATATTCATCCGAAGTTCTTCTCATACACTCAAGAGCTCGTAAAGAAGAAAGAGATTGAAGTAAGATATGTCCAATCATGCGACAATGCAGCTGACCTCTTCACAAAATCACTTCCGACTTCGTATTCAGAAAACATGTTCGTAATATTGGAATCGCCATCGAAGGATCTATGACTGCTCATTCGAGGGGGAGCTTACGTAGTTGTACTCTTTTTACCTTACTATGGTTTTTCCCATTGGGTTTTCCTTAGAAAGGTTTTTAACGAGGCAACAAAGACGTTAAGCGAGAGCGGATAGTGACACCGCCCCCCAAGGGGGAGTGTTATGAAAGTCAAATAACACAGCCACCACAATTGTTGAAAATATAAAGAAGTGGGGCCCGTTGCACTATTTGCACAGTAAATTTCTTTCTATATATACGAACGTTTTCGTTCATTTGTAATCGCACCTCAACCTTCTCTTCTCTCTATAATAAACTCTTCCTATCAGTGTTAAAAATTCTACGGGTATAAATTTTGCTCTTATTCAAATTTCCGCGATATAATAAAATTCGAGTTCTTTTCATAACAAGATGATTATTCTGAGATAGCCTTGTTTTTGTTATTTCATTGGTTCTTTGGATTTGTTAGGAAGGGTTTGAAGTTTCTTGTCCTTCTTCACAAGTGTTGTATGCCGATCCTGTGATTATGGAGCAGTTAAAGAACAAGGACGAGCGGATAGAAGCTTTGAAGACATGAAACGTTACAATCCTTCTGAAATGGTGGTACAGAAAGCTGAAGTAGCATAACAAAAAGCTCAAATGACGGAAACTTAGAGGATGAACCAGAAGCTGATGGATAAGAGATGAAGTGATTTTTTCCTTCTGAGTTTTTGTTTTTAATTTGGTAAAAAATTATTTATATATTTTCACATTATATAATATATGCTTTCAATTTCAAATTTTATTTTTTTTTAAAATTTAAATATATAAAAAGAGAAATACCTAGGATATCACTAAAAACGTTTTTGTCACAAATATAGAATCTAAGGATCAAAATGACCAAAATGTTTCATTAAAGAGGTAAATATACATTTATACCCCTGAGATTTACTTATCCAAATCTTAGGGTTTAGAGTTAAGGGGTGGAGATTTGGGATTGATGTTTAAAATTTTATAAAATAAAAATAAATGTTAAAAATTTTTAAATTTTTTTTTTAAAATAGTTTCAAAATGTATTTTCGAATTATAAAAAGAACATTTGAAAGAAAAAAATAAAATAAAAATTTCGAAAAAAAAAATTTCAAATTTTTTTTTTATAAAAAAGTTTGAATTTGAAAACATATAATCTAAAACTAAAAAAATATCTAAGGTATTAAGGTACTTTTACCTATTAAATAAAACATTTTGGTCATTTTCCTCCGTATAGTCTATTTTTGTGACCAAAACTTGAAAATTGTCTATTTAGGAGAATTGCCCATATAAAAATATCTGTCTTTAAAATTAAATATATAAATAAAATTTAAACCATTTCCAACAAAAAAAGATTCGGTCAGGAAATTTTGACGAAACAGTTCAGTCTGACATTTCTGACGAAAATTCGGTCAAAACATTTCGATGGCGTATTCCGTCGAGAAAATCCAATAGTATCATTCCGTCAGAAATATCTGACCGAAAAGTTTCTTCGGAATTTCCAAACAACAACCTTTCCAGCGTACTTCCGACAAAATATTTCCTCGGAATAATTTCCGATGACCATGAAGTTGTCGGAAGTTTTTTCCGACGAAATACTGATGACTAATTCTTACAGTAATATACGTCGGTACTTCATTGGAAAATATGTCTGTCGGAACCCTTTTTCGTCATAATTTCAAAAATTTCGGACAGAACTCCACAAAATTCTCCGCTTAAATTCATCTGCTTTCTTGTAGTGCAAGAATCCCACCTTCGATCGTTTAGCCTCTTGGGACTGAAATGGAGACAATTTGTTTGCTTTGTGGTTATTGGGGAGAATCAAGAGAAACGATTCCTTCACTTTCTAATTGTTAATTATTCCACCTATGCTTCAAATAACATTGCCCATGAGTACTCTACAAGATAGAAAGATCATGAGAGAAGTGAAGAGGAAATTAGATTAATACTCGTACGATAAATTTTATTCATGATCATTTAATCCAAAGCTAAACAAGTTTTCTAGTCTGGAGTCAAATAATGTAAGGTAGAAAAAAAGGAATATTATAAAAAGAGCTTCGGTCTGTATAGGTTTTGGACTCAAGAAGGTGTTGAATTAGGTGGATCATTGCCAATTCTTGCGGATGTCGAAGGTGTAGTTGATCTCCAAGTAGCATTTATTATCGTCATCAACGAACTGAAATATACAACAAATAAATAAGTAGCTTGGACATCGATTAACTAGCAAAGTAAATCATAGTTGCATCTTAAGAATGCCTAGCTCATACTTTTCAACTTAAGTGAAATATATACCTTCGTCCTTGCGGAATAGGTTCCTCTAGCAAAAATACCAGACGGGGTCGTTTCTTCAGGCATTACATGTTGGTAAGGCTCAGCTTGAGGACTAAAAGTTCCAAGCATTGCTTTCGTACTATCCACTGCCCCAACAAGAAAAACACAGGAAATAAATAGAGAACATCTTGAAAAATATATTTAACAATAACCTACACAAATACCCTTGACGCCGGTTTTCCAAACGGTATTGTTGTAGCGAAGTCCCGAAACGATATTGTTGGTGACACGGAAGTTGAAGACAAGAGTGTACTTGGATCCTTCCTTTATGGTGAACCAAGGACCTTTCGGGTTTGGCACTCCATCATCAGGTATCGTCAATACCATCTCCTCTCTGTCTGGAGACCTAACTGTCAAGTGTAGGATCTTTACTACAGGATCCGGTGTCTCTGCATTTCGTAGTTTCGTTTAGTGTGTTGATGTAATAATTTAAGCGTTTCCAATCTAAAAAATTATTAGCATGTAGATATGGACTTTATGCCGCTATATAATTTAGCCGAGACTTGGGTAAGTCAAATTGTCATTTGATTTTGACTAACTTGCATGAAGCGTCCCTCTCTTAACATTAACATAATACTTTACTTGACTAATGAGATCAAAATGATATCCTTCTAAAGCTTTTAGCTAGCGTTAAATCATAAGATATAAACCAGATTATGGTTTTGGTTTACCTCCGACGTCTTCAAAATCCACGACCCCGATAAGCTGCTCCTTCCATCTCCTCAAGCTTTCATCATCCTATCGAAAAAATAAACTAATTTAATAGAGAGATCGCTTGATAATAGTTCAATTAATAACATATATTAACCTGTTTAAATGTACGATGTTCATACGTTAATATGCCATGATACAATTAATATAACTAAACTGTAATAACACCATTAACTATCTATAAAGTTTTAGTTTAAATCCTCTCATATCAATAAATTGAAAATAGAAAGACCTTATCTTTCTCGAGCTGTTCTTTGAGAGCGATCATGGGGCCGAGTTCGGGCTTTCTCTCTTCGTCTTCTTCAGACAAAGAGCTTTCACTGTTCATTCTGCTTAGCCTATTTTCTCTATCTGATGTTTCTCCTGAAGCTTCTCCTTTCTTATTTTCATCATCCAGACCCATATTGGTTCCTCCCTCCTACCAGAACAATACAAACAAAAACAAAATCTCCTTGTCGATCTAATAAGATCTTGGTTAAAGTCAACCGTTGGGTTCGAGCAAAGCGCAAAGATGGCAATTGAAAGAGGGAGGAAGGGAGAGTTTTGGTTGTTTTTTGTTGAGAAATGTTTATATTTGGAGTTTGAAGAAATGGTCATGCGGTGATCCTATTATTTTGTAAATCCTACTCAAAAAATCAAAATTTGCTAAATATGTACGTACGAGTTTTACAATGCGCGAGTTGAAATGGTTACACGTTTTGAGGACGGTCTATTAGGGTGCCACTGCCACATAGATGGGTTGTCTATGAGTAACTAATAAATCTTAAAATCCACTAAGGGGTAGGGTTTATAATAGTGTATTTAAGAAATAATATACGAAAAGAATGTTTACTGGTAATTTTGTATGGAAAATATGTATATTATTGATCTAAAGAGTTGATGACCCAAGGACAAGGAGTATTAAAAAATAATTGAACGCAAGGGTATTGAGAGTATAGGTTCGATATCTAAGACCACCTCCATCCATTAGAGATCCTAATAGGTTCTTAAGATTAAATTAAAGATTAATTTTGTGATTTGACAATTTTAGAACCCTTGTCAATCTATTTAATTTTTTCATCCTCCATTGGTAGAACCTCATTGCGGTTCTTAAAATTAAATTTTTATAAAAAATTTTTTTAAGTTGAATGATTTAAAAAAAAAAAAAACATAAATTTTTTTTGTTAAAAATGACATAAAAACATATTAAAAATACAAATACAAATCGTAAACGAGAAAAACCGATTAGTTGAAACCTTGATTTGTTCCAAATTTTTGCCATATATTCTCAACCAAATCCGCATTCAATTGTTGATGTATTGTTCTATCTCGAACCCGATTCCGATTGCTCATCATATTGCCGAGATTTGAAGGCATTTACATGTAGATCTCCAAATTCTACTTCGTCTGTTTGTTTCCTAGTGTGCTTAGCCATTTACAATCCATTAGTTTAACAGAAGGAAACACATTTCATTCCGATACTTAGAACTGTAACGTTTCTTACATTCAACATTCAAGTACAAGATGCAAGTCACTCTCGATAGAAACAAGAGGAAACACAATAACAAAAGAGTTTTACGATTTCACATCTCCCAGATTAAGTTATCAAAATAGAGATGATGGAGGGATGATCACAAGTGCAGAGCTTTTATTAACTTCAGTCACCAAAAAAAAAAAGAGAAATCAGGCATCAGCTTGAGCTGTTTTCTCGACGGGGGTGTAAGGATAATACTCTCTTTCCCCTATAACTCTGAACCACCGGTTCAACACCAATGTAAACACCTCCAATAGCTGCAAAAGTGAGCCCATGTGTTCCCATCATCTTCAGCGTTCTGATGAGTCCTGGGAGAGCCACGTTTCTCTCCACTCTTGGAACGTCTTTCCACGTGGCCATAATGGTTCAGTAGATAGTCCCGGCGGCGAAACCAGTGACGCTGCCTTTGATCGTCTTCATCATCGGGCCGTCCTCTTCTTCCAAGTACCTCATTTCAGCTGGATCCATGACTCCTTCCTGCGATTCTAGTAGCTACACAAGATCAATCAAAAACATAAATAAAATGTGAACTTTTTTGATTCTGAAACACGCAGAAGGGATACAAATGGACAACCCTAGTTCGAGCTCAGTAAGCTAATCAATGGCGTAATACAACAGCAGAGAATTGGAATCAATCAATGAAGAACAGACGAATGATACATAACAGAAGGAAATGCTATGAGATTGATTGAGAAAGGTCTAACCTTTAGGATTCGAAGATACGAGAGAAGAACGAAAAGGATGAGCGATTCAGCGAAGGAGCTTTGGTTTTTTCGCGAGCGGTGAGAGATTCGCGACGAGGATGAAGAAGATCCAAGGTGGAGGTGAGACTGCGAGCAAGACGACGACGGCGAAGCTCGAGCTCGACGACGAAGGCGAGCTACTGTCGCGGTGTAACGAGGACGGTGGCTTGAAGAAAGCTTTGTCGCGGTTTAGAGCTGAACGGAGATGGGGAATCGCGGAGAGATGCGGCGGCTTGGAATGGTGAACACAGTTATGACCAGAGGGCTTGATGCTATCGCCGGAGAAGCTCAGATTGATGACGAAGTGCTGTAGCGGCTATGGAGAAGCTTGATACGAAGAAGAAGGGGAGTCGGAGCTCGTAAAGTTACACAGCGGAACAAAGGAGAGAGACACAATCTCGACTGAAACACTGCCACGTAGGGTTCCTTACCATTTCCTAAAATACCATAATAATAAGCACCGGTCCTTTCTTTTTTTTTTCCTTTTTTATTTATTTATTTTTTCCTTTTCTTTGGAACCCTGCAGCAAGCACGGCCGATGGACATGTTCTAAGATTTGGGCTTCTTCTTCTTCTTCAGAGTAGATTATATTTCATCTCGGATGGGCCTTCGATTTTTATGGGTCTATTGTATTTTTATTGGGTTTTTGTGGTACTGGACTGGGTTCTTAGATCAGGTTTGGAACGAGGTGAAACCCGTCTCCAACAATAGCCCTCTCTCTAAGAGTTCGGTGTGTCTCAGGTCGTTACATAGGCCGGGTATCAATTCTGGCTTGTCTGGTGTATTTGTGGATGACGTTTATGAATTTCAAAATTAATTACCAGATTAAATTGATATAAATCAAAAGATGTCATTTTCCTTCATTGGAAAGCGAATAATTTGTAGCGTGGTGATTTTCTTTTGTGGTTTCTGATTTTCGAAATATAAAGAGTATGTATTTCTACTGACAAAAAAAGTAAGTATTTCTTCTACCGTTTTGTTGCAAAGAATGTCATAACTTATATAATAATTTCCGGTTTTATAGTGTCCTTCTTTAAATCATAGTACACGCTTTTGTCCTCTTTCATTCCCAAAACCACCGCAAGTTGGCCTAGTGGTCTTCAGGGAGCAAAAAAGCCCTAATACGAATCCGGGTTTGATACGCGCTGGCCACGGAATGACTTAGGCCCCTTGAGGGTACAGACGCAGACTGATTCCAGGTTCAGGGGATTAGTCGGTTAGCCACGACCGCCGGATAACCTCCTCATTAATCAAAAAAAAAAATTTTAGGAACTTTTGAAAGAGTTTCGGCTTAATGTCACTCTCTTTTCTTTGCATCTTTTTTTGGCCTTTTTATGTAAGAAAGCAAAATTAAAAGATTGACCCATTGGAGCCTAACTGTTGAGGATTCAGCAATGTTCGATCCAAGTGTAAAACTTCATTTAGATGTTTGAATCGATTGTTTCAATAATGTTCAAACTGATTTTCCACAGCCAAATAACCTCTTGATACGGACCGAAACTCACCTCTTGCTCATTACAAGTAACCAGATTTCAAAAATCTACAGCCAAAAAGAAACATGAACCATTTGGTCTAATGATCATCGCTTAGAACTGCAATATCTAAGATTCAAGTTTAGGCAAAAACTTTACAGAACGTCAAGACTTTATAGACTAAGCATTATCTGTTTCTTCTTGTCTTCAGAAGCTTTATTTGTTTGTTCTCATCTCTCCAGTGAATATAGCCATCAACTCAGCCACAAACTCCTCGTCCAAATCGTGCTTCCTCACGTACCTTTTCAAGAAATCCTGATCTGTACATACCAAAGCAGACGACAGTGGAGGGAGGAGTTCACTTTTGATCAATCCTTTGGAGATGAGAGCTTTGATTACGTTACACCTTGGTACAATCCTCTTCTCCATGCTTAATCCAAGTACCTGAGGAAACAAAGCCACAGCCTTTAGTGGCCAACTCATCTCCTTCACCACAAACTCAGTCTTCTTCTTCACCGTCTCTCCAGAATACCCAATGCTCGCAGGAAGGCGCTTCACCATCATGGCAATCTCGTCTCTGCTGAAGCCAAGACCTAGGAATGTTTCAACAGAGTTCAATATATTCTCCTCTGAAAAGCCAAGGCACTGCGGAAACATTTTCACCACTGAGCGGAGCTCCTCGTCTTCAAGGAGCCCACACTTCTTCATGGTTTCGAAACCACGAGTTATCTTCTTCTCTGAGAGTGCAAGAAAAATGGGGAACCTCTTGAACATTACCAAAATATCTTCCGCAGTAAAGCCTAAACGTTTATAGACATTGACTTTCTCCTGCACCGTTTCGTTGTTCATTCCCATGACAATCCGCAGAGCTTCGAGAAACCTTGGGGTGGTGGGATCAAAACCCATCTCAACGACCTTCTTGAGAGACTCTCGGAACCTTTCTTTCCCACAGATATGCGGACGGTTTGAGATGAGAAGAGGGAACAACATTCGCTGAGGCATGCCCAGTTCTCTCAAAGCAGATATGTTTCTGATTTTGTTCTCCTGCTTACCCCTTTTGGGCAGACATAAAGTTCCAAACTTGGAATCAGCTTCTATAACCTCTTTGACGAAGTCATAGTACACGGTTAAAGATCTGTCCTTTGACAAGATCCTCGGAACTTTTGAAATAGTCTCAGTGAGCTCAGAGGTTGAAGCTCCTCTAGACAGCAGAAGCTGAAGCTTGGGACCAATAGACTTTTCAGCATCTGCTGTAAGCAACAGTGGGTAATCTGTAATGATGGCAGAGATTTGAGAATCTGTGAAGCCATGACTTCTAAAGAGGTTCAGAACTGAATCAGGATGACACTTGTCATCGAAAGTGACTTTCTTTGAGATCGATTCAGCGAGTTTTTTAGTTAGACTCAGTGAATCAACGAGGTAAGAGACTGTAAAGTTCTTGCCTTTGAGACCATCGCTAACACCAGAAGCAGAGGAAGAAGCTGCATTTCGCCAAAGATTCAGTGAAACTATCAAGCTAGGCCATTTCTGCACATTGACGAATCTTCTTTTACCATGGAGGAGCAGTGAATACATGAGGGCCCAATGCGATGTTTAAAGCTATTTCGACAGATCTATCTGATTCTTCAATTCGAGAAAAGGAATCGTCTTTTACTGATAAATCTCGCGATTTCACAACTTACTAGTGACTCTCTGTAGATCAAGTGCAAGCTGAGATCTGCTTCTCTGTTCGTTCACTTTCCAAATCCAAACTCGCCACCAAAATAAAAACCAAAACCACAATTGGGAGCAAATCCTTTGCTTTTAGGGCTCAGGGGCAATTCCCTGAATGATTAACTATTCTTACTTGAAAATATAAATACGAGGTTATTGTTTGTTGTATTTTAATGGATTTGAAAATTCGAACTAAATCTAGTGTTATTAGTTCTATAATTTTTTTAATATGTATTAAAATCATGTGTTATTGGTTTAATGATTCATAAATTTTATATCAAATCAAGTGTTATTCAATCTTTTTACTAATAAATTTGATTTTATAATAGATTTGAATGAATTTTTTTGGATTTTTTTGTTAAAATACAAAAACTTAAATCCGAAAGAAAACCTCCGGATATTTTACTTCAATTTATAAATACTACATGGATTTCTAAATCAATCAAAATATATGGTTTCCTACATCACTAATTTTTTTAAACTAAAGATTTTATATAAAATTTATTAAAAAAATAAAAAACAATATTTTCTTATTCTCAAAGAGCTATTTTTGAGTTTTTATAACAAAATAGTCTTCAATAAAGAAAATAACCAAAATAACCCATTTTTATTTTAAAAATTTTAATTTTTAATTTTTTTAAATTTGAAATCTTATCCTCAAAATCTCACCACTTATCTATAAACTCTAAGTCTAGATTAGTTAACTTTAGGGTATAAATGTATTTTTACTCTTTAATAAAATTTCTTTTGGTCATTTTTTTCATTGAGAGATATTTTTGCGATAAAAACTTAAAAAGGGATATCCTAGGAAATTTCTCTTTAAATTTTAGACTTTTAACTATAATTATTGAACTTAGATAAATTATAAATAATCATTTTTTTTACTTAACAATGTTTTATTTAATTTTTTTTGGTTTTATCAAGATTTGCAAAAATTTACTTATAATAATGTTTTTATTTTTCTATTTTTTTTTAATTAATATAATTATTCATATATATATACATAATTTTTTTATAAATTAGTACTCGATAAATTAATAAACATAATAAATTAGTAATTTTTTTCTATTTCTTAGTTAGGTTAATTCAAACTATGACACAAATCAATAAAATCATTAAAAAAAAATTTTAGAGAATCATATGTAAATATATGGTCTGATTAAAATCATAAACTAAACAAAACATTGTATTGTTTGTTTTATATCCACAATAAACCTAACTATTTATATCTACAATAAACCTAACTATTTATATCCACAATAAACCTAAATATATTTAAATTCTATGAAACATATTTCATATACAATAAATAATATAATAAAAGTAATATGAAACTCATTTTTAAAATTTAACTGATGTATATACAGTAAAAACAATTATTTCTATTTTATAAAAATATTATAAAATAGAAAAATCTTAAAAAGAATTTTTTTTATAAATTAATAACTCTAAAATGAATAAAATTTCATAGTCTCAACATTATTAATTTATAGAATTTTACTGCATGTTTAGAAGTATATTTCTAATAGATTTTGTTTTATAGAATGTGTCTTGTTATATATTAAATCCACTAAATTTATTTTAATAAGTAATAGTTAATCTTATAGCCAATATTCCACATCGTGTTTAAATTTAAATAAACTATACAAATTGGAAGCACGATTAATCGTCTATTTACAATGATCAGTGAATTTTTCTATAATCTAAATATATGTTTTGATGAAATGTTAAATTTATTAATCATCAAGCAATCTATCTAAATATTTAACTATGCATAACGTTTTATTTTTATTCAAATTTATGTTTTTAAAATACAATAACATAAGTATATTTATAAAATTAATTTTTAACTATTTATATCAAAATTTTATAATTTTTCAATCTAGTGGTTTAGATTTCTATTATAATTACCATTATATTATTTTGTTATTTTGCAATATTATATATTTGATTTAATTTTATTGTATGTAATCAAATTTAGTTATATTTTAGATAATTGATAATAATTAATATAATTATTATAATTAAAAAATAAAATATGATTAAATAAAAACAATAGAGTATATAAGTCATTTGTCTAAAAACTCATATAGATGGAAATAGAAATGAACAGACAAACAAAAATTTCTATTTTATAAAAATATTATAAAATAGAAAAATCTTAAAAGAATTTTTTTATAAAATTAATAACTCTAAAATGAATAAAATTTCATAGTCTCAACATTATTAATTTATAGAATTTTACTGCATGTTTAGAAGTATATTTCTAATAGATTTTGTTTTATAGAATGTGTCTTGTTATATATTAAATCCACTAAATTTATTTTAATAAGTAATAGTTAATCTTATAGCCAATATTCCACATCGTGTTTAAATTTAAATAAACTATACAAATTGGAAGCACGATTAATCGTCTATTTACAATGATCAGTGAATTTTTCTATAATCTAAATATATGTTTTGATGAAATGTTAAATTTATTAATCATCAAGCAATCTATCTAAATATTTAACTATGCATAACGTTTTATTTTTATTCAAATTTATGTTTTTAAAATACAATAACATAAGTATATTTATAAAATTAATTTTTAACTATTTATATCAAAATTTTATAATTTTTCAATCTAGTGGTTTAGATTTCTATTATAATTACCATTATATTATTTTGTTATTTTGCAATATTATATATTTGATTTAATTTTATTGTATGTAATCAAATTTAGTTATATTTTAGATAATTGATAATAATTAATATAATTATTATAATTAAAAAAATAAAATATGATTAAATAAAAACAATAGAGTATATAAGTCATTTGTCTAAAAACTCATATAGATGGAAATAGAAATGAACAGACAAACAAAAATTTATTTAGATGATCCATCTAAATAGAATAACGACCCATTGAAATGGAAAAAAGAACTTTCATGAATATTATCTATGTGATTCATTTGTATAGATCATCTGAATGAAGATGACACAAATATTGGTATTGGTTTTCATGAGGATTGCCACTAACTGGTTGTAATTTATATAAGAACACATATAGTCTCATATTTGCATTTTTATAGTAAAGAAATCGACACTGGTTGTGCATTTCCTTTGGATCCGGGCTTACACATGACTGATGTGGTAAAACCCAAAAAATTCCAGCATATAATAAAACACGATAAACATCCCCAATATAACTGACCAAATTTTGACATTCAAATAGAAAAAAAAGCGATCACTACAGACAACTAATTTATATTATATAAATTGTCTGAATAACTGCGTAAGATTTACCATACTGCTCTATTAGATGTCTTCATATGATAAGTAAATATTGTGGTCGCTGGGTACATCTTTCTCTTGAAGTGCCTTCTTATTGTACCCTGCAAATGCAACAATCAACTTGATTTAACAAGGTCCAAGTTTTATTTGTTTTTCCTCTTCTTTCCAGTGAAGGTAGCCATCAACTCAGCCACAAGCTTCTTGTCATTGTGCTTCCTCACATACTTGTTTAAGAAAGCTTCATCGGCAGTGGCCAAAACAGGCGACATTGTAGGGAGTTCACTTCCAAGCAATCCTTTAGTCATGAGAGCTTTGAGCACATTACATCTCGGTACAGTCCTCTTCTCCAGGCTGTATCCAAATACTGCAGGGGTTGAAACCACAGCCTTTAGTGGCCAATTCATCTCCTTCACCAGAAACTCAGTCTTCTCCTTCAACGACTCTGCAGATAATCCAATGAACTGAGGAAAGCGCTTCAAAATCACTGTCAAGTCACCCGTACTGAATCCAAGGCATAGAAGTGTATCAATGGCCTTCTCCATCTTCTCCTCTGAATAGCTAATACATTGTGGAAACTTCTCAATCAGTGAGAGGATCTCATCTTCCTGTAGTCCACACATCTTAAGGGTTTCAATCATCTGAGTTACCTTCTTCTCTGAATTATTCAAAAACGGAGGATACTTCTTGAACATTGCCCATACATCTTTCACATCAAAGCCTAACTCTACATAGAAACTGACTTTATCTTCTACTGCTTTGCTGCTATATCTTTGAACAATGCGTAAGGCTTTGACAAACTTTGAGGTGGTGGGATCAAAACCCATCTCAACAACCTTCTTGAGAGACTCTTTAAACTTCTCATTCCCACAGAGAAGTTGATGATCAGAGATAAGCAAAGGGAGTAACAACCGCTGAGGCACACCAAGATCTCTCAAAGCCGATACATTTCTGAGCTTATTCTCCTGCTGACTCCCATGCGGCAGAGAAGAAGGACGCAACTTTACGTACTTTGAACTCTTATCAGCTTCGATAACATCTCTGACGAAATCGTAATATACGCTGATAGATTTTTCCTTCTTCACTCCCAAGATTCTAGGAACTTTTGAAAGAGTCTCACTGAGCTCAGAGCTTGAAGCTCCTCTCGACTTTAAAAACTTAAGCTTGGGGCTAAGAGATCCCTCCGCATCTGCTGTAAGCAGCCGTGGATAGTTTGTAACGATGCTTGAGAGCTGAGAATCTGTGAACCCGTGACTTCTAAGTAGACTCAAAACAGAATCTGGGTTGCCCTTGTCCTCCAAGTTGACCTTCGTGGAGATGGTTTCTGAGAGTTTTCTAGTTAAACCCAGAGAATGGACGAGGTAGGACACAGTAAAGGTCTTTCCTTTTCGACCACCTTGAAGAGAGCTCACATCAGAGGAGAAAGCTGATGCATTTCGCAAAAGATTCACTAGATCTATCGAATTACGACATAGCTGTAACTCGATAGACCTTCTTCCATGGAGTATCAGAGAGAACATGACAGCACAATAGTAATGATTGAGACCGAACTATCTATTTCATGTCAGTGTGGAAGAAATCGAAATGCAAAATTGGATTTACCGAAAGGAGCAGATGAGAATCAAAGACAGAACCAAGATTCGTAATGGTCAAGACCGATCGTAAGGAACTCTCATCGATCAGTAAAATCATAGATCGAGCAGCAAAGTTTTGGGGGTTTTATTTTAGCCAAAAAAACTTTGGGGGTTTTTTGGATGTTAAACCCTAATTTCGTCATGATTCTAAAATGTGATGATCAAGAAGAGTATTGGGCTCTATTGGCCCAGATAATTTAGATCTCTTTACACTTATGCATCGTCCGGTGATTGACTAATAAAATTTATAACTTATCCTAAAACATATTTTGATACCACCAACACTACAAGAAAACACATGCTTAACGACGAAAATTAACGAGGAAAAACAATCCTCAGAATTTCGCCGAAGTTTACTAATTTAATTTACGTGAAAAATTAAAGTCATCGTTATTTCCTCGTAACGAACGACAAAACTGCTTAGGTCAAAAGTGGATGTAATTTTACGAGTATTTTACGAGGAAAAACTATTTCCTCGTAAATACGACGTAAACTTTCGTGGTATTTACGAGGGAATAGTTTACGATATTTAGCGAGGAAATTTTTGAATCCACCAACTTCATAGGTGTTACACGTTTTTTGCCCACCTAATTAATTTTCGTCAGAATTCATAGCAAAATTACAACTACCAGATTCAATTTTCCTATAAATATGGATGTTTGAACATCATTTTAAACACACCAACAACAAAAAGCGTGAAAGAAAAAAATGGCTGGCTCAGGACTATTTACGAAGTCATGGAAGTGGATGTATATGCATGAGATGCTAACGGAGAGTGACGAAAGAATACCTTGCGGTCCGGAGACATTTATGCATCAAGCGATTCAACACCGCCCAAGAAAGTGGTAAGATGTTACGTCCTTGTCGAATGCAACAATTGAACCGCAAACCGTGAAAATGTTTGGAAGCATTTAATAAATAGAAGTTTCACGGCAAATTACTATATCTGGTTTCAACATGGAGAAGGTTTTAATTATGATCAGAATGAAGCTAGTAGTAGTAATAGCAATTTTCAGAAAAAGAACCGGTTGATCATCATTTGCATAATGAACATAGTTACCATCGAGGAGATGGTAGATTATGATAGGGTTCATGATATGGTAGTTGATGCATTAAGTAGCTCATGATGAAGATGAAGAACCTAATATAGATGCAAAAAGTTTTACGAAATGTTAAGCGGCGAATCAACCACTTTACAGTGGTTGTAGAAAGTCTCTAAATTGTCGTTAGCTGCTAGAATGATGAATATTAAAACTGATCACAATCTACCTGAAAGTTGCATGAGCGAATGGGCGGACTTGTTTAAAGAGTATTTGCCGAAGACAATGTGTCCGCTGATTCTTATTATGAGATTCAAACCGGAATCTGGGTTGCCCTTGTCCTCCAAGTTGACCTTCGTGGAGATGGTTTCTGAGATTTCTAGTTAAACCCAGAGAATGGACGAGGTAGGACACAGTAAAGGTCTTTCCTTTTCGACCACCTTGAAGAGAGCTCACATCAGAGGAGAAAGCTTGCATTTCGCAAAGATTCACTAGATCTATCGAATTACGACATAGCTGTAACTCGATAGACCTTCTTCCATGGAGTATCAGAGAGAACATGACAGCACAATAGTAATGATTGAGACCGAACTATCTATTTCATGTCAGTGTGGAAGAAATCGAAATGTGGATTTACCGAAAGGAGCAGATGAGAAGAAAGACAGAACCAAGATTCGTAATGGTCAAGACCGATCGTAAGGAACTCTCATCGATCAGTAAAATCATAGATCGAGCAGCAAAGTTTTGGGGTTTTATTTTAGCCAAAAACTTTGGGGGTTTTGGATGTTAAACCCTAATTTCGTCATGATTCTAAAATGTGATGATCAAGAAGAGTATTGGGCTCTATTGGCCCAGATAATTTAGATCTCTTTACACTTATGCATCGTCCGGTGATTGACTAATAAAATTTATAACTTATCCTAAAACATATTTTGATACCACCAACACTACAAGAAAACACATGCTTAATTACGAAAATTAATTGCGTAATCCTAATTTGTTCGAAGCACATTTAATTTACGTGAAAAATTAAAGTCATCGTTATTTCCTCGTAACGAACGACAAACCGCTTGGCCGTAAAGTGGATGTAATTTTACGAGTATTTTACGAGGAAAACTATTTCCTCGTAAATACGACGTAAACTTTCGTGGTATTTACGAGGGAATAGTTTACGATATTTAGCGAGGAAATTTTGAATCCACCAACTTCATAGGTGTTACACGCTTTTTTGCCCACCTAATTAATTTTCGTCAGAATTCATAGCAAAATTACAACTACCAGATTCAATTTTCCTATAAATATGGATGTTTGAACATCATTTTAAACACACCAACAACAAAAACGGAAAGAAAAAAATGGCTGGCTCGGACTATTTACGAAGTCATGAAGTGGATGTATATGCATAGAGATGCTAACGGAGAGTGACGAAGAATACCTTATGGTCCGAGACATTTATGCATCAGCGATTCAACACCGCCCAAGAAAGTGGTAAGATGTTACGTCCTTGTCGAAATGCAACAATTGAACCGCAAACCGTGAAAATGTTTGGAAGCATTTAATAAATAGAAGTTTCACGCAAATTACTATATCGGTTTCAACATGGAGAAGGTTTTAATTATGATCAATGAAGCTAGTAGTAGTAATAGCAATTTTCGAAAAAGAACGGTTGATCATCATTTGCATAATGAACATAGTTACCATCGAGGAGATGGTAGATTATGATAGGGTTCATGATATGGTAGTTGATGCATTAAGTAGCTCATGATGAAGATGAAGAACCTAATATAGATGCAAAAAGTTTTACTTAAATGTTAAACGCGGCGAATCAACCACTTTACGCTGGTTGTAGAGAAGGTCTCTAAATTGTCGTTAGTCGCTAGAATGATGAATATTAAAACTGATCACATCTACCTGAAAGTTGCATGAACGAATGGGCGGACTTGTTTAAAGAGTATTTGCCGAAGACAATGTGTCCGCTGATTCTTATTATGAGATTCAAACCGGTTTATAGTCTTGGGTTGCCTTCGAGATGATAGATGTTTGCATCGACAACCGCATGATCTATTGGGGAGATGATGAGAAGCTAGAAGAATGTCGATTCTGCAAGAAGCCACGATTCAAGCCGCAAGGACGGGACGCATAGGGTACCGCATCAAAGGATGTGGTACCTACCAATTACAGACAGATTGAAAAGATTGTATCAATCGAGCGCATCGCTGGAAAGATGAGATGGCATGCCGAGCATACTCGAGCGGATGGTGACATGACTCATCCATCGATGCAAGAGCCTGGAAACATTTCAACAAAGTACATCCAGATTTCGCTAGCAATATCCGAATGTGTATCTCGGATTATGCACGATGGATTTAGTCCGCTCGAATGTCGGGAGACAATATTCATTGTGGCCAGTCTTTCTTACTCCATACAACCTGCCACCGAGATGTGCATGCAACGGAGTTACTATTCTTGACCATATTAATACCTGGTCCGAACCATCCAAAAGGTCCTGGATGTTTTCCTACAACCACCGATAAAAGAGTTGAAGGATTTGTGGTCAACAGGGTAAGGACGTATGACTGTTCAACGAAGACGAATTTTACGATGCGGCGATGCTTTTGTGGACCATAAGTGATTTCCTGCCTATGGATGTTGTCTGGATGGACTACACATGGGAGATTAGCTTGTCCATATTGTAATGGAACGACAGATGCTTCAACCAAGAATGGTAGGAAGACAAGTTGGTTTGATTGTCACCGTCGATTTCTTCCCATTGGCCATCCTTACCGAAGAAACAAGAATTTGTTTAGGCACAAAAGGGTTGTGAGAGACACTCCTCCATATCTAACGGAGAACAAATTGAAGCTAAATCGACTACTACGGAGCTAACGAAACAGTCATAGTGGTAATTGGCATGTCCCTCGTAATATGCCGATTCTTACGGTGTTCATCACAACTGGCACAAGAAGAGTATATTTTGGGAGTTGCCATATTGGAAGGATCTTCTTCTGCCACAACCTCGATGTGATGCATATAGAGAAGAATTTCTTTGAGAACATCATGAATACAATATTGAATGTCCCAGGGAAGACAAAAGACAACATAAAATCGAGGTTGGACTTGCCGGATATTTGCTTAAGAAGCGAGTTACATATTAAAAGCAATGGACAAGTTCCCGTTCCGATATTCAGATTATCTTCAGAAAAAAAGTCGGTGTTGTTCAACTGGGTGGCATCAGAAGTGAAGTTCCCCGATGGGTATGTTTCGAATCTCTCTAGATGTGTTGAAAAGGGTCAAAAGTTCTCCGGGATGAAGAGTCATGATTGTCATGTATTTATGCAACGACTACTGCCCTTTGCATTTGCGGAGCTACTTCCAACAAACGCATGAAGCACTTGCAGTGCGTGAGTGTATTATATCACAATAATTTACAAAATAATATATGACTAACAATGTGTTTAATTTTTTTGAATATAAAAGGCATTAGAGCATTTTTCGGGGATCCGAGCACACGCGACTCTTAAAGAAGAAGTTGTGGAACAGCTTCGGAGAACATTCCCATCTTATTGTGCAACTTGGAGAAGATATTTCCTCCCGATTTTTGACGCCATGGAGCATCTAGCTGTCCACCTCCCATATGAGGCATTGCTTCGTGGACCTGTACATTACGGATGGATGTATCAGATGAGCGAGCCATGAAATATTTGAAGGAAAAGCAAAGAACCTCGCCAAAGTTGAAGGTTCTATAATTGCTGGAAGTTTGACGGAAGAAGTTTTCACTTCACATCGTACTACTTTGCGTCAAAATGCATTACCGGAGAAGAGCTCCAAGAAGATATGATGATGGTGGTGTTGCGCCAACATATGCAGTTGCTGGTGTTCGGACATCTTTAGCCAGATTAGGCGACTTCGGTGGGAAGTCTAAAGAGGTTTGGTGGTCGAGTGAAGAAGACGCTCATAGTGCACACACCTATATTCTACTCAATTCGAAGATCCATTGATGCTATTTTGAAAGGTAACATATATTGACACTTCAAACACATATAAGTATAATTAATTGTATAATTGCGAGAGATTCATTCCTATAAAATGTGATTTTACAGCCTATTTGTTTCTCAAGTCGAAGAAACATTTCCTGGTATATCCACAAGTGAAGTTCCCGATGGGTATGTTTGAATCTCTCTAGATGTGTTGAAAAGGGTCAAAAGTTCTCCGGGATGAAGAGTCATGATTGTCATGTATTTATGCAGCGACTCTGCCCTTTGCATTTGCGGAGCTACTTCCAACAAGCGTACATGAAGCACTTGCAGTGCGTAGTGTATTATATCACAATAATTTACAAAATAATATATGACTAACAATGTGTTTAATTTTTTTGAATATAAAAGGCATTAGAGCATTTTTCGGGGATCCGAGCACACGACTCTTAAAGAAGAAGTTGTGGAACAGCTTGGAGAACATTCCCATCTTATTGTGCAACTTGGAAGATATTTCCTCCCGGATTTTTGGCGTCATGGAGCATCTAGCTGTCCACCTCCCATATGAGGCATTGCCGTGGACCTGTACATTACGGATGGATGTATCGGTATGAGCGAGCCATGAAATATTTGAAGGAAAAGCAAAGAACCTCGCCAAAGTTGAAGGTTCTATAATTGCTGGAAGTTTGACGGAAGAAGTTTCTCACTTCACATCGTACTACTTTGCGTCAAAATGCATTACGGAGAAGAGCTCCAAGAAGATATGATGATGGTGGTGTTCGCCAACATATGCAGTTGCTGGTGTTCGGACATCTTTAGCCAGATTAGGCGACTTCGGTGGGAAGTCTAAAGAGGTTTGGTGGTCGAGTGAAGAAGACGCTCATAGTGCACACACCTATATTCTACTCAATTCGAAGATCCATTGATGCGTTATTTTGAAAGGTAACATATATTGACACTTGAAACACATATAAGTATAATTAATTGTATAATTGCGAGATTCATTCCTATAAAATGTGATTTTACAGCCTATTTGTTTCTCAAGTCGAAGAAACATTTCCTGGTATATCCACAAGTGAAGTAGACAAAGGAAAGATCAACACTTCATTAAGTGGTTATGAATCAGGTATTAACTAAAACGTTTTTTCATACATTATATGTATTTCATTAACATTCTCTTTATTTTGCAGGTTGATTATGGCGGCGGCGATGAAGATTATCCTAAGTGGTTACAAGTAATTCAATCTCCACTTGTAAAGGTCACCACATCACGATGTATTTCACGAGGCTATACTTTTCATACATATGACTATGGTAGACAGCGGTGACCAGTAACTATGGAATATGTGTGAAAGGAAAACAGATTTCTACGGGATCTTGGCGGAGATTATTGAAGTCAATTTCCGGGATACTGAAGCTGAAATCGTCCTCTTCAAATGTGAATGGTTCGACCCGTCGTCAACAGAGGTGTTCGGTCTAACAAATTCGGTGTAGTTGATGTCAGCGGTGGGCGAAGGTACAACAAATTCGAGCCTTTCATCTTAGCTTCACAAGCAGACCAAGTTAGCTTCCTTCCATACCCTCGGATGAGAGATTCAGGTATAAATTGGTTAGCAGTGATCAAAGTTACACCTCGAGGGCCGAATCATCGTGGAGAAGAACCACCATTGCAAGAAGAACAGATAAATGAAGTTGAGGAACCTGAACAAGAAATTGATGACATCCTTCTCATTGATCCGCATAATCACGAAGTACGAAGATCTTACCGATGATGCCATAGACGAAGCTGTTGAAGACGAAGTTTAATGAAAATGATGATGTTTCTAGTGATGACGAGAATGTCGATGTATCCGATTGATGTATTTGTTTTATGAATAAGATGAGGAGTTTGTTTTATGAATAAGATAATGTGGGGTTTGTTTTATGAATAAGGTAATGCCGGAGTTTGTTTTATGAATAAGCAAATGTGGGAATTGTGGTTTGGAATGGAAATAAAGATGGGGTTTGGAGTATATGAAGTAGAAAATAAGGAACATGGGGTTTGGGGTTTCAGATTCAAGGGATTTACACATAACACTCGTTAATTTCACGTAACAAAAAATCATCGTAAAGGACTCGTAGGTCAACGAGGAAATAACGAGGAAATATAAAAATACGAACGCGGACTCGTTAATTCCACGTAGGACAAAATCGTCAGAAATACCACGCACGATGAATTCGCCGTAAAACCACGTAGGATGAAATCGCCGTAAATACAACGTGAAGACAACGAGGAAATAACGGCGAAACCTAAAATAAAGATGGGGTTTGGAATATATGAAGTAGAAAATAAGGAATATGGGGTTTGGGGTTTGGTTTGGGGTTTGGGGTTTGGGGTTTGGGGTTTCGGGTTTTTGGTTTCGGGTTTCGGGTTTAGGGGTTTGGGGTTTGGGGTTTAGGGTTCGGGTTTAGGGGTTCAGAGTTTGGGGTTCGGGTTTAGGGTTGGGGTTTGGGGTTTTGGGTTTTGGATTTGGGTTTGGTTTGGGGTTTGGGGTTTGAGTTTGGGGTTTCGGGTTTAGGGTTCGGGGTTTGGGGTTTGGGGTTTGGATTTGGGTTTTGGGGTTTAGTGTTTGGGTTTGGGGTTCTAGGATTTAACCATAACACTGCTAAAAATAACCACCTAAACTTAAAATTAAATATGGGGTTTGGAATATATGAAGTAGAAAATTAAAGATGGGGTTTGGGTTTTGGGTTTTGGGGTTTGGGCTTTGGGTTTGGGGTTGGGGTTTGGGGTTTAGGGGTTTGGGGTTTGGTATGGGGTTTGGGGTTTTGGGGTTTGGGGTTTCGGTTTGGGGTTTCGGTTTGGGCTTCGGGTTTGGGGTTTGGTTTGGGGTTTGGGGTTGGGGTTTAGGAATAACACCTAAACTTAAAATTAAATATGGGGTTTGGAATATATGAAGTAGAAAATTAAAGATGGGGTTTGGGTTTTGGGTTTGGGCTTCGGGTTTGGGGTTTTGGGTTTTGGTTTCGGTTTGGGCTTCGGGTTTGGGTTTGGGGTTGGGGTTTAGGGGTTTGGGGTTTGGGGTTCGGGGTTTGGGGTTTGGGCTTCGGGTTTGGGCTTCGGGTTTGGGGTTTGGGCTTCGGGTTTGGGGTTTAGGGGTTGGGGTTTAGGAATAACCACTGAAACTTAAAATTAAATATGGGGTTTGGAATATATGAAGTAGAAAATTAAAGATGGGGTTTGGGGTTTTGGGGTTTCGGTTTGGGCTTCGGGTTTGGGGTTTTGGGGTTTTGGGGTTCGGTTTGGGCTTCGGGTTTGGGTTTTGGGTTTGGGGTTTGGGGTTTCGGTATGGGGTTTCGGTATGGGGTTTCGGTTTCGATTCTAGGGATTTAAACATAACACTCGTTAATTCCACGTAGGATGAAATCGTCAGAAATACCACGCACGATGAATTCGCCGTAAAACCACGTAGGATGAAATCGCCGTAAATACAACGTGAAGACAACGAGGAAATAACGGCGAAACCTAAAATAAAGATGGGGTTTGGAATATATGAAGTAGAAAATAAGGAATATGGGGTTTGGGGTTGGGGTTTAGGGTTCGGGGTTTGGGGTTTGGGGTTTCGGGTTTTGGTTTGGGCTTCGGGTTTGGGTTTTGGGTTTGGGGTTTAGGGTTCGGGTTTAGGGGTTCAGAGTTTGGGGTTTCGGTTTAGGGTTCGGGGTTTGGGGTTTCGGCTCGGTTTGGGGTTCGGGGTTTGGGGTTCGGGGTTTGGGGTTTCGGTTTGGGGTTCGGGTTTAGGGTTCGGGGTTTGGGGTTTCGGTTTTGGTTTGGGCTTCGGGTTTGGGGTTTGGTTTGGGGTTTGGGGTTCTAGGATTTAACCATAACACTCGCTAAAAATAACCATCTAAACTTAAAATTAAATATGGGGTTTGGAATATATGAAGTAGAAAATAAGGAATATGGGGTTTGGGGTTTGGGGTTGGGGTTTGGGGTTTGGGGTTTGGGGTTTCGGTTTTGGTTTGGGGTTTTGGGGTTTAGGGGTTTGGGGTTTGGGGTTTAGGGTTCGGGTTTAGGGGTTCAGAGTTTGGGGTTTCGGTTTGGGCTTCGGCTCGGTTTGGGTTTTGGATTTGGGTTTTGGGGTTTCGGTTTGGGGTTCGAGTTTGGGGTTTCGGTTTAGGGGTCGGGGTTTGGGGTTCGGGTTTTGGTTTCGGTTTCGGGTTTCGGCTCTCGGGTTTGGGGTTCTAGGGATTTAACCATAACACTCGTTAAAATAACGAAACAAAATTAAATATGGGGTTTGGAATATATGAAGTAGAAAATTAAAGATGGGGGTTTGGGGTTTTGGGGTTTTGGGGTTTGGGCTTCGGGTTTGGGTTTGGGGTTGGGGTTTAGGGGTTTGAATTATGAGGTTTGGGGTTTGGGGTTGGGGTTTGGTTTTGGTTTGGGCTTCGGGTTTCGGGTTTCGGGTTTGGGGGTTGGGGTTTAGGAATAACGACGAAACTTAAAATTAAATATGGGGTTTGGAATATATGAAGTAGAAAATTAAAGATGGGGGTTTGGGTTTTGGGTTTCGGGTTTGGGCTTTCGGGTTTTGGGGTTTTGGGTTTTGGGTTTTGGGGTTTGGGCTTCGGGTTTGGGGTTTTGGGTATTGGGGTTTGGGGTTTGGTATGGGGTTTGAATTATGGGGTTTGGGGTTTGGATTCTAGGGATTTAAACATAACACTCGTTAATTCCACGTAGGATGAAATCGTCGTAAATACCACGTAAGCATAAATCGTCGTAAAGACCACGTAACCAGAAATCGTCGTAAAGACCACATAAAAAGATTTAAACATAAAATATGTTAATTCCACGTAAGCATAAATCGTCGTAAATACCTCGTAGTGTAAAAACTAGAAAAAAGGAAAAAGGATCAAAATACCAGAATAACATGTGGCAAGACTTCCAGCAATTATAATACGTAAGTCTCGCCCACATGAATTCTAATATCTTATCCTTTTCCTATTTTTTCAAATATTTATAATTTGAATATGATTTTCTGAGGAATGTGATTTCAGATAGGTGTGTGATTTGGGAGTTTATGTGTGGTTTGAGAATGAAAGTTGTGGGTATATTTATAGGAAAGCAAGCCTCGTTAATTCCACGTAGGCAAAATCGTCGTTAATACCTCGTGAACAAAAACACGGCCTTTGTGATTCCTCGCAATTTCCTCGTAAAAAAACACGGCCTTTGTAACTGCCGCTATTTCGTCGTAAACTTACGGCCAATTTCAACGATATGTAATCTTATATATACACCCGGCGCTCACTCTTTCTTTCCTCTCTACTTCCTCTCTACTTCCTCTCCATTTCAGTAGCAATGGTAAGCCTCTCGATTCCTCTCTAATTTGGTTAGTTTAGGATAGATTAGGTGGTTAGTATAGGAATTTAGATAGGTTTATGGATTTTATGTTATTTAGTGTTGATTAGGTGGATAATGTTGGGAAATATATTGTTGATGTTAATTTTAAAAATTTCATTTTTTCCAAGGTTCGAAAAGGAAGACTTCTGCCCATTCTGAGAGAGATCTTGGTGAGCGGTGTCGTTTAGACCCGGCCTCTTCTTCGCTCAGTTCTTGGGCCAGGAGACTGTTCCCGAGACTCAGTACACTCAGAGAGTCTCGGTCTACTTCTTCTAGTGCACCATCGGCTCCTCATGTGCCTCCTCCGATGCTTCCTCCTGTGCCTCCTCCGATGGCACCTCCGATGGTCGCCGATATTCATCCTGATCTGATGGTGCCTCCGAGTGCTCCTTACTCGCAGTACACTGTAGAGGACATTCTCGATCTGCCAGGCAGAGAAGGTTTACCAGTCATCGATCCAGACCAACCGGACGAACGTTGTGGTTTGTTGCATTAATTTTTTAATTCGCTTAAATTTCTTTTATAACATTAAAAATAATTTATATTTTAAATTTGTATTTTCCGGTGGGGGTTGGCGGATGTCTTGCATCGGACGTAACCGACACGATCAAGGGTTACTTCTCCATGGCACATCCAAACCGAGTAAGACGCCTCACCACGCCGAAAGATGTGGTTCAAAATTTACTGTAAGTTTCTATTAATTAATTATATATATTTTAATTTTTTCATGATTTATATATATACTTTCTAAAAAACTAATTGTTAATTTATTTTTTCCAACAGCAAAAATATAATTGGGCCTTGGGGATCACTGAGAGGGTGAGGAAGAAGTTTTACGCGAAAGCGAAAGTTTGCTTGTTGGACACGGTCTCCAACTAGAAGGGTGACTGGATCGTGAAGGGGTATGGCGTGGCAAACACGCTGAGCTCACCACGGATGTGTGGGATGGCCTCATCCGTTATTGGCCTTCCTGATTCCATTAGAATCGCCCAGACTTGCTCTAACTCCCGTAACACGGTCGATGAGCACGGGAACGGGCCGATGCTTCACACTACGGGCCAAAAACCCCACGCCGGTGTCCCTTTGGAAATGATAATTAAATATTTTATTAAATAATTTTTTTAATACATATATTAATTTATTCTAACTTTCTTAACTGTTTTTTAGGCCAAAGAGACGGGACATCTCCCGTCTCTTATGGAACTTTACGAGAGGACCCACAAGAATAAGGCAGGCGTATTTGTAGATGGCAAGTCCGAGCAAATCTACAACGACGTAGTTGCTCGGGTTGAAGACCGCCAGACTCAGCTGACCCAGCAGTCTACCGACGGATTACCCGTCACCTTATCCACACTTGAAGTGGATAAGATTTACGAGGAGGTAAATTTTCAAAAAAATTAATTTTTAATTATTCATTTAATTTAACTTTAAATTTTTACTTAAAATATTTATTTTTTGTTTTTAAGGTTGTCCCTAAAAAAAAGGGACGGACGTTGGGTATTGGTTCCGTCAACGATGTTCCGAGGCGACATCGTCTTATGGTCAGCGACGGGATGATGAAGTCACGAGCTGCGTAGAGTCCGCCAGCTGCGCAGAACGAGTTGACCGCGACAAAATCTCGTATGGGTGGAGTCGAGGGCTTGGACGTTATTATACACAACCGAATGGGAGTCCATGTTGAGGAACATGCGACAACAACATCCCATTCAAGGCGAGTCATCCGACGCATAATAACGGGCGGATGTTACGAGGAGGAGTGATGAACTACCGGCGATGAAGCGACCCTTAGTTTTTTGGTTGTTGTATTATATAAATTCAAAACTTATTTATATATAAAATATTTTCATATTGATTTATTTTTATTTTGAATTTTAATTTATTATTAAATTAAATAATTTTTTAATACATATATTAATTTTAAAAATTTCATTTTTTCCAAGGTTCGAAAAGGAAGACTTACGCCCATTCTGAGAGATCTTCGGTGGTAGTCGTTTAGACCCGGCCTCTTCTTCCGCTCAGTTCTTGGGCGGGGAGACTGTTCCCGAGACTCAGTACACTCGAGAGAGTCTCTGGTCTACTTCTTCTAGTGCACCATCGGCTCCTCATGTGCCTCCTCCGATGCTTCCTCACTTGCCTCCTCCGATGGCACCTCCGATGGTCGCCGATATTCATCCTGATCTGATGGTGCCTCCGAGTGCTCCTTTTCGCGAGTACCTTGTAGAGGACATTCTCACCGCCGTGCAGAAGGTTTACCAGTCATCGATCCGACCAACCGGACGGAACGTTGTGGTTTGTTGCATTAATTTTTAATTCGTTTAAATTTCTTTTATAACATTAAAAATAATTTATATTTTAAATTTGTATTTTCCGTGGGGGTTGACGGATGTCTTGCATCGGACGTAACCGACACGATCAAGGGTTACTTCTCCATGGCACATCCAAACCGAGTAAGACGCCTCACTACGTCGAGAAAGATGTGGTTCAAAATTCTGTTGTAAGTTTCTATTAATTAATTATATATATTTTAATTTTTCATGATTTATATATATACTTTCTAAAAACTAATTGTTAATTTATTTTTTCCAACAGCAAAAATATAATTGGGCCTTGGGGATCACTGAGAGGGTGAGGAAGAAGTTTCTGTAGCGAAAGTTTGCTTGTTGGACACGGTCTCCAACTAGAAGGGTGACTGGATCGTGAAGGGGTATGGCGTGGCAAACACGCTGAGCTCACCACGGATGTGTGGGATGGCCTCATCCGTTATTGGCCTTCCTGATTCCATTAGAATCGCCCGAGACTTGCTCTAACTCCGTAACACGGTCGATGAGCACGGAACGGGCCGATGCTTCACACTACGGGCCAAAACCCCACGGGTGTCCCTTTGGAAATGATAATTAAATATTTTATTAAATAATTTTTTAATACATATATTAATTTATTCTAACTTTCTTAACTGTTTTAGGCCAAAGAGGCGGGACATCTCCGTCTCTTATGGAACTTTCTGAGAGGACCCACAAGAATAAGGCGGTATTTGTAGATGGCAAGTCCGAGCAAATCTACAACGACGTAGTTGCTTTCGGGTTGAAGACCGCCGGACTCAGCTGACCAGCAGTCTACCGACGGATTACCCGTCACCTTATCCACACTTGAAGTGGATAAGATTTACGAGGAGGTAAATTTTCAAAAAAATTAATTTTTAATTATTCATTTAATTTAACTTTAAATTTTTACTTAAAATATTTATTTTTTGTTTTTAAGGTTGTCCCTAAAAAAAGGGACGGGCGTTGGGTATTGGTTCCGTCAGCGATGTTCGAGGCGACATCGTCTTATGGTCAGCGACGGGATGATGAAGTCCGCGGAGCTGCGTGAAAGTCCGCTCAGCTGCGTAACGAGTTGACCGCGACAAAATCTCGTATGGGTGGAGTCGAGGGCTTCTTGGACGTTATTGCGGCCACAAATCCGGAATGGGAGTCCATGTTGAGGAACATGCGACAACAACATCCCATTCAAGGCGAGTCATCCGACGTACATAACGAGGCGGATGTTACGAGGAGGAGTGATGAATTCTACCGGGCGATGAACGACCCTTAGTTTTTTTTTTTGGTTGTTGTATTATATAAATTCAAAACTTATTTATATATAAAATATTTTCATATTGATTTATTTTTATTTTGAATTTTAATTTATTATTAAATTAAATAATTTTATTTATTTTTTAATTATATTTTTAAATTCTGTAAAATAATAAAAACGAAGTAAATTCGTAGCCAATGTACGACCTCTTTACGTGGAAACCTTACGAGGAAATGACGAGAAACATTTAACGAGTAGTTTACGAGGAATCATTTACGAGGAAATAACGAGGAAAAGTTTACGACCATTTTACGAGGAAATCATTTCGTGGTTGTTACGTGTATTTTGCGAGGAAACTCTTTCAAGGTATTTACGTGTAGGTTACGTGGAACTATTTTCGAGGTATTATAGCGACGTCCTTACGTGGAATATTGACGTGGTCTTTACGACGAATCGTCCTACTTCGTCTTTACGACGAAATATATTCCTCGCTAAGTTACGACGAATTAGCGAGGAAATATGTGTTACGACAGACGTGTAACGAGCAAACGCGTTTCCTCGCTAATTCGTCGTAAAGCTTTTTTTATGACGAATTAGCGAGGAAAACCGCCTTCGTTAAGATTATGTTTTCTTGTAGTGCAATGTTTTAAAAACCCGACGGGATACTGGCTCGATGTTGTTAGCTACTGGTTGAATTGTTGGATCGGTTCAATCAGTAGAATCTGATTTTCTGATTTAAAAAAAAAGTATATCGATAATCATATATTGTGTTTCAAAAAAAAAAGATAATCATATATTCACACTATAGGAACCTGAAAAAGAGTTATACATATGATATGTTCTCTGCTCGTAACTAGAAAAATATAACTAGAAAAAAATAATAAACATAAATTTAGATATCTATACTATTATTTGAAAAGTAAATTTTGTTTATTTGTCATATTTTTCATGATTTTAAGTAATTTTGTTTATTTATCGTATTCTCAATAATTTTAGATAATTTTGCTTATTTGTTTATATGATTTTAATTAATTTTGATTATTTGTCATGTTTTTATTAGGTTTTGTATTTTTTATCTCTTCCAAGGTATTTACGTGTAGGTTACGTGGAACTATTTTCGGTATTATAGCGGCGTCCTTCGTGGAATATTGGCGTGGTCTTTACGACGAATCGTCCTACTGTCTTTACGACGAAATATATTCCTCGCTAAGTTACGCACTAATTAGCGAGGAAATATGTGTTACGACAGACGTGTAACGAGCAAAGCGTTTCCTCGCTAATTAATCGTAAAGCTTTTTATGGCCAATTAGCGAGGAAAACCGCCTTCGTTAAGATTATGTTTTCTTGTAGTGCAATGTTTTAAAACCCGACGGGATACTGGCTCGATGTTGTTAGCTACTGGTTGAATTGTTGGATCGGTTCAATCAGTAGAATCTGATTTTCTGATTTAAAAAAAAAGTATATCGATAATCATATATTGTGTTTCAAAAAAAAAAGATAATCATATATTCACACTATAGGAACCTGAAAAAGAGTTATACATATGATATGTTCTCTGCTCGTAACTAGAAAAATATAACTAGAAAAAAATAATAAACATAAATTTAGATATCTATACTATTATTTGAAAAGTAAATTTTGTTTATTTGTCATATTTTTCATGATTTTAAGTAATTTTGTTTATTTATCGTATTCTCAATAATTTTAGATAATTTTGCTTATTTGTTTATATGATTTTAATTAATTTTGATTATTTGTCATGTTTTTATTAGGTTTTTGTATTTTTTATCTCTTCCATAATTTCAGGTAATTTTGTTTATTTGTCATATTCTCAATAACTTTAGGATTTTAGGTAATTTTGCATATTTGTCATATTTTACATGATTTTAGTTAATTTTGATTATTTGTAATGTTTTTTTTAGGTTTTAGTTAACTCATTGATTTATTATTAGTTCTAGCTTAGTCCTAATTTATTATTAATTTTAAACTGAATTGTTAATTTATTAGATTAAATTATATAACTATTTTAAACTTGTAATTAGCTGTATAATCATTTTGCTTAGTTTTGGAATTTTGACGAGTTAGGACTAATTCTCATTATTCTGTTTGTTACGGTATATTTAAAATAATACTTTTTGGGATTCCGACTTTAATCTATCTTTTATTATAGTTTATAGTTTATAGTTTAATAATAGCTAAATAATGTGTAAGTGATATTTATTGTAGTTTATATCATATTAAAATTATATTAGTATTTAAGTGCTATTACACAGAACTATGATGCCGATTTTACTTAGTATCCATCTTAATATTGTATTATACTAGTTTTATTGTCTCATCGTATGTTTGATGGATAATACACACAAAACTTATAAACTTTAATTCATCCTCAAATAATACGCACTTTCAAGTGATGCCTTTTTGAAAGGAACCCCGATTCTATTATTTTTATTGGAGATATAGATTTGGCTAAAAATTGTTACAAGATTAAAGTTAAGCTGTTGAAACTTTGGAATACATGGAAAAAAATTGTTTCGATTAAATTTGTGTTGGTTGATATCATTGTTAACATAATATTTTTCTTTTGTTATTGATTCACATAAATCATACAATTTGGTGTTAGTCACTTATTTTTGTAATTTAATTTTTAAGAGACAAGGATTCTTGCTTCTATTAATGAACGTTCTTGGTAACTTTCGATCTAAAAATTATCTCAAATGAATTCATTTGCTTTGAGTAATTTTACCATCGGTGATTATACCAAAAAGTATAGAGTGTACCATCATCCTTAAGATAAGTTTTATATAACAACTAATCACTTCTTGTGATGATTTTCCGAAAGATTTGGCAATTAATCATTTCAAAGAATTAAAAAATATTGGGACGTCAATATGAAAAGAAAGCCTCGGTAAGTTTTCTATATCATTTTTTTTGTTTGTTGATGTGTCATATTTATTTCTGTTTGTTCATCAGTTCTTCGTTATAATGTTTTATTTTTTAGACATTATTGGTGTGTTTTAGGCATTATTGGTGAAGTTGTTAATGTTAGAACTTTAAAAGATCTCATTGCAAAAGAAAGATCTTTAACTAAGTTAGAATTAAATATTCGTGACACATAGGTTTTACTAGCGCTTAATTTAATTTTATATTATTTTATTTTTATAACGTGATGTTAGTTTGAATTATTAATATTTAGTGATACACGTTTAACATGTACACAAATATGCAAAGCAAGTATCTATTTTTTTTAAATCGGTCCTAAAAATTACATGTGATATGTATTATTGAATTTTCACTACAAGAAAACAAGACCTTAACGACTACAATATTTGTAGCTAGTTGGTCGTAATATGGGCATTACGACCAATTAACTTCGAAAATCAATTGGTCGTTAGAAGCTGGTTGTAATTAATTATTAGAGGCACATTGGTCGTAGTATTAAGACTAGACATATTAGTCGTAAATCAGACGTAACTTTACGACTCAAACTGTTGGTCGTAAGTTAATCGTAAATACATTGGTCGTAAAAGTGACGTGTATTTACGTCTCATATATTAGTCGTACAGTGGTCGTAACCTTACGATCAATTTACCTCTAATGTCGATGTTTATTAGTCGTAAGGTAACGACCACTTTACATCGACTTTAGATGTTCATTGGTCGTAAATTTGACCAACTTTATTTATTTATTTTTGAATTTTGTATTTATTTACAAATTTTATATATTAATTAAAATCAAATATTTAAATTTAGTTTGATTTAATTTTTTAAAATTTGATAAAATTAAAAGAAAATATCTAACATCCGTAAACATAATAATATCCATAATATAAAACATTCAAAATAAAAATTAATTAAAACCGAAAAAACTAAGCATTAAGGTTTATTTTGTCTACCGCCAGCCATAGCAATATCGTCAATCTGAAAAAGAAAAAAAAAGATGGTTATAAACAATTCAAATTTTTTATATAAAATAATCTAAAACCTATTCTAATTCCATCATAATCTAACTCCATCCTAATCTACTTCCATCCTAAACTAATTCCAAACCTAATCTAATCACCTAACTAACCATCTAAAACTAAAAAAAAAAAAAAAACCTTACCTAGAGAGAGAAGGGAAGTCGTCGTTAGAGAGAAGAGAATGAGCAACCAAATGACTTCGAGGTCTGAGTATATATAGAGTTTTGGTATTAGTCGTAAATGGGTTGTAATATTACGACCAATGAGAGACTAGCGGTCGTAAAGGAGACGTAAATTTACGACCAATGGGGGACCAAATAATATTACGACCAATTAGGGACTAAATAATTTTTTTAATTTATGACCAATTAAGGACTAATAGTCGTAAAGAAGAATTAAAATTACGACCAACGTGGGACGAAGTCCTTTACGACCAATTAGGGACTACCGTTGTAATATTTGAAAAAAAAGAAGAAAGATACTGGAATCACAAGTGGGAAGAGACAAAGCGAGACCTACATTTATACGTAGGTCTCGCCTTGTCTCCTCCCACTTGTGATTCCAGTATCTTTCTTCTCTTTTTTTCAAATATTTCTAAAAATTTTCTCTGATTTGAGAAGCAAACTGGTGAGTATTTATAGGAAATTTCGAAAGATATTACGACCAATTAGGGACCATTCAAGCAGTTTAGTCGTAACTGAGTCATAATGCTACTTACTCAAGTAGGGACCAAAAAGACGACCAATTAGCTTCGACTACTTTATTCCATTAGGGACCAATAAGGGACTGTTCTACCAGTTTAGTCGTACGTTAGATGTAAATTAACGACTAAATAGCTTCGAATATGTTTATTCTTATTTTAGATTAGTCGTACTTTACGACTAATTAGCTTTGTTTTGTGTTTATACCCTAAAACCGAAACCCCAAACCCCAAACATCATAAGTTTTATACACTTCTAAACCCCAAAGTACTAAGATTTTTTTTTTAAACTAAGTTCATATATAATTGAGCAAACATGATAATAAGTTATATATTATTTGTAATGCAATAGAAAGAATTTAATAATATAATAAAACACAAACACTGTAACATAATCAAACTCGATCACTCGTCATCAGAAACATCATCCACTTCATCATTTTCTTCAAATTCATCTTCGTTGGCTTCGTTTGTTGCATCGTCTGGAAGTTCTTAATATCTCTTGTTGTGTAGATCAACAAGTAAGATATCATTTGTAGCTTGCTCTGGTACTTCTACTTCATTTATGGCATCTTCTTGTAAAGGTGGTTGTTCATCAGTCAAGACTCGGCCCCGAGGTGTAACTTTATAGCGGCTAACCAAGATATTCCAGATTGTCTGATCCTCAGGTATGCAATATGTAGGGTTCAAATTTGTTGTACCTCCGTGTAGTATTTATATCAACAACTCCAAACTTGTTATGCTGAACACCTCTATTGACGGTGGGGTCAAACCAGTCACATTTGAAGAGAACGCATATTTCAGCTTCACCAGGCCGGGGAACTCCACTTCGATGATCTCTTGTAAGATTCCATAGAAATCAGTTTCACCTTTCACACATACTCCATAGTTCATTGTTGCTCGCCGACTTCCATATTCAAACATACATGCGTTTTTAACCACTTCACAAAATGTTGATCTTTCCTTTTGTTGAGATCATTGGTTGATATCTCTGGTATAGCTTCTTCGACTTGTGGTAGACCATGGATTTTACCTATTATTGGCCATGGTTTATAAGTGTTTTAAGATACATTTACTACTATATAGAGTCTATTTAGAGTATTTACAGGTCCAAGTACTATTTGCAAGAAAATGATGTATTTGGAGCTATTTGGAGATCTTTTGAGCTTCGTTGGAAGCAAGAGATAGTCGACGGTCGCAACTCAGTATCGACCGACAGTTACCACCAAATATCGATCGATGTTTGGTCCCTCGTATCGATCGATTATGAAGCCATCCGAGAATTAATGACAAATCAGAAGATTTCAAGTTTCACAAAAGTCTTAATAATTACATCATTAGTCCCTAGCCGCCTGTTAGGCTATTTATTAGGGTTTTGTATCATTTTAGAGGCAGATTGGCCTAGAGACCATTTTAGACCTAGTTTGGAGGAGGCAAGAAGCCAACATTGAAAAAGGAGAGCTTAGGATTGGAGAGATAGACTATCTACTGCAAAACAGAGAGATCTTGAACTCCCTTGCTTTCATTATTTCTGTTACTTTTACTGTTTATTTTATCTAAGTATTATTCAGACCATCATAACTATGTATTTAATGAATATGCCTGAGTAGTCCTTACTGTTAGATTTAGGTTTCTCAAATGGGTTGATAAATGTAATACTGACACAACAATTGTTAGAATGTTTAGAAATATAGTTCATTCATCTAGTTGTGCTTAAAGCTAAGTTTAAGATTGATCACCCTTTAAACTTAGATCTTAGGATTAATTGGGATCAAGCCATTGCTTGACTCAATACCTGAAAATAACTAGAATGATCTAACTGACTAGATACAGACGAGAGTTGGTCTAGTGAGTTAGAGAATACAAATCAAACCTGTCCGTAAAGCTTTCTAGAAGAAGTATCGATCGACGCATCGATCGCCCTGTCGATCGATATTTTGAAAGGTGTATCGATCGATATTCACAAAGAAATATCGATCGACACTTTCTCGTGATTAAAATACAAGATTCGAGATCCAGATTAGATGATCAAACAGATTATACCTTAGTTTGAATTCAAGAACAATTAATATCAATAAATACCTAAATTTCCCAAATTAAGTTTTACTTATCATACCTGAGAATATACCTGAATCTAGCTAATTCAACCAACTGTTAACAACCTCAAAACAATCAATCGAGCAATAAAGTTGCTCACCAATCCATTTATTGTTTTTAAAACCTATAAATCATTCAAATCTAGATTTATTTCAAGACCATAATCTATCGTGTAATCCTAGAGTCTCTGTGGATTCGATCCCTAAGTACTACATCCGAACCTCTTATTTGAGAGAGTAATTCACTCCTTAGGGTAATTTGAGTGATATCAAATTTGGCGCCGTTGCCGGGTACTCTTTCTTATTACCATTAGATTAAGTTTTGAATTTAATCTAGATTTTGTTACTAAATTTGCTAAAAGTTTTTCTCTTTTTCTGCTGACACATGAGCTTCAAGATGAAAAACATGGATTTTGGCCGGACATCGATCGACGAAGCGAGAGCAATATCGAGCGACAAGTCGACAGAAATATCGGTCGACGACGAACATCAAACATCAATCGACAGCACCCCGCCAGAAGCAGGTAAGTATTCTCTTACCGATGATGTTAATGAAAGAGTAGTCCTAGGAGAACCTAAAGGTCAAATAAGCAACGCAAATAACCAAATTATGAATGAACAGGGGACTGAAATCCCTATTCAAATTAAATCTATCTCATAAAGAGATAATGAATGGAAATTGCCTTTGCAAGACTACTTAAACCCTGGAAGGACCTATTCCAATAGGTCCGCAATTAGACTACCAAAATATGATACCAAGAAATCCGGGATCAGTCGAATACTTAATTATGGTACGCCAAAATCCTTTCGTGGGACCATCTCAGAGCGACCGACGATCGACGCCTCTGTCGATCGATATTTTGAAGGTGTATCGATCGATATTCACAAAGAAATATCGATCGACACTTTCTCGTGATTAAAATACAAGATTCGAGATCCAGATTAGATGATCAAACAGATTATACCTTAGTTTGAATTCAAGAACAATTAATATCAATAAATACCTAAATTTCCCAAATTAAGTTTTACTTATCATACCTGAGAATATACCTGAATCTAGCTAATTCAACCAACTGTTAACAACCTCAAAACAATCAATCGAGCAATAAAGTTGCTCACCAATCCATTTATTGTTTTTAAAACCTATAAATCATTCAAATCTAGATTTATTTCAAGACCATAATCTATCGTGTAATCCTAGAGTCTCGTGGATTCGATCCCTAAGTACTACATCCGAACCTCTTATTTGAGAGAGTAATTCACTCCTTAGGGTAATTTGAGTGATATCAAATTTGGCGCCGTTGCCGGGTACTCTTTCTTATTACCATTAGATTAAGTTTTGAATTTAATCTAGATTTTGTTACTAAATTTGCTAAAAGTTTTTCTCTCTTTTTCTGCTGACACATGAGCTTCAAGATGAAAAACATGGATTTTGGCCGGACATCGATCGACGAAGCGAGAGCAATATCGAGCGACAAGTCGACAGAAATATCGGTCGACGACGAACATCAAACATCAATCGACAGCACTCGCCGTAAGCAGGTAAGTATTCTCTTACCGATGATGTTAATGAAAGAGTAGTCCTAGGAGAACCTAAAGGTCAAATAAGCAACGCAAATAACCAAATTATGAATGAACAGGGGACTGAAATCCCTATTCAAATTAAATCTATCTCATAAAGAGATAATGAATGGAAATTGCCTTTGCAAGACTACTTAAACCCTGGAAGGACCTATTCCAATAGGTCCGCAATTAGACTACCAAAATATGATACCAAGAAATCCGGGATCAGTCCCGAATACTTAATTATGGTACGTCAAAATCCTTTCTGTGGGACCATCTCAGAGCGACCGCACGATCACATCGGGTATCTAGAAGAATTGATGAATGATGAATACAATCGTTGTAAACTCTTTCCATTTTCCTTAGAAGGCAACACCCGAAAATGGCTAGACCAAATACCAACATGATCTTTGACCTGTTGGAAGGAGATAAGGAGTGCCTTTATCAATCAATTTTTTTGATGAAACGCACTACTGGGATATAAGGAAGAAAATCTTCACTTTCCATCAAGGTCCACGGGAATCATTCAGAAACGCATGAGAGAGATTCAAGAGCTACCAACTTGAATTCCCCCACCATGGCTATTCAGAGCCACAACTAATTAATACCTTTTACGGAGGTATTAATCTTCATTACCAAATTACGCTTGACACAACCAGTGAAGGGAACTTCAGTACCAGGAACCTTGAAGAAGCGAAGCGTTTGATCAAGAATATAGCTACGGATAGATCCCACAAAATGATGGACGAAGAGTTAGGAAGGAAAGTTGACTCAGTTGACGAATCACCCTTACTCGAAATTAAAGAACATCTAGACTCACCCCATCCTGCTCTTGAGGGACAGAGCCAATATGGGATTTACCAAATTGATGATGATACCCTATCTGAACTAGAACAGCAAATAGATTTCGTAGATAGCCAAACCTTTAAAAATAATTACCTTAACCCCGATAGCTTTACCCAAAATTACGATGCTACTGTTGGATCGCGCGGAGGCAGAGCGAAATTTAGGCTAAACCAAGCTTTCACGGGAAATCGCAAATTGCCACTGACCTGAACGAAAAAATAGACATAATCTTCAGTTATCTGATGAGGAAGTTTGACGTTTTAAATGAACACATTAAGAGACTGGACTGTCAGGTAGCGGAAAACGCAACTTTTATCAAAAGAGAGACAGGACGTCTCCCTGGGCGGATTGACGCGAACCCGAAACGTAAAGTTAATGCTGTGTTATTAAGAAGCGGAAAACACATCATTTTGAGGGCAATAGAAATCAACAACACAGAGAAACATGCTGTAGTTGAGGAAGCCAGTGAAAGTAGGTCACGCCCTATAATCCTTGATGATCCCAACACCGAGTCAGAAATACCTCGAGAAAATGAGCGGCCCAACACTGAGAAAGAGGCCATCGACCTCGAGGAAGGAGAAGGAGGATTGGAAGAAGATTTCGAAATCGATCGACAAGAAAGAACAAACGTCGATCGACAAACCACGGTGAATATCGATCGACACTCTGGAAACAATGTCGATCGACTCTCGACTCCTGCTGAACCAGCCGTAGAAAGAGTGTATAGGACTCTACCACCCTTCCCTCCTAACAAGATGCAGACTAAGCGATAGCTAGACAGAGCGATCTACAAGAAAGCATTCGATAAGATCACGTTGGAAATGCCATTGAGTGATGCGATTAAAGTATCACCTTCGATAAAAAAATATGTAACAGATATGGTATCCAACAGTTTTCTAGCCGCTGAGTGCAGCGTCATGATGGTTTCAGAGGAAGTAAGTGCAATAATCCAAGGCGAGATCCGATCAAGAGACCCGATCCGGGCAGTTTTGTTTTGGATTGCAATATACGAAACAAAAATTTTCCTCGATCCCTTTTTGACCTAGGTTCTAGCGTGAACCTCATGCCACATTCTGTCGCAATATCCCTAGGATACGACAAGTTCAAACCTACCAAAATAACTTTGGTTCTGGCCAATAGATCCGTTAGATTGCCTGAGGGAGTGTTTGACGACGTGCTAATAAGAATTAACGGCTGTTACGTTCCAACGGATTTCGTAGTATTGAAATACCAGAATGAACCAAAGGATCCCCTTATTTTAGGTAGACCATTCCTAGCTACTGCAGGTGCGATAATTGATGTCAAGGAGGGTAGGATATGTCTAAACATTGGAAACATTCCGATGACTTTCGACATGGATGTTGGGCTCAAAATCGGTCACGACGGAATCAATGTCTGAAAGTCCGTAAAAATCGGCATGAACGTTTTTACGAAAAATAAATCTTCTAAGAAGATTTATTTTTACAAAGAATCTTGCGGAGAAAACACATTCACGAAAAATCGGAGAATGACTCGAACAAGGTTGCCGCGTAGCAACCAGCGCACAAGCTGGTCGCTACGTTGAGACTGAGCACGTGCACGGCTCGGTCGCTACGTAGTGACCGAGCTCTCACCGAAGCTCGGTCGCTAGATGTTGGGGTCGAAAATGGTTACGACGAAGTTAACGTCCAAATTCCCACAGAATACTAGTATGTCTTTCCGCAACAAATCATGCTCGGTCAAGAAAACGTCGCAACGTATGTTCCCGAGATAAAGCTTCGTTCGAATTCTATTTAGATCAAACATAAGCCATCGAAAACATACCCAGAAAAGATACGGATAGGTCCGAGTATGACGATCAGAACACGGACAAACCAAGCTCGGTCATTACGCAACTACCGCACATGCACGCTGTCCGGTCGCTACGTTGCGACCGAGCTCTTCCGAAACGTCGATACGACATTAGTCCATGCATTCTTGTCTACCCTTCGATGCTATCTCCCGAAGACCGTAGCGGACCCATTTCATGTTTTCCGCCATTCTAAGTCATCGATCAAACTTTACGGTAAAAACCGCAGAAAGTTCGTTTTTTATCGAAAGAAGCCGTAATAAACGCTTCGAGTCAGAAGACGGCCCAAAGGAACCTAAGACATGACTCGAGGCCCAACTTACGATTTCTAAACCAACAGCCCGTAAGCCGCATGACGGTTTACGCTTGGTTCGCAAGGAAAGATAAATCTCAAGTTTCCGCGGATAAATACGAAATTTTGAAGATAATTACGAAGATTGGAAAAAATGGAATATCTCTATTTTTATGCTATGACGGCTTAAGGGCAGAAGAGGAAAAGCGTAAACCGACCTAGGAGCCAGTATATAAGGAGTCCTAGGCGAGAGGTATGGAGAGAGACCTTTTTCGGAGCAAACTTAGCACTTAGAGCGATTTAGGCATATTTCCGTTTTTGTTATTTCGAGCTGCGACTCAATTAAGTTTTTCCGTCTTAGGGTTGCTAGAACTAGGAATCTCGCCGACAGCTCTCGAGCCCAGGCTTATACCTTGTTGTAACGCTCAAACACGGATTCAGAATAAGATCTATTTTGCTCTTTTTTTACGATTTTTGTACTTTGTCGTTGATATCTCGTGTTCTGATTGCTTAGCGTGTGGTATTAACAGATCTCCGGGACCTCTGGGAAATTAGGATTTTCCTAGTTTCCCAATTTAAACGGAAATCGACCGTGCGAATTTCGGTTCCCACAATGGATAACCTGATAAGATGACCCTTGATCGATAAACAAATTTCCTACATGGACGATATCTATGAATTGGCTGAAGAATCTTTTATGAACCTATGCTCAGACGACGCCTGGAGAAAGTACTCACAGAGAGTGAAGAAGAAACATTCAGTGTCGACAGTAGAGCTGAAGAGTACACGCGATTAATGGACGCGAGCATGGAAACAACAAGCGTTGAAGACATAGAGGATGACGCTTCGGAAATCAACGTTGATCGATATTTAATAAAAGCTGCCGATCGACAACCATCCTCCTTGAAGGAATGGGATCTCGAAAAGGCACCAAAGATTGAGTTAAACAGCTGCCCGCTGGACTCAAATATGCTTTTCTCTATAAAGATTCATACCCAGTAATCATGAACGTCAACCTCACAAACGGAGAACTTGCGTTGTTATTAAATAAACTACGCAAATACAGGAAATATCTCGGGTACTCTCTCGAAGGTATTCCTGGCAAATCACCAATACTACTGTTTTCTTGACGGATACTCTGGATTTTTCCAAATCCCTATACACCCTGACGATCAAGAAAAGACCACCTTTACATGCCCTTACGGAACATTCGCATACCGCAGAATGCCATTCAGCTTTTGTAATGCCCCTGCCACCTTCCAACGATGCATGATGTCAATTTTTACTGATATGATAGAAAACCTCATAGAAGTCTTCATGTATGATTTCTCAGTATATGGATCCAGTTTCCAAAATTGTCTCGATAACCTATGTAAAGTTTTGGCAAGATGCGAAATTGATAAAAATGACACTTTATGGTTAACGATGGAACCGTCCTAGGACATAAAGTATCTGCCGCTGGTATAGAAGTAGATCGGGAAAAAATTGAGTTAATGACCTACAAAAGTCAAAGGTGTGAGAACTTTTCTCGGACATGCCGGATTTTACAGGAGGTTCATACAAGATTTTAGCAAAATCGCTAGACCTCTCACCTCCCTACTCTGTAAAGAAGTTAAATTTGACATCACACCAGAGTGCGTAAAATCCTTCGAGGAAATACAGAAAGCCTTGATAACCGCCCCCATCGGGCAAGCACCTGACTGGAATCTTCCTTTCGAAATAATGTACGATGCGAGCGATTTCGCTGTAGGAGCAGTTCTAGGCCAAAGGAAAGACAAAAAGCAACATGCAGTTTATTATGCCAGTCGAACTCTCCACGAAGCACAAAGAAATTACGCGACAACAGAAAAACAATTGCTAGCCATTGTTTATGCATTAAAAAAATTCCATCAATACCTGGTCGGTTCGCGAGTCATCGTTCACACTGACCACACTGCAATTTAATACTTGATGCAAAAGAAAAACGCAAAACCACGACTCCTGCGATGAATCCTTCTACTTCAAGAATTTGACATCGAGATCAAAGATAAAATAGGAGTAGAAAACGGAGTAGAAAACAGAGTTGCAGATCATCTTTCCCGTATAAGAATAGAAGACGGCTTCCCTATCAATGACTTCTTACCAACTGAAAACGTTTATCAAACAGAATCGTTCATCGGGAATGTATGTCTCACTTCAGATGATCTATCGATCGACGATAACGATCCAATGTCGATCGACTACGACAATACCAGGTCGATCGACGACGACGATAATATGTCGATCGACACTTCAAATATTCTGAGCAAAGATACTAATCCCAAAACCCACACCTTCGATATAAATGTTAACGTAGCACACAACAAGCTGTACCCTGACCGTGATTCCCCCGTAGATGAAAGTCTGCATCAAGGAGTACATGTAGTCGGACAAGGTTCAAAGGACATACCTTGGTACGCTGATATAGTAAACAATTTAGCTGCCGACATAGAACCCGAAGAGTTGAGGGGGTACACAAGAAATAAATTTTTAACACAAGTTAGGAGATATCACTGGGACGAACCATATCTCTACAAACACTGCTTTGACGGGATGTATAGACGCTGCGTCGCCGATACTGAAATACACGATATTTTATTCCAATGCCATGGATCCGATTATGCTGGGCATTTTGCAACCTTTAAAACAGTATCAAAAATTCTTCAAGCAGGATTCTGGTGGCCAACCATGTTCCGCGATGCTCATGCATTCATAGCACAATGCGACAGATGCCAACGAAGGGAAAAAATCAGTAAAAGACACGAAATGGAACAAAAATCTATTCAAGAGGTAGAAATCTTTGACTGTTGGGGAATAGATTTCATGGGACCTTTCCCTTCTTCGTACGGAAATAAATACATCCTAGTCACCGTTGACTATGTGTCAAAGTGGGTCGAAGCGGTAGCTTCCCCAACAAACGACGCATCTGTAGTCACTAAGCTTTTCAAAAGCATTATCTTCCCGAGATTCAGAATACCCTGAATAGTCATAAGTGACGGTGGTTCGCATTTCATCAACAAAGTTTTTGAAGGACTACTCCGTAAGAACAGAGTACACCATAGAGTTGCTACACCCTATCACCCGCAGACGAGTGGGCAGGTAGAAGTCTCAAATCGACAGATCAAAGAAATCTTAGAAAAGACCGTGGGCACATCCAGAAAAGATTGGTCTAGAAATTGGACAATGCACTCTGGGCCTACCGGACTGCCTTCGAAACCCCTTTAGGAACCACCCCATTTCACCTGCTACATGGAAAATCATGTCGATTACGAGTTGAGCAGGAACACTAAGCAGCCTGGGCCATTAAATTATTAAATTTCGACATCAAACCGGCTGCCGAAAGAAGGCTCATACAGCTTAATGAACTGGACGAGATTAGACATTTAGCCTATGAGATTTCAAAGATATACAAAGAGAAAACGAAAGAGTATCATGATAAAAATATCATTTCCAGACACTTCGAACCAAATGATCAAGTACTACTGTATAACTCTCGGCTAACGTTGTTTCCCGGAAAAATCCGATCTCGTTGGTCTGGTCCTTTTACTTTTGTGAATGCCAATCCTTATGGAGCCATTACGCTTACAAATAATAAAGGAGACGAATTCACGATAAATGGCCAACGAGTAAAGCATTATTGGACTAAACCGCCAAATATCAAGCCCATAAACTTAGGCCCCCTTCCCCATAGTTAGAAAATTCGAATATCGAGTCAAGCTAAGGACTTAAAATAAGCGCTGAATGGGAGGCAACCCATTATTTTTAATTTTAGAATTTTTAGAATTTTTAGGATATAAAATATATATAAAAAAAGCGCACACACACACAAAATTATCGGAAAAGCCTATATCGATCGACAACGACTGCTTGTCATCGATCGACATCGAATGGACAGACACGGGCTCACTTAAGTCGACACTTAAGTCGACCTTCGCATAAACCCGAAAACCCTACGAAAACATTCACATCTCTTTTTTCTCTAGTCTTTCGCCCAAATCCGACGATTCTTGCACTCGATCCACTCGAATTTCAACCATCTCTCCGTTTAGATCACTTAACTCACGCTTCATCATGGTATGAACACGAAATTTTCTAAATTTTCGTTCTTCCTAGGGTTGAAATAGAAATCGGATTTGAACTGAGATTTTAAAGCTTATATCGATCGATTTGTGTTTAAGGAACAATATAATAGGGAATGCTGATCAATTTAACGATTTTCTGTACCATGCAAATCGAATTGAATAATTGGGGTTTTGCAAGTTTTCACGCATGAGATATCGATCGACAACTATCGGTCTTATCGATCGATTTTCTCAAAGGCATGTCGATCGACATCGAGACATCTCTGTCGATCGACAACGATAACTTAACCATCGAACTTCACTAATCTATTCTTGTCTATGAACTTTGTTTACAGACTGACGAGAGGCGAATGAAGAGGAGATTCGACACCAACAGCCCAGCTCCTGTCCGTGACAGAGACCCTTGCCCGAGACAGCCCGAGGATGGACCTATTCCACTCTTTGACCACTTCGAGGACACGCCAAAAGCGGCGAAGAGCTTAGCGTGCCACAACCGTGCGATCGAGGACGCCTGGGACGACTACGACAACATATTCTACAACGCGTGGCTGAAGGTTTCAATAGAACCGACGCGATTCGTCTATCTAGACGTGGTCCAAGCATTAGGTATCCGATCGGACCTCGAGGACTTGTTCGTTGAGTTGGGTATGGGAAACTTTGCTACTCACCCACAGGTTCTCTAGCCGGAGCTTGTCTGTCAGTTCATGGCCACCATGAACGTCTACTATGCCAACGAGATGGCAAAGAAGGCTGGCGAGGGCGTCCTGACTTTCTTCATCTGCGGCATTCACTACAGAGTCCCTCTTTTGACTATCTGCACTATCTACGGTTTCGAGACTGAGCGCCAGCACGCCATCGTACCCGACTTTCCAGGGATAGGGACATTTTGGAGCCACATAGCCACTGGCTTCTTCGACGCCACCAAGACCGTTCAGTCGGACATTCGTCACCCGACTCTACGCTACTTCATGAAGGCCCTTGCCAACACCTTGTTGTGCAGAATGGAACCTAGTAAGGTTCGGGTCCAGGAGCTCACTCTGGTTTACTACGCGGTGAGGAGCTTGGTTCAGATGGAGGGCATCGAGGAGCCCACGGATGACTCATGGCCCAACCTTGGAGCCATATTTGCTGAGCATCTGGCCAAGCTCAAGATGAAGCCTTTCCGGTCAACGGAAAAGAAGAGGGAGATGGTTGGGAGCCTACTTACTCCGATCTTCGTCCATTGCGGAGTCCCTCTTGACGACGCTGATATGGACGACCGGATTGTCTACGTGGATGCAGTGCACCTCACGAGCGCACAGTGGCTCAAAGACGACCACGACTGGTGCTTCAGGGATGAGGACGGCATACACCTGGTTAGGCTCCCACTTCAGTCACTTACGGACTTCGCCCATGGACTTAGCAGCATTCAATTCTGACCTGACCCTCGCCGAGTCCGAGCGCCAGCAGCCCAACTGCGCCGCTACACGGTCCAGCTCCCTGGAGGACCCCAGCCGCATCGGCCCGAGGACGCACTACTGCCTTTCCCCACTATGCCAGACATGTCTACACGTCATGAGGGAGACTTCCAGCGCGTCGTAGTCGATGCTCTCACTGCCATCTGGGCTAGAGTATCGAGATGTCGCTGTTCGAGCAGGAGGAGTGTGCGAGCCAGCTCACCGTCAGTAGCAGGACCGTCCCGCCAGCGCAGAGGCAGCTCCAGCGATGAGACTACTGATGAGGACTAGTCCTCATATCTCTATCCCTATCTACTTATGATTTCATTTTATTTTCGAAATCTTAGGATTGACTTTCGAACTTATTATTCTATGTTATGACTTGAGTTTATTTATTTTGCTAATCTTGCATGTGTTTGGATTGTCTAACAGAGTTAACCTAGCTGACTGATGCTAATTCTATGATGAGTTAGACACATGGATACGTTGCAGCTAGCACAGACATTTTTTGTCACTGCACTGTCGATCGATATCGAGATGGTTACGTCGATCGACATATATGCAATGAGATCGATTGATTATGGGGTGTACATATCGATCGATCCTCGAGACAGAGGGTAACACATTCTTTTCTCTTGTCTAACATCTAACCCATATGTATTATTTTCTAACCAACCAGTCTTAGACTAATTATCACTAGGGACAGTGAGATTTAAGTCTGGGGGGAGGTTTACTGATATTTATTTATTTATTAGTCTTATTAAAATGTTTTCAAAATTAAGTTATTATTGAGTCAAGAATGAGATTATGAACTTATAGATTTTGCTAGATATCTAACCACTCTTTAGCACCATTCTAGACTTAGTGATTGCAAATAATACTAAAGATACTAAAGTGGATCAACCTGTCAACTATCCACTCTTGCTGAGATTTTTTTGAAAGAACCAAAGCTGACCTCCAACACTAAACTTAACACGACTGCTTGTCTTGGGGCTTGGTATACATGGGACCAGATTCTTCAAACAAGTCTGGAAGGTAAAACCTTGTGTATATAGATTTATCACCCTTTCTCTCTCTATTTTTTTCTAAAAAATAAAATTATAATATATATATAGAGATTTATTAGGAAGGAATTCAAACAGGACTTGGTGGCTACAACCATTAAGGCTTGCTTCATAAGAATTTCATAGGTAAAGGATTAGAACAGGACTTGGTGGCTACAACCATTAAGGCTTACTTCACAAATAATCCTAGGATATAGGTCAAAAAGAAGTGAACAGGACTTAGTGGCAACCACCATTAAGGCTTGATTCATAGAAGCCTGTCCAATCTTGGTCAATGATCTTGCATATAAGCAGATTTTGACCAAGAGAGAAATTAGTAGAGAGAGAGGATAGGAACTAATGTTTACTTGCAGGTCCAGATACTTGTTTAAGAATTCTTGCATCCTGTGATCGATACTCCCAAGATAAAGCATTCACTTTTATTTATGCTAAGAAATGATGTTGGTAGAGGGGAATGAAAGACAAGATTTGCTAAGTTGTTGGCTAGATAAACTTGGTTGCTAAGCTACGATATGGTATAATGTGCTTTTGTGATTAGGATTTCTTAAATGTGGATTGCAATATTGTAGAGGTGATGATTCTAAGTTTTAAATCATGTGACTCCCTGCTGTTTTTAAACCTCTTTCAGAGAGACTGTCTGTTTGTTTTGCTTGAGGACAAGTAAAAGGGTAAGTCTGAGGGAGTTGATAGACCATGGATTTTACCTATTATTGGCCATGGTTTATAAGTGTTTTAAGATACATTTACTACTATATAGAGTCTATTTGGAGTATTTACAGGTCCAGATACTATTTGCAAGGAAATGATGTATTTGGAGCTATTTGGAGATCTTTTAAGCTTCGTTGGAAGCAAGAGATGGTCGACGGTCACAACTCAGTATCGACCGACAGTTACCACCAAATATCGATCGATGTTTGGTCCCTCGTATCGATCGATTATGAAGCCATCCGAGAATTAATGACAAATCAGAAGATTTCAAGTTTCAAAAAAGTCTTAATAATTACATCATTAGTCTATGGCCGCCTGTTAGGCTATTTATTAGGGTTTTGTATCATTTTAGAGGCAGATTGGCCTAGAGACCTTTTTAGACCTAATTTGGAGGAGGCACGAAGCCACCATTGAAAAAAGAGAGCTTAGGATTGGAGAGATAGACCATCTACTGCAAAACAGAGAAGATCTTGAACTCCCTTGCTTTCATTATTTATGTTACTTTTACTGTTTATTTTATCTAAGTATTATTCAGACCATCATAACTATGTGTTTCATGAATATGTCTGAGTAGTCCTTACTGTTAGATTTAGGTTTCTCAAATGGGTTGATAAATGTAATACTGACACAACAATTGTGAGGATGTTTAGAAATATAGTTCATTCATCTAGTTGTGCTTAAAGCAAAGTTTAGGATTCATCACCCTTTAAACTTAGATCTTAGGAGTAATTGGGATCAAGTCATTGCTTGACTCAATACCTGAAAATAACTAGAATGATCTAACTGACTAGATACAGACGAGAGTTGGTCTAGTGAGTTAGAGAATACAAATCAAACATGTCCGTAAAGCTTTCTGGAAGAGTATCGATCGACGCAACGATAGCCCTGTCGATCGATATTTTGAAAGGTGTATCGATCGATATTCACAAAGAAATATCGATCGACACTTTCCCGTGATTAAAATACGAGAGTTGAGATCCGAGATCCAGATTAGATGATCAAACAGATTATACCTTAGTTTGAATTCAAGAACAATTAATATTAATAAACACCTAAATTTCCCAAATTAAGTTTTACTTATCATACCTGAGAATATACATGAATCTAGCTACTTCAACCAACTGTTAACAACCTCAAAACAATCAATCGAGGAATAAACTTGCTCACCAATCCATTTACTGTTTTTAAAACCTATAAATCATTCAAATCTAGATTTATTTCAAGACCATAATCTATTGTGTAATCCTAGAGTCTCTATGGATTCGATCCCTAAGTACTACATCCGAACCTCTTATTTGAGAGAGTAATTCACTCTTTAGGGTAATTTGAGTGATATCAACTTGGGCAACGAAATCAGTGTTTTATGCCAATATGATCATTAAGGAGTACTATATATATGTGTGGTAAAATTAACGGCAAAATTAATTTTAATTACCTTTCAATTTACGTTTGATAATAACTTAACCACGAATGTGCAACTACGTTTCTCGTAAATTGGTCGTTAATCAGATGGTAGCTGGTCGATGTAATTTAGTCGTACATTTACGACCATATTACGACTACCTGAAAGTGTGGTCGTAAATGCGAAGTTAGTTTACGACCAATTTACGACTAAACCTTTTTGTAGCAAAATTACGTCTAAGTTGCGACGGATTTTAACATAGTCGACTACACATTTGTAGTCGTAAATGGTAATCGTTACTCTCACGTTTTCTTGTAGTGTTTATCCAAATTCTCTACTATGTGGCCAAAAAATGTTCGGCTAAACTAAAGACTTTCTCTTTCGTATTTTTTACAGCGTGAGATGAGTGTTGTAATGGTTTAGAAAACTATATAAACAAAAAGAAAACTATATAAACAAAAATTTAGAATTTTTTAAAAGATCTAACATCTACCTCTTATTTAGAAAACTATATAAACAAAAAGACCCTAAAACTACAGCATTCGAGACAAATGTCAAAGTTAGACAAATAATACCGTTCTTCAGAATTAAAAGAAACCATGTTAAATTCGGATTCAATCAAGTAAATAATTCAACTTCCAAATAGAAAGTCGTGTATAAACAAAAGGAAGTATACAGAAAAAGAAATTATTATTTGGTTTAAAAAAATGGAAAACACACAAAAATAATTAATATGTATATCATATTAAATAAATTAGCATAAATTTTAAAATTAATATTAAAGCAGAATTATTAAGAATATATATTAGTCCGCACAAATGTGCGGATACACATCTAGTATATAATAAAAAAGGTGAAAATGTAAACTGAATTTGATAAAAACTAAATAATTGACCATTTAGTTTACCACTTTTATTTAATTTACAGCTAAAATCCCAAATTTTATGAATATAGCAAAATGACAATAGTATATGAGTGTCAAAAAGATTTATTATTTACATTCCTTCTTAAGAAAATAGAATTAAATGGAAAACCAATCATATAGTAATAGTCAAACATTGATTATGAAATATTAAATTTTAATAACAATTAAAAACACATTAATTATATGTTGATTTTATAATCGGGTTTTGAAATTGATTCGGATCACCTGTTTTAGATGGTTTTACCGGGGTTTTCTCAAATTTGGATTTTGATATGAACTGAACTCGGTTTCTTCAACGAGTCACGGTCAGACCTGTTCAACCAGCCGATCCGGTCAGATTTTCAAAACACTGGAGAAAACAAATTCAATTTAGAAATCTTACAATTTCCTAATAAACTCCTTAGTCAATTAAAACTAAACGACACAGTAATATATATATCCAGGGCCGGCCCTAAAATTTAGAGGAAGGGGAGAGGATATAGACGATTTTAAAAAAATTCTCGTAGTTTGGGTGACTAAAATTTTGTTTACAAATTTGGGAGTCTATATATTTATAATTTTTTCAAAAAATTTAGAGACTTAAGGCGAATGTTTCATCCAGTTTCGTCGACCGTGTATATATCCCAAACTCAATGCAACTTCTAATTTCCGAAGAAAAAAAACACACTGGCAGAAGAAAAATTGAGAACACGATTACCGAGAAAAAATTGAGAACACAAAAACTTCAAGTAAAACTAAAGTTTGAATAGAGGTAAGAAGAGCCTTATTGTTGTTTGTGGCTCCTCTATGTTAAACTTAAACTAGATGAACTTCCAACGAAAAACCAATCGGTTATAAGTGGTTAAAATTAACCTATCTTAGAACAGGACACAGTGGAAAAGAAGAAAAAAACAGACCTGATTCTTGCATTAGATATACATTAGAAAATATGATAAACTAAACCTTTACACATGAAGGTAAGAAGCGAGTTTTGGTAGCTTCGTCCTCCCATTCTACACCTTCAATCCATTCTTTTTCTCTGTATCTTATGATAAGTTCCTTTTCACCTTCCAAGCCACTTTTGGAATTGAGAGGAAGTCTTTTCAGATTTGGACATCCGGTTGCGATGATTGTCTTCAGACATGGGAATGGTAGAGAACTCCAGTATATGTTCTTCAGCTCTGGTACATTAGACAAGCGTAAGAATTTCAGCTTTAGAAAAGGAACAATCCCTGATGTTTCACCTACACTAGCTTTCTCCTTGCTTATTATATATTCTAGCTGTTCTGAAAACTCAACATCAATATATGTAAGACTTGGTGCAAACATGAGCCACGTCAACTCCCTTAGGATTTTACAACCTTGTACATACACATGAGAGAGACTCAAGAAGCATGGACTCATAAGATTCCGCAGAGGAGAATATGTCAGATCAATCTTTATCTCGGAGATAGTGCAGCCAAGAAATTCGAGATACTGGAGGTTATTCATAGTTGTTGAAAACGATATTCCAGATGATTCTAGTTGAAGACCGCTGATCTCTAAGTCTCGAATACAGCTTATCAGCCTGTGAGAGCTTAGAAACTGAACCAAACCTGAATCATAACCAATTCCTAAGGTTAAAATTTCCAATTGTTCCAAGACTTGCAACTCCTCCACCGTGCTGACATCCAATGATACACCAGAGCCCCGCAACCTCAATACTTTCAAATCCAGTAGGCTTGATATCCCAACAATACTCGAAAGGTTCCATGTGAACTCCAAGTTCAAGTAACGTAACTTTTTCAACTCTCGGAAGCCTAGAGGCAGACACTCTATATTTGTTTTCGACATGTTAAGGTACTGCAAGGAGACTAAGTCTGATATTTGTGCTGGCAACTCCGAGAGATTTCTGTTATACGATAGATCCAATACAACTAGCTTTGACATGAACCTGAAGAACCCATTTGAGATATTTGACAATGCCTCGTTTTTCTGCATGAGCAGCGTTGTAAGATGAAGGCATTCAGGGATGCCAGAGAGATCTGCAATCTTATTACTCATCAGTGACATCCTTCTCACAACATTCCAGTTTTTAACCTTGGGTGTTTCACATAAACCTGCACGTCCGCGGACAATGAAGTTGTCTTTTTGTTTCCCAAAATCAGAAGCTATCCACAAAGCCATCTCACGTACAACATCATGCATATACACTTGATATAACGCTCTCCTTTCATCTTCAATTAACAGAGATGCACGGATAAGTGTACCGATGATCTCATAAGTCATAACCTTGGTTCTCAGCTTTTTCTATACCTTGATCTCCGTCTATCACCCCTTCAAATATCAAATAGTTCACCAGTTCATCTTTGTAAATTCTCTCATCTTCCGGAAACAGAGAGCAATATTGTAAACACAACTTGACCTTCTCGTCCTTTAAATTGTCGTAACTATACTTCAAAATCGGAAGAATCTCATCTTCCATGCCAGAAAACTCAGCAGCATATGAGGTTAAAACATTAACTGCATGCTGCCATTCTTGAATCGTTCTTTTGCATGACATAGTCTCGCCAATGACATTAAGCGCTAGAGGTAGTCCATAACACTTTCTAGCAATCATGTTTGCAAGATAGGGTATGTCCAGATGACTTTGTAATGTGACCTCTCCAACTTTTTTCAGGAACAAATCCAATGCATCGTTTGGCGCCAGACATTGGACTTCCATCTTAACATTAACACCCATGCGTCTGCACACTTCTTGAGACCGAGTGGTGAAAATCACTTTACATCCATTTTCTGTATTTGGGAATGGGATTCCAATCTCAGATAGATTTACTTTTTCCCATATGTCTTCCAACAACAACACAAATGTTTTCCACTTAAGGAAATTGTGTATATCAGACGCCTTTTGATTTTTATCTTTTTTGTTCCAGTCAGCTCCAACCATGCCTAGTTTGTTTGCAATTTCTTCCTGAATCTTTTGGGTATGTGAATCTTTAAAGGCCACAATATCAAAACAGACATATCCATCATGTCGAAATTTGTTGTTGATTTGCGTGAGGAGTGTAGTTTTGCCTACTCCGCCCATGCCATGCAAACCCATTATACAAACACAATCGTCAATGAGATAGTCCCATTGTGAAAGGTTTTTGGGCTTCAGCTATTTCCACATGGGCCAGCGACAGCAACACTCTCCTTGGGCCAAGCAGACACAAGCCCAGTCCAGCTTATCTTACCTGATCATATACAAAGCATATATAATGTGAAGTATGATGATCTAGGTTAAGGTTAAGCAACAACTCTAAGTTTACGGCAACAAAACCAGATCATCAGGAGATTACCAAGAGAAAGAAGACAACATACAAGATAACTAGCTTAGGCTTAAGTCTATTATCTAAGGGCTTGTTGTATTCTCTAGCTTGGAGTATTTGGTTCATTGTAAACTAACTAGCACACTTATTTGGTGTGGCTGGTGACTCTTTTGATCTAGTCAAGTTTGGGAGCAGAAGTTCTCCCACGAGACGTACCGTGCCGAGGGCCGAAAACTCGTTAAATTGATTGTGTATTTACTTTCAGTTTAAACCTAGATCTAAGGCTAACTTGAAACCTAAGTAACCTAAGCTAAATTCTTCTACAAGTGGTATCAGAGCTTCCGGGTTATTAAGGCTACTCAGGTTTTGAGAAAGAGACGAAGATATATCTGGTACCTGTTCAATGGTGACGTCAAAGGAACGGGTGGAGATAGATCGTTTCGATGGTGATGGTGATTTTGCTCTATGGAAAGTGAGAATGCTTGCTCACTTTGGAGTACTTGGATTGAAAGCTATACTCACGGACGAGAAGCTTTTAAAGGAAGTTCCAGACCCCAAGGATGAGCCCGAGTCTGCCATGAAGGACATGGGAAAGGGGCTAGCTGGAATAGTTGAACCAACACCTGCAGTTGACCCTGCGAAGTTTGAAAAGTCAGAAAAAGCTAAGGACCGGATTGTGCTGAATGTTGGGAACAAAGTCTTAAGAAAAATTCAACATTGTGAGACTGATGTTGCAATGTGGAGTACATTAAACAATTTGTACACAGAGACTTCTCTACCCAACCGGATTTATCTACAGCTCAGGTTTTACACTTTAAAAATGGCTGATTCGAAGTCTATTAATGAGAATGTGGATGAATTCTTAAAGCTAGTTGCAGACTTAAACAATTTGCAAGTTGAAGTATCAGAGGAAGTTCAAGCTATCCTACTTCTAAGTTCTCTACCTAGCAAATATGATCAACTCAAGGAGACTCTCAAGTACGGGAGAGACACACTGAGCCTAAATGAAGTTACAGGTGCAGCAAGGTCGAAAGAAAGAGAGTTGATCGAGAGTGGTAAGTTTACCAAGTCAGGTGGAGAAGGTCTGATGGTGCAAGACAGGGGAAGATCAGACAACCGCGGTAAGGGAAATGGAAAATCCTATAGAGGAAAATTCAAGAGCAGACAGGGGCGTTCCATGTCGCGTCCCATGAACAATAAGAACACTAAGGGATGTTTCATATGCGGTAAGGAAGGTCACTGGAAGCGCGAGTGTCCTGATAAGAAACAATTCAAGACGCAAGACTCAGCTAATGTTGTAGCAGAGTCTAAGGAGCCGCTTATTCTTACCGTCAGTACCCAATATGCCAAGGATGAATGGGTAATGGATTATGGATGCTCATTCCATATCACTCCAGATAAAAGCTTCATGTTTGACCTGGAAGAATTCAAAGGTGGAAAGGTGTTAATGGCGAACAACACACACAGCAACATTCAGGGAATTGGGAAAATTAAAATTCTTAATCCAGATGGCTCTTTGGTGATCTTAACAGGAGTAAGATACATGTCAGGTATGAGCAGAAATTTAATTTCCTATGGAATGTTGGAGACAGCAGGTTGCACCTATGAAGGAAAGGATCTTACAGTGAATTTTTATAAGGATAATAAACGTGTATTGTCAGGAAGGTATCATCAGGGACTGTATTATGTACAAGGGACTGTACTAAGAGGAGAGGTTAATCTATCCAGAGCAGAGAAAAATATGACTAATGTTTGGCATTCACGCCTCGGTCATATGAGTCTTAATAATATGTCTGAACTTGTCAAAAGGGGATTTATCATTGACAAGGAGGTGAAGACATTGGATTTCTGTGAACATTGTATTATTGGCAAGTCACACAAGCAAAGCTTTCCTAAAGCTAAAAATGTGAGTAATGGGGTTCTTGAATATGTTCATTCTGATTTATGGGGTTCTCCTTCTACACCAGATAGTCTTTTTGGGAATAAGTACTTTGTGACTTTTATTGATGATTTTTCAAAGAAAGTCTGGATTTATTTCTTGAAGACTAAAGATGAGGTATTTTCTAAGTTCAGAGAATGGAAAGCTGAGGTTGAAAAGAAAACAGAGAAGAAGCTTAAGTGTTTGAGAACTGATAATGGATTGGAATTCTGCAACAGGCAGTTTGATGATTACTGCAAGCAGGTAGGGATTAAGAGACATAGAACCTGTACCTACAACCAACAACAAAATGGGGTTTATGAGAGGATGAACAGGACTATTATGGATAAAGTTAGATGCATGTTAGCCGAATCTGGCTTAGACCAAAGCTTCTGGGCAGAAGCTGCATCTACTGCAATCTACTTGATTAACATATCTCTTAATTCGACACTAAACTTCAGGCTGCCAGAAGAAGTGTGGTCAGGTTCTAAACCTGACATAGGACATCTTAGAACGTTTGGTTGCTCTGCCTACGTTCATATAACAGAAGAAAAGACTGGACCTAGAGCACTCAAGGGAGTGTTTATGGGATATCCTATGGGCACCAAGGGATATCGAGTTTGGATATCACAAGAGGGAAGATGCAGAACCAGCAGAAATGTGGTATTCAACGAAGATGAACTGTATAAGCACACGAATAACCAAAAAAAAAGCAAGTAAAGAAGGTGCTAAGTCTAAGCACACAGATCATGAAGAGGGAGCTAAGAAGAGAGTTTCATTCAGTGATGACTTGATCAGGGGACCTTCTCCCTCTCCTGAACTCGAAGATACACCTGATCAAGGTGGAGAAGAGTCATCATCTGAAAACTCCAACAGTTCAAGTGACCAGAACTCAGATGAGGAAGGTGAAAGTGGGAGTAACGACGGCGATCCAGACTCTCCACATTCATATATTCTGGCACAAGACAGAGAAAAAAGGCAGAATGTGCTACCACCATCTCGATATGAGGATGGCAACTTTGTAGCTTATGCGCTCAATGTTGTCAATGATTTGGAAGTTGAGGAACCAAAATCATATGCTGCTGCTATGAGAACTCGAGAAAGAAAGTTGTGGAAGCAAGCTGCTGAAGAGGAGATGGAATCTCACAGAAAGAACAGAACCTGGGATCTCATCGACAGACCAGCCAAGGCAAAGCTTGTGGGGTGCAGATGGCTGTTCAAGCTTAAGCCGGGAATCCCAGGAGTTGAGGATGAACGATACAAAGGCAGACTGGTTGCTAAAGGGTATTCTCAGACAGAAGAGATTGACTACAACGAGATCTTCTCACCAGTTGTGAAGCATGTCTCTATCAGACTTATGCTCAGCATCGTGGAAAATCTGAATTTGGAATTGGAACAGATGGACGTTAAAACAGATTTCTTACATGGAAGCCTAGAGGAACGAATACTAATGGAACAACCTGAGGGGTTTATAAAGCCAGGGACAGAGAACAAGGTGTGTTTGTTGAGAAAGTCTCTGTATGGTTTAAAACAGTCTCCGAGAAGGTGGAATCATCGTTTTAACTGTTTCATGAAGGATCAGCTGTTCAAGCGATGTAGCAAGGACCTATGTGTCTATATGAGAGATGTTCAAACCGATAAGGCCATCTATTTACTCCTATATGTCGATGACATGTTGATTGCCTCAGAAAATAAGAAGGTGATCAAAGAGCTTAAAGAGAAGATGAGTGGAGAATTTGAGATAAAGGATATGGGGAAAGCTTCAAGAATCTTGGGTATGGACATCATCAGAGACAGAGAGAAAGGAACATTAATCCTATCCTAGAGGAAATATATTGAGAAGGTGATAAAGACATTTGGGATGCAGGATTCCAGAAAAGTAATCACTCCAACTGCGTCACATTTCAAACTAAGAAGCCTAACAGATGATGAATGGACGGTGGAGGCATCACATATGGAAAGGATTCCATACGCTAGCGCCACAGGAAGCCTAATGTACGCTATGGTGGGCTCTAGACCTGACCTAGGATTCACAGTAGGTTATGTGTGCCGGTTCATGAGCAAACAAGGAAGAGAACACTGGAAAGCAGTCCAGTGGATTCTAAGGTACCTAAAAGGAGCAATGAACTCAAACCTAACATTCAAGAAGAACCCTAAGTTGATAGTAGAAGGGTTCTCAGACTCAGACTATGCAACAGACATAGACAGGAGGCGTTCAGTTACAGGATACGCATTCAAGTTTGGAGGCAATACTATCTCATGGAAGTCATGTCTAGAATCAGTTGTGGCATTATCTACTACAGAAGCCGAGTATATGGCTATGAATGAAGCAGCTAAAGAAGCAATGTGGCTAAAAGAAATCTGCTCAGAGTTGGGATTCAAACAACAAGGTATCAGACTCTACTGTGATTCACAAAGTGCACTAGCCCTAGCAAGAAATCCAGTCAATCACGAAAAGACAAAGCACATAGCTAACAAGTTCAACTTCATTCGAGACCTAGTGGAAGCATGAGACATCATCCTAAACAAGATTCATACCAATGTAAATCTTGCAGACTTTCTAACTAAGACGGTACCTGGTCAGAAGTTCCAGCTTTGATGTGAGCTTTTGAACGTCCACTGAGTGGGCAGGAAGCCGCTCCAGGTGATCCAGATGTATTGACTTCATCCTCGTAAATCACAAGTAAAAATCCCATGTTAGTGGTTACAGATCAAAGTCAGTGAACATCTGAGAAATTCGTGACAAAGGAAGAAGACATCACCTAGAGCAGAGACTAAGTCGAGAAGAGTGCTCGGTTTAGGTGGAGGCTATACCAACATCAAACCGTCATGGGTTTGATGCAAGCGAAGACTCGAGGCAAGGGCCCGAGTAATTGATCAAACATCAGACACCACAGAAGTCGCAGAACCTATAGTAAGCAATAAGAAGCATGTGTAAGTAACAGACATCAGAATGTTATTATACAAAGGTTCTTCTTACATCTTACCAGAAGATCAGTGAAGTGTGTTGTTAGCTCATACAGCTATAATCAGTCGCCAGATCAAGGAAAGGGTTTCGGTTTGAAGTCCGGAACAGATTAACTTTTTTTTTAAAGGTGAATCAACTCCTACAACATCGAATGGAGTCAGATTGATGAAGATTAAAACATACGAAAGGCAGTGGTCTTGGAAAGGTTCTTACTTGGGTTCACGAAAGTGGTGGAGCGGGATGACAAAGCTCGCGGCGGAGCTACATGCATGTCGGAGGAGGTGAATATCTCACCGGAGTAGACATACAACACGGAATCAAAAGGGGTTAGCAAATCACTCAAAGAAAACAGCTACTCATCCTTACAGATGTCCCTAGTTTCTCAAAGAAGAAGAGAAATCAGGTGTACCTGAGGATGGACAAGACGGAGGAGCGACGCCGTCATGGTGGAGCTAACCGGATCAGTCTCGGTGGAGCTCAGCAGGGCTTCAAGTACTCACGGTGTGAAAGAGCCAAGAGGAAAAGAGAGAGAGACAGAAAGGCACTAGAGAGAGAGAGAGTGAGAGATCGCGTCTGATCTCTTCCTTACTCGCAGAAAGAGACACGAGGTAGGTTTTGTCGGCAGGAGAGGTGATGGGCTGCGCTTACGGACTTCAGTCAAAAAGGTGGAGATTTGTGAAAAGGTTTTGGTCTTCAGCTATTTCCACATGGGCCAGCGACAGCAACACTCTCCTTGGGCCAAGCAGACACAAGCCCAGTCCAGCTTATCTTACCTATCATATACAAAGCATATATAATGTGAAGTATGATGATCTAGGTTAAGGTTAAGCAACAACTCTAAGTTTATGGCAACAAAACCAGATCATCAGGAGATTAGCAAGAGAAAGAAGACAACATACAAGATAACTAGCTTAGGCTTAAGTCTATTATCTAAGGGCTTGTTGTATTCTCTAGCTTGGAGTATTTGGTTCATTGTAAACTAACTAGCACACTTATTTGGTGTGGCTGGTGACTCTTTTGATCTAGTCAAGTTTGGGAGCAGAAGTTCTCCCACGAGACGTACCGTGCCGAGGGCCGGGAACTCGTTAAATTGATTATGTATTTACTGTTCTAAGGCTAACTTGAAACCTAAGTAACCTAAGCTAAATTCTTCTACACCCATGCCTTTTTGAGCATCGTGTCCCGACCAACAATTCCCGGTTGGATAGGCCGCTCCTCTACCTCAGATGCTTGAGCTTGCTCGGCAATGACTTCAAAGTCTCCACCAGAATTTAGATTCTCAACCTCCTTCAACATCAGAAAAACCCTTTTCCCGTAACGATATCTAGATTTTAAATTCTTAGAGCAAAACCCACAGAGAGACAACCTTTGACTTCCAACAGGTATTGCACCAAATATAGCATTCACCTGTGTTTTGATTGTGTCGACTCTCGTAAGCCATACCTGGATTTGGGAGAGCCTTTTTAGTCCTTTACCCTCCTCTCTCTCCACCCTTTTTGACAAATCATCCCGATTTGCCTGAAGCTCCTCCATGGTTGTCTCCAAAGCCTTGAGATTCTCCTCGAGATTGTGAATATAACCCCTTCTGATGCATAACCACTGAAAGACTTGATTCGTACACTGATCACATGATAGCGAGAGAGAGATACAACTTCCCATATTGCAAAGAAAGTGATAACTATTAGAAGGAATTTACTGATTTGAATAAACAAAAGAGATTAGAGAGCAATGATACATAGAGGAAAAGAAGTAATAATCAAATTTAAATCTTGGCAGCTTTTTGACCAAAAAAAAAAAAAAAAAAATCTTGGCAGCTTTCCCACCCCCTCTGACTTTGGGGTGGATAAGTTATCAGATTATTTCTTGATTAAAAAATGTCATGCAAGAATAAAATAACTTATTCAGTGCATTCAAATTGATGATTTATATATTATAAACGCCGTTTTTCCAGTTTAGAATAAATACGAAACTATTCTAATATTAAAAGATCATCAATTTGTATGCAATAAGTTATTTTTATTCTTAAATATTCCATTGACGTGTAGAGATGAACTCAAAATGCATCGCTTGGTTCTCAAAGCGTATCAAGATATTTCTTTGTGTACGTACACATAAAAATATGATATTTTAGCAAGTACACATTCAAACCAATTACAACTATAATCATTTGTGTAATATTATTTGTGAAATCAATTTTCTATTTGTTATATTCACCTTAATTCTAGTGATAACTAATTATAAAAGTATCTCTAATAAATTTAAATATTATATCTAATGCTATTATGAGAATTTTATTTTATTTTTAATTTATTTATTATTTTTATTTTTATTTTAACTTTTTATTTATTTATATTGCTTTCAAAATCATATTATTTATTGAAAACAAAATTATGTGAAAACATAATAATTTGATTTTCAAAATGTGATATGGCTATGATGACATGTATTGACGACTCAAATGTAATTTAATTTTACATAGTGAGTCGGGTCTTGATGGTTAATTCCAGAGTTGCTTAACTAAACCATTATAAATTAGCATAATTACAATCTTGGTTAATTTTAAATCATAAGATTCTCCTAATCAAAACTTGCTAGATCATTTGCTTTGACTATTATAAAGAGAAAAGGACAAAAATATCACTAAATCAAGTTTATGTTTCCAAACTAGCACTTAAGGTCAAAAGTCATAAAAATAGCACTTAATGTTTTATCAAAAGTCACAAACTTAGGGTTTAGAGTTAAAGGGTGGGGTTTAGGATTTAGGATTTAGGGTTTAGGGTTTAGGGTTTAGAGTTTAGGGTTTAGGGTTTAGATTTTAGGGTTTAGGGTTTAGATTTTAGGGTTTAGGGTTTATGGTTTAGGGTTTAGGGTTTAGAGTTTAGGGTTTAGGGTTTAGAGTTGAGAAATGAGGTTTTGGGGATAAGATTTCAAATTTTGAAAAATAAAAAAAATTAAAATTTTCAAAGGATAAACTTAGAAAGGTGATATTTTGGTCATTTTAGTTTTTGAGTGCTATTTTTGTGATATAAACTTAGAATTGTGCTATTTTGGAGATTTGCCCTATTATAAACTCAGTCTATTATTATGATTTCTAATTCTTATTTTAAATCATATTATAATGTTTGATGTATAATATAATCATGTACGGTTCAATGTTTATTGTTTAGGGTTTAGGTTACATATAGGATTTAATTATGCTACCACATATTTCTTCCGTTTTATATTAAATGTCTTTAGTTTTTAAAATTTGTTTCATTATAAAAAGTAATTTTACAGCTTTTATCCTTAATTTTAATAGCAACTGGTACGGAAAATTCTAAATAAGTGGTAATTTGCAAGAAAGGAACTCTAGTAAAATCATGGGATAGGTCCCGCCCGTTAACCATTTTAAAAATAAATTCAAATATTATGGGGGTGATCGGTGTTGGCTATGAGTGCTCTACACAGCCATAATTATCTCTAGACCAATAAAATCAAAGCAATCAGACTTTATTAATAAAAACTAAAGCTAGAGCCCAAAATCTTTAAAAGAAAATATAATGCCTCTATAAATCAATTTTTCTATAGCTTTAGGTTTAGTGCTTTTAAAACTTTGTAATAAACCTACAGCACTAAAATTTAAAGCTAAAGCCACAAAATTTAAAGCTAAAGCCACAAAATCCAAAGCTACAGTCTCTACCAATCAATCCCTATATTTTTATTCTTTCTCTCGCTTAACACTCTTCAACTCTTTCTCAATATCTATTCTTTGGATGAATTCACATAAAACCGAAATAGGTTGTACAATCATAATCTTGATCTATCGAAAATGATCATGAACTCATAAAAAACCAGAGAATATAAAAGTAACATGTAACATATAAATCAACCAGATAAGTCATATACAATAAGCATCAAGATAAAAGTAGAGTTTTATAACAGTTCAACCTATGTAGTTTAGATATGTATGTAATGTATATCAATTATTTGGGTATCTCTAATGATAGTTGGTTATTTAAATTAGTGGTTGGTTAACTGTAACCCATTAGATAACCAAGTTAGAAAGCGAGAGAAATTGTCTGAGGCTGACATCAGCGTAATGGTGACTTTAAACCTATATATACAAAAGTGTAATCAACGTTGTCGCCTGCAAAGTTCTAACATAGCTAGCAGTTACCGATAATATGAAGCCCAATCAAGCTGGGCTCGGTTGCACAACTTAAGAATGAGGGTTCAATCTACGATAATAACAATGTATATTTAGCCGGATAAGATCCACAATCCTGGAACATATCCCTCATTCTTTTTCCAGAAGTTCGTTCTCTTTTGTTTTTTACATTTAGAGATTGTCACTCTTCACCTGATCAAACCAACGCGTCTCATCCCACCATTCGAACCCCTAAAATCACTAATTCATCAAACACTAGGGTTGCAAGTGAAGTCAAAGATTAGGAGTACATCAATTCATAACCTCACATCTCATCCTTATTCTACATTTTCAACGCAGACTCTCACTCTCTCGTGTGTTGGGTAAGCTTCAAAGGTTACTTGTGTAATAAGTTATTCATTAAGGAAAGAAGGATAGCATATACTAATAGGATTATGATAAAGATAAGGTTCCTAGATCATTATGTAATAGGTTAAAGATAAGAATACCTATTGCCTATCTATAGAGATCATAATGTAAGAAGATCTAATAAGAATGTTAAGAAAGCAAAGAAAGATAATAAAACAAAGAGACTGTTTTACAAGTTTGTGTGTTCTTGATTATTTTATTTGGTATCAGAGCTTAGGTTATTGCTCTAAGAATATCAAGAAACATAAACGATGGGTGATATAAAGCCTCTGATGAAACTAAGAGATGCTGTACCATCCGCTGTTGTTTGTCCAATGCTATCTTCTTCAAATTATACCGTATAGACGAAGAGGATGAAAGTATTGCTGCCTGTTCACAAGGTTTGGGAGGCAATCGATCCTGGATCAACCGACGAAGAGAAGAACGACATCGCAACGGCACTTTTGTTTCAGTCGATACCTGAGAATCAGATTCTGCAGGTTGGAGAAGAAGACTCTCCTAAAGATATATGGGAAGCCATTAAATCTAGAAACCTTGGTGCTGAACGTGTAAAAGAAGCTCGCCTACAAACCCTTATGAACGAGTTTGAAATATTAAAGATGTCAGACTCAGATACAATTGATACCTTCTCTGGCAAGATATCTGAAATAGCCGTAAAATCAGCTTCTCTAGGTCAAACTCTTGATGAACCTAAACTGGTGAAAAAGTTCTTAAATAGTCTACCAAGGACGAAGTATATCCATATCACAGCCTCGCTAGAACAAGTACTTGACCTGAACAAGACAAGCTATGAAGATATTGTTGGGCGTCTTAAAGCCTTTGAGGAACGTGTGCTAGGAGAAGAGACTCACGAACAACAAGGTAATCTACACTTTGCTAACTCCGATCAAAGTAATGAAAGCAATAAAGGGAGAGGCAGAGGATGGAACCGTGGTCGAGGTCGAAACGGCAGAGGAAGAGGACGTGGAAGAGATAGCTATGGCGACAAAAGTAAGGAAAGTCGGGATTACTCGCAGATCGTTGTGGGAACCGAAATTCGCACTGTCAATTTCCGTTTAAATAAGGAAACTAGGAAAACCCTAATTTCCCATAGGTCCCGGATATCTGTTAATACCACACGCCACGCAAATCAGAACACAATAATGACAACGAAGAAGTATAAAAATCGTAAGAAGAGAGCAAAGAGAAGTCTTATTCCGAATTTGCGTATGGGCGTTTACAACAAGGTATAAGCCTGCGCTCGAGAGCTGTCGGCGAGATTCCTAGTTCTAGCAACCCTAAGATGGCTAAACCTAATTGAGTCGCAGCTCGAAATAACAAAAACGGAAAGTTGCCTAATTGCTCTAAGTGCTAAGTTTTCTCTCAAAAAGTTCCTTTCTCATGCCTCTCGCCTAGGACCCCTTATATACTGGCTCCAAGGTCGGTTTACGCCTTTCCTCTTCTGCCCTTAACCGCCATAGCATAAAAATGGAGATATTTTATTTTTTCCGATCTTCCTAATTATCTTCAAAATTTCGAATTTATCCGCGGAAACTTGACATTTATCTTCCCTTACGAACCAAGCGTAAACCGACATGCGGTTTACGGGCTGTTAGTTAAGAAATCGTAAGTTGGGCCTCGAGTCGTGTCTTAGGTCCCTTTGGGCCGTCTTTCGACTCGAAGCGTTTATTACGGCATATTTTGATAACGAATGAACTTTCCGCGGTTTTTACGGTAAAGTTTGATTGATAACTTAGAAATGGCGGGGAACATGAGATGGGTTCGCTACGGTATTCGGGAGATAGCATCAAAGGGTAGACGAGAATGCATGGACTGATGTCATATCGACGTTTCGAAAGAGCTCGGTCGCTACGTAGCGACCGAAATGAATGGACGCTTGGTCGCTACGCAATGATCGAGTTTATTCGAACTCGGTCGCTACGTAGCGACCGGCGGTCTGCGTGTTTGGTCACTGCGTGCGATCCTTCTCGAGCTCTTGTCCTATGATTCCGCGTTTCTTCCGCCAAAGCTTTTAAGTAAAGAAGAATCTATTTCGAAAAAGTATTTGTTGATGAAGTTTTCTCGTTTTCTTCTTGAGAATTGGGCGTTAACTTCGTCGTAACCGTTTTAGACCCCAACAGTTAGCCCCCCAGCTCGTTGAGAACGTGGATTTCTAGCGAGGTCCCAATGCGTGGTATGGCGAGTTTGGACGAGATTGGTGTATTTGGGCGGTTCGTGGTCCAAAAATCCGCAAGTAAATAGTAATTTCTCATGCCTATAAGAAGGGAGGTAACTTCTTCACAATCTTCACACTTACTCATTCTCATAGAGAGGTTTTTCTTGAAAAGTTCTTTCTCTTTCTCTCTGTCATTTCCTTCTTGATTAAAGAAAAAGAAAAAACACGAGATGTCGAGTAAGAGGAGTTCGAAGAAAGGGTCCTTGCCCATAAGCGTTTCTGAAGAGCCGAGTGCGAAGATGGAATTCGTTCCTCATTCGGTGGGCCAAGAGAGCGAGGCATGGTGGGTGGCGTGTTACGGTTCGATCACGCCTCCCATAGAAAAATCATTCCCGGTCATGAACCATCGCCCGGTGGAGGCAGGTGCGCCGAGTGGGAGTACTAGTGGATTCCTCGAGGTCATGCGGTCGTTCTACCATATTTCGGACGCGGTGGAATTCAGGGTTCCTCGTCAAGGAGAATGCGCTAGTAGTCCCCCGGAGGGCTTCTTTACTTGTTACGAGGCATTCGTAGTGCGTTGCCGTTTATGGTTTCCGATCCCCGAGATCATCGTCCGTGTGTTGGGTCGTTTCGGGGTGGCGATAAGCCAACTGAATCCTATTGGCATCCAGCACCTCATAGGGATTCTGGTCCTGAGCTACGAGCATGGTCTTCCTCTCACCGTTGATCACTTCGACGCGCTTCTTCGATTACAGATCATCAGGGAAACGGACACGTACAGGCTGGTTCCTCGGAACTTCATGTCAGTGGTAAAGGGGTTCACTTATAACTTCAACTCGTGGAGGAAGTTTTTCTTCTTCGTTCGTGTAGACGCAGCGTCCGTTGAGGAGAGTTGTATCCCACTGTTTCGGAGGTTGCCGAACGACCGTCCCTTTACCAACCCTCTTGCTCTATTTCCTGAGGACATTATTGCGATGAGAGATCTGCTCAGGATTGTCCTTTTTTCTGGACTTTTTTACGCCGAAGAGAGTTCGAAAGGCGTTGAGGTTTGTGCATCCTGGTCCTGCTTTGGGCGGAGAAACAAGGAGTGATTCCGAACCTGAAGACCAAGGTCCCAACGCCGGTCCCAACGCCGCTCCCGCTATTGTGACGGGGCCGAATTATTCGAAGGGGAAAGATATTGATCTCGGCGACATGGAGTTTTCGGTGGACGATTGCATGCTTCCAGGATGGGATCCGAACCTTGCTTTTGGCGATGGAAGTGGTACGAGCGAGGTCCATATTCGGACCGATGATTTCTTCGCTGGTCTTCCGTCGGGCCGGCGCTCCTCGAACCCGCGAGCGAGTCAGGGAGGCCGAAAGTTGTTGCTGAAGGATCTCGCATCATTAACGGGGTATAAATTTTAAAAATTCTGACGATCGTTATTATTATTTTTTGCTTATAACGTGTCAATCGGTTTTATAGGGTTTGAACTTGCTTGGATCGGCCATTGAGGCGAGCCATAGAGAGGCCATGATCTATCGCTTTAAAGCAAAGAAGGCGGAAAGGGATCTTGCTCGCATGCGAGACGAGATGTTGGCGAGGCTCAACTTCGCTTCGTGATCATGCCAGGGCTGTTCGCGGCGAACGGGCAAGAGGGAAATTGTCGAGGTGATGAAGACTCGGGCTTCTCAATTCCAGGTTGAATACGGGAATCTTATGGGTGCTTTCAAATCGCTGGCCGACTTCCGTGAGTGTCGCGGCTCCGTCGAGCCTTTGGAAGACGCAGGAAGATGACTATGTTTTCGAGAGGGAGATGGAGTTAATGAAGGGTGGCATGAAGGATCATGCTCACGCTGAGGCGACCATTCCTCCGATCGACGGGAAGATCCAGGGATTCTGGGATCCCATCCCTGTTTCCCCTGATACCGTAGAAACTACGACTGATTTTGCCAGTGACGATGAGGAAGTGAACTTTCCCGCGGATGCATCCGGGAGTTTTAACTTTGACCTGTGAGCGTTTTGACGGGAATGAGTTTTTCCCTTTATCTAGTATTTAGCGGCCGAGTGTGACCTTTGTTCATATATGTCTGGCCGAGTGTGGCCTTCGAACTTTGTACGGGCCTTTTTTGGCCGCTTTTATCAGGAAAGGCCGTTGGTGGCTTTGAACCCCTACCGCTATGCGGTTTATATAATGGATGTCTGTTTGGGTTACTTTGTTTAGAGTGGGTTTGAAGTGAACATGAGTTGTCGTCTCATATTTATCTTCGTTGAGGCGTTCAATCTGTTAGTTCGTTCGAGACGTGAGTTTTCGAAAAATTTATTTACGATTTTTCGGGAACGTTGAGATATGAACGAAGAGGCATGTTTTAGGAATCTCGTATCGTTTAGATATCATGTCTTTGAGATGTTTGAGACCAATACGATGGGTTTAGGGCAAGACCTAGGTTTACTCTCGGTTTTAAGGTTTGTGCGGTGACTAGCCGGCTATCGGTTTTCCTGTTGCGATTTCTACCGATTTAAAATCCGCGATAGGTTTTCGGCTTATACGACTTGTATAGTACAAATCGAGCATCTTTCCAGAGACAATTTTTAAGCCAACTGGAAGTGTTAGACCAAAATTTCAGATTTTTTTTGTAGCGCGCTTTCGTCCTTGTGTTTGACGTTTGAAGATCAAAAGAGTGATCAGGTTGCGTTTGTTTAAGACGGCTGATGTGTTCGTCGGGGCCAATCGACGAACGGAGTGTGAATTTTTAGTGGTGGCGTTGGACAATTTGTTAAATTACCATCTCAATTTTAACTTGGCGGCGTCTACGCAGTTATTTCGAAGACTATACGTATATTTTTGAAGTGAGATTGTTTTGCGATTTTGTCTTAAAAAGAGTGACGCATATTTCGTAAAAAATTTCGAAATCTCGATAGAATTCGATTACAATAACGCATCTTTTCCTATGTGGGAGTATCACGGTATCGCACCCTCCCCTTTAGAGGGGATTGTTGAACTCGTCCTTCGACGAGCTGCCTACGTACCCCTTTCGAGGATCAAGCCATCTCGTAGTTCTGTTTTATGCCGCTAGTGTTTGCACTCGGCAGTTGTTGCCGTGCTGACCGCCTTGATCGTGATGATCGTGGCTGGGTTAGTGTTCTATTCCGGATGTTCCAGTTGAGTTGTAGTGTCGGCTTCGGATTCAAGTTGAGTTTCAACACCTGAAGCGCCTGCGTCGGCAGACGATGTTAAATCATTTTTTCTTGGAACGTTGTTGGTCGAAGATTTATCAATCTTCGTGCGTTTGCGATTTGCCGTTGCAGAGGTCATCATCTGTCTTAACTTGTGTTCCACGAGGAAGCACAGTCGCGACTGTTTCTAACATCCCCAGATAGCTGCGACTCCGTTTGGGGTCGGGAATTTGACGCCCAGGTGGTACGTCAACGGAACGGCTTGCATAGCGTTGAGCCATGGGGTTCCCATGATCACGTTGTAGATGGCAGGATGATCGACTACCGCGAACTCGATGATTTTTGTGATCTCTTTGGCCATGACTGGTAGCTGAATCGATCTGAGGGTCATCGATACTTCGCCCGAAAAGCCCGTGAGCGGTTCCGGAGTTGAAGTTACTTCTCCGAGTTCGATGCTCATCCGATTGAGAGTGTCGCGGAAGATTACATTGACCGTGCTTCCCGTGTCAATGAGTACTCTTCCGAATTCCAGATCTCGTATGGCGAGGTCATGTGGCGGATCGCGGTGAGGTTGATCAATCCTGCTGGCTTCCTCCTTTGTGAAGGTGATTGAGCAGTTCTGATCACCTTGGTAGGAGACCATGTAGGCCAGTTTGTGCTCGATTCCGCCTTCCGCTGGTAAGCCTTGATAGCAGAAACCGTATCGTTGCAGAATTGCGATCCTCCGATGATCATGTTGACTCTACGACGATTGTTATCGTTTCCTTTGTCGTCTTGCCTCCTGCCGCGTTTATCCCCAGATTGATTTCTTTGGGGAGATCTCTCCGCGGGAAGATTCCTGTCCGGCTTCGGGGGGCGATCGGTCTCGAGGATGAGATCTTTCACGCTGGTCACTTCCGAGAGTTCTCCGGCTAATAGCTTCGCGGCCAGCCTTGCTCCCAAGACCTTGCAGTTAGTCGTGGAGTGTCCTCGGGATTGGTGGAACTCACAGAAGGTCTTTTCATCATATCCTTGGTTGCGAGTCCACGTATTACCCGTGGTTTGGCCCTGGTCCGAGCCGATCGCGTAATTATACGCTCTTTGGAGTTCTTCCCCCTCGTGATGGACATACTTGTCGTTACGAGGGTTCTTCTACCTCGGTTTTGGGTCTACATCTTTTGAGGACGATCTGCCGACTTATGCTTCTACGATAAGATTTTCGCTTTTCCTCGATCATGATGTAGTCCGTCGCCTTGTGGAGGCGTCTTGGATCGTCAGCGGTTTTCGAGGGATATCCATTTTCTGAATATCGACTTGTACCAAAGCGTCTTTCTGAGCGCATCGATGACCACCTTGTCGCTTATCCCGCTGACCCTCGACATTACCAACTTGAACCGGCTGATGAACTCGCGGAGGGATTCCTCTTCCCTCTGGGACAGACTCCAGAGATCGACATCGGAAGTTTCTCTATATATGAACATAGAGTATTGCTTGAGAAATTCCGATGCGAGCTGTCGGAAACTCCTGATAGAGTTTCGCTTAAGGCGCGAACCATTCGAGGGCAGCTCCTTCTAGATTCTCGACGAACGGCGACGTAGCCGGCGTCTCTCGCCGTCCTTCAGCCTCGCTCTTCCCATCGTGATGTGGAAAGCCTGAAGGTGATCTCGGATCGGTCGTACCATCATGCCGGTACTTTGATTTTTCCTGGATCGGATACCCTTGTATCTGAGATGCGAGCGGTGAAGGGGGTCTTCCGAGCCCCTTCCAGCAGTCTGTCGATCTCGGGGACCGCACTCGTAGCATGATGGATTTGGGATTTTACGGCTCTTACTTCTGCCACAGTCTTGGTGATATAGTCACGAAGATCGCGTATATCCGACGTCTCGTCAGCAGATTTCCGCGCTTGTCGGCGTTTACTGCGAGTGAGCTCGGTTTGTTTTTCAGCCAGCTCTTCTTGTTCGTTCCAATAGAGGATTTCCTCCTCTTATGTCATTGGTTTGTCGAACGGAGAGCTTTCCCGAGTGAATCGGCTTCTGGTCCTTCTTGGATGTCTGTCGGCATCCTCATCAGTATTGTTGGAGACATCGCTAGGATCCAGGTTTTGACGCTCCTCAGGCCACGAGCGAGTCAGGGAGGCCGAGAGTTGCTGCGGAAGGATCTCGCATCATTAACGGGGTATAATTTTTAAGAATCCCGACGATCGTTATTATTATTTTTTGGCTATAACGTGTCAATCGGCTCTACAGGGTTTGAATTTGCTAGGATCGGCCATTGAGGCGAGCCATAGAGAGGCCATGATCTACCGCTTTAAAGCGGAGAAGGCGGAAAAGAATCTTGCTCGCATGCGAGACGAGATGTTGGCGCGAGACGCTCAACTCGCTTGTGATCATGCCAGGGCTGTTCGCAGGGCGGAACGGAAAGGCAAGACGGAAATTGTCGAGGTGATGAAGATTCGCGCTTCTCAATTTCAGGTTGAGTACGGGAATCTTAAGGGTGCTTTCAACTACCTGGGCGACTTCAGTGAGTGTCGCGGCTCCTTCGGAAGCCTTTGGAGGACGCAGCAAGATGATTACGTCTTCGAGAGGGAGATGGAGTTAATGAAGGGTGGCATGAAGGATCATGCTCACGCTGAGGCGACCATTCCTCCGATCGACGGGAAGATCCAGTGATTCTGGGATCCCATCCCGGTTTCCCCGATACCGTAGAAATGCGGCTGATTTTACTGGTGATGATGAGGAAGTGAACTTTCCGCGGATGCATTCGGGCTTCCTTGTCCGGAGTTTTAACTTTGACCTGTGAGTGTTTTGGCGGAAGGAGTTTTTCCCTTTATCTAGTATTTAGCGGCCGAGTGTGGCCTTTGTTCATATATGTCTGGCCGAGTGTGGCCTTGAACCCCTACCGCTATGCGGTTTATATAATGAATGTCTGTTTGGGTTTACTTTGTTTAGAGCGGGTTTGAAGTGAACATGAGTTGTCGTCTCAAATTTATCTTCGTTGAAGTTCAATCTGTTAGTTCGCTCGAGAGGTGAGTTTTCAGAGAAATCATTTACGATTTTTCGAACGTTGAGTTATGAACGAAGAGACATGTTTTAGGAATCTCGTGATCGCTAGATATCATGTCTTTGAGATGTTTGAGACCAATGCGATGGGTTTAGGCAAGACCTAGGTTTACTCTCGGTTTTAAGGTTTGTCGCGGTGACTAGCCGGCTATCGGTTTTCTGTTGCGATTTCTACCTGATTCGCACGATTTAAAGTCCGCGATAGGTTCTCGTCTTATACGACTTGTATGGTACGAATCGAGCATCTTTCCAGAGACAATTTTTAAGCCAACAGGAAGTGCTAGACCAAAATTTCGGATTTTTTTTGTAGCACGCTTTCGTCCTTGTATTGGACGTTTGAAGATCAAAAGAGTGATCAGGTTGCGTTTGTTTAAGACGGCTGATTTGTTCGTCGGGGCCAATCGACGGATGGAGTGTAAGATTTGTAGTGGTTGCGTTCGGACAATTTGTTCGTATCATCTCGATTTTTAACTTGGCAACATCTCGCAGTTATTTCGAAGACTATACGTATTTTTTTGAAGTGAGATTGTTTTGCGATTTTGTCTTAAAAAGAGTGACGCATATTACGTAAAAATGATCAAAATCTCGATAGAATTCGATTATAATAACGCATCTTTTCCTATGTGGGAGTATACAAATATACGCACCCACTCCCCCCCCCCTTTTTTGGAGAGGGGGATAGCTGAACTCGTCCTTTCGACGAGCTGCCTATGTACCCCTTTCGAGAATCAAGCCATCTCGTAGTTCTGTTTTATGCCGCGAGCGTTTTTGCTCGGCGGTTGTCGTCGTGCTGACCGCCTTGATCGAGATGATCGTGGCAGGGTCAGTGTTCTCTTACGGATGTTCCGGTTGAATTGTAGTGTTGGCTTCGGCCTCATGTTGAGTTTCAACGCCTGAAGCGTCTGCGTCGGCAGACGATATGAAATCGTCTTTTCTCGAAACGTTGTTGGTCGAAGATTTATCGATCTTCGTGCGTTTGTGATTTGCCGTTGCAGAGGTTGTCATCTGTCTTCACTTGTGTTCTGCGAGGAAGCACAGTCGTGACTGATTCTGACATCCCCAGATAGCTGCGACTCCGTTTGGGGTCGGGAATTTGCCGCCCATGTGGTACGTCGATGGAACGGCTTGCATAGCGTTGAGCCACGGGGTTCCCATGATCACGTTGTAGATGTCAGGATGATCGACTACCGCGAACTCTACGATTTTTGTGACCTCCTTGGCCATGACAGGTAGCTGAATTGATCCGAGGGTCATCGATACCGCCAAAAGCCGTGGCGGTTTCGGAGTTGGAGTTACTTCTCCAAGTTCAATGCTCATCCGATTGAGAGTGTCGCTGAAGATTACATTCTCCGTGCTCCCCGTGTCAATGAGTACTCTTCTGACTTCCAGATCTCGTATGACGAGGTCTATGACAAGCGGATCGCAGTGAGGCTGATCAATCCCGCTGGCTTCCTCCTTTGTGAAGGTGATTGAGCAGTTCTGATCATCTTTGGTAGGAGACCATGTAGGCCAGTTTGCGCTTGACTCCGCCTTCCGCTTGTAAGGCTTGAAGGCGGAGACCGTATCGTTGCAGAATTGCGATCCTCCGATGATCATGTTGACCCTACGACGATTGTTATCGTTCCCCTTGTCGTCTGGCCTCCTGCCGTGTTTATCCCCGGATTGGTTTCTTTGGGGAGATCTCTCCGCGGGGAGATTTCTGTCCGGCTTCGGGGGGCGATCGGTCTCAAGGATGAGATCTTTCACGCTGGTTACTTCCGAGAGTTCTCCGGCTAGTAGCTTCGCGGCCAGCCTCGCTCCCAAGACCTTGCAGTTAGTCGTGGAGTGTCCTCGGGATTAGTGGAACTTGCAGAAGGTGTTTTTGTCATATCCTTGGTTGTGAGTCCACGTATTACCCGTGGTTCAGCCCCGGTCTGAGCCGATCACGTAATTATGTGCTCCTTGAAGTTTTTCCCCCTCGTGATGGACATACTTGTCGTTACGAGGGTTCTTCTTCCTTGTTTTTGGGTCTGCATCTTTCGAGGACGATCTTGCCGACTTATGCTTCTGCGATAAGATTTTCGTTTCTTCCTCGATCATGATGTAGTCCGTCGCCTTGTGGAGGGCGTCTTGGAGCGTCCGTTGTTTTTCGAGGGATATCCATTTTCTGAATTTCAACTTGTACCAGAGCGCCTTTTTGAGCGCGTCGATGGCCACCTTGTCGCTTATCCCGCTGACCCTGGACATCACCAACTTGAACCGGCTGATGAACTCGCGGAGAGGTTCCTCTTCCCTCTGGGACAGACTCCAGAGATCGACATCGGAAGTTTCTCTATCTATGAACATAGAGTATTGCTTGAGAAATTCTGATGCGAGCTGTCGGAAACTCCCGATAGAGTTTCGTTTAAGACGCGCGAACCATTCGAGGGCTGCTCCTTCTAGATTCTCGACGTACAGGCGGCAGTAGCCGGCGTCTCTCTTGCCGTCCTTCAGCCTCGCTCTTCCCATCGTGATGTGGAAAGCCTGAAGGTGCGCTCTCGGATCGGTTGTACCATCATACTTCAGTACTTTGATCTTTCCTGGATGGGATACCCTCGTATCTGAGATGCGAGCGGTGAAAGGGTTTTTCCGAACCCCTTCCAGCAGTCTGTCGATCTCGGGGGCCGCGCTCGTAGCATGATGGATTTGAGATTTTACGGCCCTTACTTCTGCCGCAATCTTGGTGATATAGTCGCAAAGATCGCGTATATCCGACGTCTCGTCAGCAGGTTTCCGCGCTTGTCGGCGTTTACTGCGAGTGAGCTCGGTTTGTTTCTCAGCCAGCTCTTCCTGTTCGTTCCAATAGAGGATTTCCTCCTCTTCTGTCATCGGTTTGTCGAACGGGGAGCTTTCCTGAGTGAACCGGCTTCTGGTCCTTCTTGGATGTCTGTCGGCGTCTTCATCAGTATTGTTGTAGACATCGCTAGGATCCAGGTCGACTTGCTCGACTCCGTTGTCCTCCGAAGCCTTCGCGGGAGGCGGAGGGCTTTCGGAGTTTTCCTTTTCGACGGGAGATTTCTCGCTAGGGTTTTGACCCGAAGGTCGTTCCGGGCCGGCTCCAGGCCTGTTGAGTGGGGTCGCAAAGTCAAGTCTTTTCCCGCGGACTTTAGTGGTTCCACGGGGGTGGATTGCTCGAGTCCTTGCCGTTAAAGTTTCAACTTGTTTGGTCAAGGTGCTCACGAGCTTATCCTGTTCTTCCGTCCTTTTTTCGTAGGTGGCAAACATCTTTTTAATCTCCTCGAGCGCCGCGGCGTTGGCTGTTGCGTTGGCCGCGGATACGTCCTCTGCGGGGGTGTGGAGATCAGTGCCGCTGCCTCCGTTGAGAGGAGTCTGCACGTTATCCGTGTCGTCAGTTGAAATGTCTAGTTGAGCGTGATGTGGTCGAGAATTAGATTGATCCGTATCCCCCCTCTCCCTAGCGCCAAACTGTGGGAACCGAAATTCGCACTGTCGATTTCCGTTTAAATAAGGAAAGTTAGGAAAACCCTAATTTCCCAGAGGTCCCGGATATCAGTTAAACCACACGCCAAGCAATCAGAACACGCAATTAAAGACGAAAAAAAATAAGAAATCGTAAAAGAGAGCAAAATGAGTTTTATTCCGAATCCGCGTATGAGCGTTACAACAAGGTAGAAGCCTTGGCCACGAGAGCTGTCGGCGAGATTCCTAGTTCTAACAACCTAAGACTACAAAACCTAGTTGAGTCGCAGCTCGAAATAACAAAAACGGAAAGTTGCCTAATTGCTCTAAGTGCTAAGTTTGCTCTCCAAAAGTCATCCCCTGTGTCTCTCGCCTAGGACCCCTTATATACTGACTCCAAGGTCGGTTTACGCCTTTCCTCTTCTGCCCTTAAGCCGCCATAGCATAAAAATGGAGATATTCCATTTTTTCCGATCTTCGTAATTATCTTTGAAATTTCGTATTTATCCGCGGAAACTTGACTTTTATCTTCTCCTGCGGACCAAGCGTAAACCGATATGCGGTTTACGGGCTGTTGGTTAAGAAATCGCAAGTTGGGCTTCGAGTCGTGTCTTAGGTCCCTTTGGGCCGTCTCTCGACTCGAAGCGTTTATTACAGCTTCTTTCGATAAAGAATGAACTTTCCGCGGTTTTTACGGTAAAGTTCGATTGATAAATTGGAAATGGCGGGGAACGTGAGATGGGTTCGCTACGGTATTCGGGAGATAGCATCGAAGGATAGACGAGAACGCATGGACTGATGTCGTATTGACGTTTCGGAAGAGCTCGATCGCTACGTAGCGACCGAACTTTGGTTCGAGCTCGGTCGCTACGTAGCGACCGAACTTTAGTTCGAGCTTCGGTCGCTACGTAGCGACCGAACTTTAGTTCGAGCTTCGGTCGCTACGTAGCGACCGAACTTTAGTTCGAGCTTCGGTCGCTACGTAGCGACCGAACTTTAGTTCGAGCTTCGGTCGCTACGTAGCGACCGGCGAACAGCGTTTGGTCACTCCGTAACGATCCTTCTCGAGCTCTTGTCCGATGATTCGCGTTTCTTCCGCAAAGGTTTTTCGTAAAGAAGAATCTATTTCGAAAAAGTATTTGTCAGAGAAGTTTTCTACGTTTTTCTTCTTCGGAGATTTTGGACGTTAACTTCGTCGTAACCGTTTTTAACCCCAACAGTGGAGATGGCACGCCAGACTTGGACACATCAGTTTCAAGACCATAAGGAACATGGCGGCTCAATAAATGGTTCAAGGACTGCCTGAGATTGCAGAAGTAAAGCAATTATGCAACTCTTACCTGGTTGGCAAGCAAACAAGACACTCGTTTCCCTCAGCAACGACTTACAGATCGAGCCGTGCACTAGAGCTGTTGCACGCGGATCTCTGTGGCCCAATCTCCCCTGCAACACCATCACATAACAGATATACGTTTGTGATTATCGACGACCACACAAGGTACATGTGGTCTATCTTATTAAAAGAGAAGAGTGAAGCCTTTGAAAAGTTTAATATGTTTAAGAATCTTGTGGAGAAGGATGTTGACAAGAAGATATTAGCTCTTCGTACGGACAGAGGAGGTGAGTTCACTTCCAAGGAGTTTCAAGAATTCTGTAACAAAGAAGGCATCAAACGTCAGTTAACAGCTCCTTACACACCACAGCAAAACGGTGTGGTTGAAAGGAGAAACCGTACACTTATGGAGATGACAAGAAGCATGTTGAAAGCGATGAATGTTCCAAACTACATGTGGGGTGAATCCGTTCATCACGCAACCTATCTAATCAACCATGTGCCTACTAGGGCTTTAAAGAATCAAATGCCGTATGAAAGCTTGAAAGGAAGAAAGCCTAGCATAGGTCACATTAGGGTTTTTGGATGCGTTACAAACGCAAAAGTGGACTCTGTTCACTTAGGGAAGTTAGATGATCGATCTCAAACCCTTGTACATCTTGGCATCGAGCCTGGCTCGAAAGCCTACCGTCTCTACAACCCCGATGCTAAACTTATTATAGTAAGTCGAGACGTGATATTTGACGAGAAAGCAACTTGGAAGTGGAAGGGAGAGGATAAGGAAGAGAACCACTCGGGAAGCTTTCATATGACGTGGGGAGCTACACTGGATGAAGGCAATGGTCCGTTTGTAGTTGGAGAGAATCAGGAAGAAACCATCGCTACAGATACAGAGCACCCTGTTGATGACCTAGAACCAACACATGCGGAGGAAGCAAGCGAGCAGCCTGCAACTCAAGATGCAAGATGATCAACTCGTCAGACAAGTAAACCTAGTTACCTCGAAGATTATATCTTACTTGCTGAGTTGGAATGTGAGTTGTTACTACTCTTTATTAATGATGAACCGGCGAGCTGGCATGAAGCAAAGGGTAGCAAGCAGTAGACTAACGCGTGTGAAGATGAGATTGACTCTATTAACAAAAACAATACTTGGATTTTGGTTGATAAACCAACAGGAGTCAAGATCATCGGTCTCAAGTGGGTCTTTAAGGTAAAAAGGAATGCAGACGGGTCTATCAACAAATTCAAAGCTCGACTTGTAGCTAAAGGTTATGTACAAGAGCATGGAATCGACTTTGACAAAATATTTGCTCCGGTAGCTCGATTAGAGACGATAAGACTTCTAATTGGTTTGTCGGCTGCAAACAAATGGGAGATTCATCATCTAGATGTCAAAACCGCTTTCCTACATGGAGAGTTAAATGAAGAAGTCTATTTTTCACAGCCTGAAGGGTTTGAAAAGAAGGGAGAAAAACATAAGGTTTTCAAACTCTCCAAAGCTTTGTATGGACTAAGACAAGCACCACGGGCTTGGAACACAAAACTCGATCAAATCCTCAAGCAACTTGGATTCAAGAAGTGCTCAAAAGAAAGCTCAGTGTATCGAAAGGAAAGTGGAGGTAAGCTACTGATCGTGGCTATATATGTCGATGATCTCTTTGTTACTGGAAATTCGGCTAAGGAAATCAATGATTTCAAGAAAGATATGTCAAAGAACTTTGAGATGTCTGACTTAGGGCTACTAACGTATTACCTTGGGCTTGAAGTAAGACAAAACTCGGACTGCGTTATGATTAATCAAGAAGCCTACGCTAGGAGAATATTGAAGGAGGCAGCAATGGATGAATGCAATTCAACGTGTTGGTCTACAACTCTCTAAAGGATTGGACGAACCAGAGATTGATGCGACGCTCTATCGAAGAAGAATTGGTTGCCTTCGATACCTTATGCACACACGACCTGATAAGGCGTTCTCAGTAGGTATCTTAAGTAGATACATGCACTCGCCAAGAACCTCTCATGGCAATGCACTGAAGCAAGTGTTAAGATATCTTAAAGGAACACTCGGGTATGGTTTATCATTCAAGCTAGGAGGATCTAAGAAGCTCATTGGGTATAGTGATAGTAGTCACAACACCGATCCTGATGATGGTAGAAGCACAACATGACATCTGTTTTGTCTAGGAGAAACGCTAATAACTTGGTGTTCACAGAAACAAGACACGGTTGCTCTATCCTCTTGTGAATCAGAGTTTATGGCGGCAACGGAGGCTGCGAAGCAAGCTGTGTGGCTGCAAGACCTGATAAGTGAGATCACAAACAGAAAGATTGAGAAGACATTGATTCGTGTTGACAACAAATCAGCAATTGCACTAGCAAAGAATCCTGTGTTTCATCGTCAAAGCAAGCATATTCACAAGCGGATTCATTTCATTCGAGAAAAGGTTGAGCAAGACGAGATTGATGTGGAACATGTACCTGGAACAGAACAGAAAGCTGATATCCTAACTAAGGCCTTGGCAAGAATCAAGTTTAAGGAGATGAAGGATCTGATTCAAGTTCAAAATCTTAGTGAGAATGATGTGAAGCTTAGAATAGGAGAATGTTGGGTAAGCTTCAAAAGTTACTTGTGTAATAAGTTATTCATTAAGGAAAGAAGGATAGCTTATACTAATAGGATTAGGATAAAGATAAGGTTCCTAGATCATTATGTAATAGGTTAAAGATAAGAATACCTATTGCCTATATATAGAGATCATAATGTAAGAAGATCTAATAAGAAAGTTAAGAAAGCAAAGAAAGATAATAAAACAAAGAGACAGTTTTATAAGTTTGTGTGTTCTTGATTAATTTATCGTGATCATCTGCTTCCGCGAAGGTCAACTCGCTACCCCCACAAAAATCAGCGACACCATGTCGATGTTCATCCTCAAGTTACATTAGTTTGTTTAATGGGATCTGAATGAGAACACCGTGTGCATGACAGCATGAGTATTATATTAGTTTAGCCGGCTAATAAATATATTTTGGTGGTGTATTAAATTAGTTTAGCCGGCTGACAATTATATGTTTATGTATTTATCTTCTGTGTTTTTATTTTAAGTAATGTTAGCTTACTAAATTTTTTTTGTCATATGAAGAAAGTGAAATATATCTTCTGAATATTGTTTCTCTTGCAAATGACTGATGATTTTTTTTTTTGTCACAGACAAATTACAGGTGGTTATAATGTGACTTTTTAGATTATCCGTAAATTAGCATAATTATATTTCAATTTATCAGCATCCTACACATGTTAGCTGATATTAAGATTTGAAATTACCGGCTATTGAATCGGTTATCAATATCAGTTTGTGGTTGGTTATCACTGTAAACCACAAACTGAAAATTCTTCGAATAGTTAATATGGTGTTATTGTTGGTTCACTCAAATCAAAGAATGCATCTAACATGTACATAATAGTTATCTGGATAAAATCATACATGTATGGTAATTGAAAAATGTATGTGTCCGTATAAAATTTGTAGCCGGCTGCCAGGAATGACTATAAGCCGATTCGTTGTGGAACTAATGCTTGCATCGGTTTCTTTATCTTGTGGTCGACATTGAAAAATTCCTGTTCTAGGATTGGGCGGTGTCCGTCCACTAATGTAAAGATTGGGCGTGGGAGAGTGAGGTTCTATACAATGAACATGCAGCTGGATAAATACATTGTACTCTTAATATTATAGGATTATCTATGAGGATTCTATATACAATCACTTCACGCGATACAAAAAGGAGGTTTCTATTCTGATTCAGTAAAAGCCAGCAACCTCCGGCTAATTCCATAGTCAATAAAGTTTTCAATTTTACACAAACGGCTAATAATAAAGATATCGAAGTTGTTTGGGAACTCTACCTTTAAACATGTTTCAAGAAGACAAAACACAAGTCATTAGGTCCACCAAACCACATCCAAATATATATTTTTAAAAAAAATCAATTGTGAAGTTTTGCACCATTACCGTTGAAGAAACTGTTAATTATGTATGTGTTCTTTTTCATAACTGGCTGAATGTAACAAAAATATATAAAATCTATTAACCGGTTATGTCAGAAAATTTCATCATTAAAGAAAGCTAGTTATGTCACACAATTTCATCATTATACATTTATACTGAACACACAAAAGTGAATTTGGATTAACCTTCATCATGATGGAGTGTGGCTTTGGATTGAGTCCAGCAAAACTGATGAAGGAAACCTTGTTGGTCTGTATGTAAGTTGGTATGGTTATACTCTCATTTAGCTTGACCATTAAAAGTTACTAGGTGTTGAAGATAATATCACATTGATTATCCATTAGGGCTTTGTCTTCATATAGACACTAAATATCTTTCCATTTTATATAGTTATTGTAGAAATATCTGGTCATTAACCGACCTTCTCTACTCCTATAAATAGGAGTTGCACCAAAGCTGAATAAAATTAATAATCTCACGTACTCTCTTATAACTCCCTCTCTCTCCTTTACGTTATCTCACGAACAAGAAAAATATATATATTTAATAATAAATAAATATCAGATAAACACTCACCTATTACTATACAACAGTAGGATTATATTTTGATTTATCTGGACACTTTACATGTTAGATGATATTTATTAGTCTTAAATTTACTAGCTATTTAATCAGTTGATTGTATATACAAACAATTTTTAAAATATAGTTATGTATAGTTACTTTAGTGAATAATCAACTTATATACGTGATATCACTCAAATTAACCTAAAGAGTGAATTACTCTCTCAAATAAGAGGTTCAAATGTAGTACTTAGGGATCGAATCCACAGAGACTCTAGGATTACTCAATAGATCATGGTATAAAACTAAATCTAGATTGAATGGTTTATGGGTTTTAAAGCAGTAAATTGGTTGGTGAGCAAGTTTATTGCTCGATTGATTGTTTTGAGTTTGTTAACAGTTGGTTGAAGTAGCTAGATTCATGTATATTCTCAGGTATGATAAATAATACTTAATTTATGAAATTAGGAGTTTATTAATATTAATTGCTCTTGAATTCAAACTAAGGTATACTCTTTTTGATTGTCAAATCTGGATCTCGACCTCAACTCGTTATTTTGGTCAGAGAGTGTCGATCGATAATTCTTTGTGAATATCGATCGATACACCTTTAAAAATATCGATCGACAGGGCTATCGTTGTGTCGATCGATACTTCTTCCAGAAAGCTTTATGAACGGGTTTGATTTGTATTTTCTAACTCACTAGACCAACTCTCGTCTGTATCTAGTCAGTTAGATCATTCTAGTTATTTTCAGGTATTGAGCCAAGCAATGGTTTGATCCCAATTAATCCTAGGATCTAAGTTTAAAGGATGATCAATCCTAAACTTAGCTTAATGCATAACTAGTTGATTGAACTATATTTCTAAACATCCTAACAATTGTTGTGTCAGTATTACATTTATCAACCTATTTGAGAAACCTAAATCTAACAGTAAAGATTACTCAGACATATTCACGGAACACATGGTTATGATAGTCTGAATAATACTTAAATAAATTAAATAGCAAAAGTAACAGAAATAATGAAAGCAAGGGAGTTCGGATGATCTATCTCTCCAATCCTAAGCTCTCTTTTTTCAATGGTGGCTTCTTGCCTCCTCCAAACTAGATCTCAAAGGTCTCTAGGCAAGTCTGGCTCTAAAACAATACAAAACCCTAATAAATAGCCTAATAGGCGGCCATGGACTAATGATGTAATTATTGAGACTTTTGTGAAACTTGAAATCTTTTTATTTGTCATTAACTCTCGGATGGCTTCATAACCGATCAATACGAGGGATTTGACATTGATCGATATTTGGTGGTGACTATCGGTCGATATTGAGCTATGACCGTCGACCATCTCTTGCTTCCAGCGAAGCTCAAAAGATCTCTAAATAGCTTCAAATACATTATTTCCTTGCAAATAGTACTTGGACCTGTAAATACTCTAAATATACTCTATATAATAATAAATGTATCTTAACACTTATAAACCATGGCTAATAGTAGGTAAAATCGATGGTGTATGGTGTATGTATTGTTGGATGTCAAAAATGACGTGGTCTGTTAAACATAAAATTAATTTTCTAACCAATCACAATACATATGATTAAATTTGTGTATGGCTAAACATAAATACGTTGACACAAAGACACAAGATACATAATCTTTATAAATGAAAGTTACAGAAACGTCCAAGAAACGCATGTATTATTTTGCAGCAGTTCATGGATCCTTAAATGTATCTACCGACAAAACCATTCCTAAGTCCCACACAAAAGACTCGATTTTTTATAATGAAAAGAGAAACGAGCAAAAACTTTCCCGTAAGGAGTTTCAATATCAAGAAATGAAAAGTGAATTAATATGAAGTTCAAAAATCAACTCAAACCTACAAGCTAAGAATCACAGCATCAAAAATATTATTATACAGTAATCTACAAAAGTTTAACGCTCATGGCTTATGCAAGAAGCCCAGTGAATCCCTACCTGACCAGAGAAGAAGATTTGCAGTTCTGGAACTTGTTCGTCGTAGATGTATATATATGTATATATATATTGTTTTAAATTAAACTATATACCATTTAAAACACACATAAATAGTTTAATTTTGAAATTTACTTTCAACAATTTTTTTGATAAAAATTTTGAACTAGTATTGACAACTTATTTCTTAAAGAAATTATAAATTATTAAAACTATTAGTCACACAAAGAAAATTTTGTTATCAGTAATTTAACTTTTTGTTATAAAATATACAAATGATCAAAAAAATCATATGAGTAGAAAGCATCATTTAATATATATTAATAATAAAAATATATTATATATATGTTGATATCATCTAAATTTAATTGTATGACATATCAAATAGAAGAAAAATATTGTTTGGATTAATAAAATTCATATATATATTCACATCAATTTAGTTATATATGTAATAGTTACCGACTTTTAATTATTCAATGTATATTTATTGTTTCATAATATGTAAAAAATATATTATACATAAAATAATTTATGTAGAAATGTTCATCCCGCAAAACATGGATCTTAACCTAGTATGAATAATATATATAGAACACTGAATAATATGTAATAATTCTATTCTTATATTTATGTAAGCATATCATTAGGTCATAGTTATAATAGATTATAACACAAGCTAAATAAATAGATCATAGAATTAAAATTATAACAAGTATTCACGACGAAGGTATACCGTATACCAACGAGTTCTAGTCAAGATATAGACAAACGAATTATAGAACGAATAGAATATATAAGAAACTATTAATCTACGTATTCTATCATATGTAGATCTGGGCGTTCGGGTATCCATTCGGATTCGGTTCGGATCTATTCGGGTTTCGTTTTTTCGAGTTTAAAGATTTCAATCCCATTCGGGTATTTCTAAATTTCGGTTCGGGTTCGGTTCGGATCTTTGCGGGTTCGGTTCGGATTCGGATAATCCATTTAAATTATTTTTAAAATTTTAATATTCATTATATACTTAAAATTTCTCAAAATCTATAAATCAAAATAATATATTACATATAAATTTAGTATAATATATTTCAAAATACCTAAGATTAACATATAAATTAGTTTGATTTGAATATTTGGATAGAAAATCGATAGATATTTCAAGTATTTTGGTGTTTTGAATTTATTTTAGCTATTTTAGACATTTATTTTTGACTATTTATGTATATTTTCAAGTATTTTAGACAACTTAAAAGTATCTTATATATTAAATCTAAAATTAAGTAATATATTTAGGTATATAAATCTATTTCGGTTACATTCGGGTACCCGAGATACTTCGGTTCGGGTCGGGTTCGGTTCTTTAGATACCAAATTTTGAAACCGTTGGGATAGTTAATCAACTTCACTTCGGGTTTGGTACTAATTTTTCGGATCGGGTTCGGTCCGGTTCTTCAGATCCGTGTTTTCTGCCCAGCCCTATGTAGATCATAGTAAAACACATTGAATCTGTTTTCTAAACTAGTTAGATAGCTAAAATGATTATCATAAGTCAACGTAGGAAATAAAATGAAATATGGTTTCAATATTCTTCAAGAAAATATACACATATTCTATTAAGAATTTTTTTTATAAAACTATTTTAACATTTAGAAATGGCAAGACATGTTAAATATGGCCAATAAATCATATTGGGACAATTGAAAGTTGAATGTATCTCATTTTACCAATTCCTTTTTTTTACCAAATAAAATTTGTTGTTTTACTTTTGATTAAATATTGCTCTAATTTATGTTAATATGTCTATTTAGAACTTAAGCAAACACTAATGGGTTTATTTTCATTTATTTTATTATAGATAGTATATGAAAATCTAATATAATTATTTATTTTTTGTAAATTCAAATCACTTGTAGACTACAAATTCAAATTTGAAATAACAAAATAGTAGTAATACCAAAACCAAGGAGTGAAAGGCATCAGCGACAGTGAAGCAAAAATTTCCACAAGATAGTGTTTTTAATTTCAATTATGCGAAGCAATTTCGGAAAAGTAACAAGATTAGGCAATGGGATTAATAAACTATCTCTGCTTTTTCTTTACAGAATGTTTTTATTTCTTTTTATTTTAAAAAGTTCAAAAAGTGAACTTATGACACTTTTTTCCTTTCAAAACAAGTTATTGCTCTTATTCTCTGCATCATCTCTGTTGTGTTCGAATCAGAAAAATTCAAATACGCTCTTCCTTTCTCTCTCTCTCTCTCTCCATCTGCGTAAGATGGGAACTGTTTCTCTGTCTCCATTCCATGTGATCAATGCATGAACAACATCTTTAATACGGTAGACGTCAACGAGGGTTATATTCGTAATCTCCCCGAGAATCTTGCGTCTCTGCAGACAACAATAGAAGAGCTCAAGGCAAGACGAGATGACTTCTTAAGAAGGATCACAAGGGAGGAGAATAGAGGTCTGCAGAGGCTAGCCGAAATTCAGGTATGGCTTGATAGAGTTGAGGCTATCGAAAACAGAGTCAACGATGTTCTCAGTGCTAGGAATGCTGAGCTTCAAAGCTTGTGTGTTTGTGGGTTTTGCTCTAAGACATTAAGACAAAGCTATCGTTATGGAAAAAGTGTTGTCTTGATTTTGAGGGAGGTTGAGACTCTCAAACGTAGTGGCCATTTCGAAGTGATTGCCGAGCAACCTCAAGTACCTATGGTGGAGGAAAAACCTACTCAACCAATGATTATTGGTCGAGAAAGAACATTTGAAAATGCATGGAATCATCTTATGAAAGATGAAGTTGGTATTATGGGTCTCCATGGTATGGGTGGAGTAGGAAAAACAACTCTTCTCAAACAGCTCAACAACAAGTTTAGTGATGAAAGGTATGGCTTTGAGTTTGTGATTTGGGTTGTTGTGTCTAAAGAGTTAGAGATAGACAAGATTATAGATGAAATCGCTGAGAAAGTTCGTCTTGGTGGAGAGGAGTGGAAACAAAAAGAGAAGAGACAGAAGGCTGATGTTTTATACAATTTCTTAAGGAAAAGGAGATTTGTCTTGTTTCTGGATGATCTATGGGAGAAGGTGGATTTAGCTGAGATTGGAATCCCGATTCCAACTACTCAAAATCGATGCAAAGTAGCATTTACCACTCGTTCCCAAGAAGTTTGTGCGCGCATGGGGGTTGAAAACCCAATGGAAATCAAATGCTTGGGGGAAAATGACGCATTTGGTTTCTTCAAAAAGAAGGTTGGACAAACAACACTATTAAGAAAAGATTCTACAAAGCGATCCGGAGATCCCAAAACTTGCAAGAGTAGTTGCTAAAAAATGTCGTGGTCTACCTTTGGCGGTTGATGTCGTAGGCGAGACAATGTCATGCAAATGGACGACGCAGGAATGGCTTCATGCGATAGATGTTTTGACTTCATACGCCACAGAGTTTTCTGGCATGGAAGATAAGATCCTTCCGCTTTTAAAGTATAGCTACGATAATCTCAAGGCTAACCATGTCAAGTCGTGTTTTCTATACTGCGCTTTATTTCCAGAAGATTTTAAGATTGCTAAAGAAAAATTGATAGGCTACTGGATATCCGAAGGGATGATCGATGGAAGTAAAGGTATAGAAAGGGCGGAGAACATGGGTTATGAGATCATTGGTAGTCTTGTTCGTGCATCATTGTTGATGGAGGATGTTGATTGGCACGCAATGGATGTTGTATATATGCATGATGTCGTTCATGAAATGGCCTTGTGGATCGCATCTTACCAACAAAAAGATGCTTTCGTTGTGCATCCATTGTTCTATGGAATGCCAAAGGTTAAGAACTGGAGCGCTGTGAGAAGGATGTCATTGATGGGTAATAAGGCTCAGAGTTTCTTTGGCAGTCCTGAATGTCCACAACTCACAACTTTGCTCCTGCAACAAGGGAAGTTAGCAAAGTTCCCGAGTGGGTTCTTCAAGTTGATGCCAAGCCTACTTGTATTGGATCTTTCAGATAATCCAAAGCTCTCTGAAGCACCGGATGGAATATCGAAGGTAGGTTCATTGAAATATCTCAACTTGTCCTATACTCCTATAAGTGATTTGCCTAAGGATCTACAAGAGTTTGAAAAGCTTATTCACTTGGATATATCGGAAACACGACAACTTTTGAGTATCTCTGGGATATCAAGTCTATATAATTTGAAAGTGTTGAACTTATATCGTTCCGGGTTTTCATGGGATCTCGATACAGTGGAGGAGTTGGAGGCCTTGGAACATTTAGAGGTTCTAACGGCATCAGTCAGTGTTCGTCCGCGCGTGGAGCAATTTCTGAGCTCTCAAAAACTGACTAGTTGTACAAGATCGCTAGACATCTGGAATACCAATCAAGAACCATACGAAATAGCACTTCCGGTAACTATGGAGAAGCTTCGTGTTTTCTGCATTGAAAGCTGCACTATATCTGAGATAAAAATGGGAAGGATATGCACGAAAAGCAAGACGGTTTCTCCTCTGCACAACCCGACTACTCCATGCTTCTCCAGTCTATCCAAAGTGTATATATTGGCTTGTAACTGCTTGAGGGAATTGACGTTGCTGATGTTCGCTCCATCTCTTAAAAGTCTTGTTGTTAGATATGCAAACAAACTTGAAGATGTAATAAACAATGAGAAAGCTTGTGAAGGTGAAAAGTCAGGGATAGTTCCTTTTCCAAACCTGAATCGTCTTGTGTTGGATAGTCTGCCGAAGCTGAAGAATATCCACTGGAGTCCTCTGCCCTTTCCATGCCTAATGAGAATCGATGTATTCCGATGTCCAAATCTGAGAAAGCTTCCACTCGATTCAAGAAGTGGCATGCACGGTGAAAATGCATTCACATTAAGATACACTGAGAAGGAATGGATCGATGGTGTGGAATGGGAGGACGAAGCTACCAAAACCCGCTTCTTACTTTCAACACTACAGGTCTAATATTACTCCTCTTTTTCTTTATTTGATTTTTTTTTGTTTTGTTTAGCTTTGACTTTTGAACTACTTCCATCCTTAATGCATCTCTTTTTGTTTGTATATGTTAGATTGATTACAGCCACAAGTTCTCTCTCAGGTATCGAGTTCGAAGTTGAAATGCTATTTGGGTTTCTTCTAAAAGGAAACTCTCTCTCTCTCTGAAGTTTCTCTCTATGTGTGTTGCTTTCCATGAGTTATTTTTCTGATTTGCATCAACATTTATAATATGGTTTGTGGTTGACTGGAATGTCTATATTACGCTAACTGTATTTTCTACCTTAAAGAACTTCTCAAATGTGTTCACCGAAGAGAAGTCTTGGTAAGCTTAACATTTCTTTTCATCTGCATATTCTGCTATACATATTGCCCCCAGTCCAATGAACCACGGTCCCACTAAATACATAAAAAATTGACTTACGTTTCTTTGGCAAGACCATTGTAACAAACCTTATTTGACTAAGATAAAGTCTCATATTTTGTTAAAGACTACTATACAAAGAGAAATCTTGATAGGCTTGAGAAACCAAATGATGATCTTCCCATTCATCTCTATACGTCTCCGGATGCTTCATCACCCGCATGAAACTCGTCAAACACATCTCTTTCCTCCATTTCTCTGTTCCTGAGCACCCACATTGCGAAGCCAACCCATCAAAGTACTCAAACTGGTGCAAGAAACACACAAAAAAAATAGTACATTATTGTATAGGCTTTGGTCTCTCACAGGCAGGAGAAACAGAAGTTACGGAGTTTTTTTACTTGTGAAATGCCTAAACAGTGAGTATATCGCTTAGGAATCCCTTGTGCTTCAAGTGTGGCATATTCGGTTTTGATTTCCACCATCATATCTTCTTTCGAAGGAAGAGTGATCCGACCCGATAAAACACCCGCAATCCACTTGCTTTGTAGCTCAAACAAATGGAACGGTAAAACCTGGAGAAAAAAAAATCCAATTTGTTATAACAAACATATAAAAAAGAAAAGGGAAGTGAGCTTTGTACCTTCCATGTTATACCGACGAAGGAGAGTGACGGTGCGAATGCTGGAGAGAAAATGTGCTTGTACAATGGTCCCACACAGTTATCATTTACTGTAACACTTCCATTGGTTTCAAGAAACGGGAAATGATACTTATAGCCAGTGCAATGCATAATAACATGGGCCAAGATCGTTTTCCCGTTCTGAAAAACCACTGAACCATCCTCATGGACACGTTCTATCTACATGGCATTCGAGAACACATAAAACATTTACTCCTGATCAACTACGGTATGTTAAACACTCTCTTAAAACTCACCATGGAATGCATCCACAGGTTAGTATGACCATTCTGTTTGATGAAAGCATCAGCTGCATTTGACCAAGAAGCCACATGAACCTCTTTGGCAACTCCAACAATGTCCCTACTTATATCAACAGCACTTGCAGAGCTTCCAATAAGCACAACAACCTATGTAATCAATGCAACGTACACAAGCTTAGCATTCCAAAAGAATCTGACATTATTGTCTGACATAAGTACCTGTTCCTTAAACGGTTCGGGAATACGATAATTATGGCTATGCATCTCTTTCCCTGGCCAAGAACGTATCCCTGAAACAGTTTCCAGACAAAACACACTTTAGTTTCAATACCATCTTTGATTTTTTGGATGAAACAAGGATCAATCAAGAAGTCTTAGCTACCAGGAATGTCAGCGAGGCGAAGCAATGTAATGTCCATTACAAACAACAACAGCGTCGTAAAGCTCCTGACGACGAACTTTCTCCTCTTTCTCCGTAAACTCAATCCTCCATTTCGTTATCCCTCCTTCGCCGTCGCTTTCCTCCGCCGGAGAAACCCGCTCAACCGTCGTCTCGAACCGTATCATCTCCTCGATCGCAAACTCCTCAGCGAAATCTTGCAGATACGCGACAACTTCACCGTGACTTGGAAACGTCCTCGGATCTCTTGATTTTCCGGGTCGGATCACGAACGGGAAGTCTATGAATCCCATGCACTCTCGAGGAAGGTTGGTTCGGAGGGAGCGGTAGACGCTTGAGTAGACTATGGGTCGGGTCGGGTCAACGCTCAACGGATCTTGTTCGACATGATCGGTGTAGATCCAAGTTCCCCCCCCCCCCACTTGATTCTGCCTCTCGAATACGACCACAGAGTGGCCTTCCCGTCGAAGCTCTCTCGCCGCTACTAGACCGGCGGCTCCAGCTCCGATTACGGCCACGTGGCGACATTTGATTGATGGTGCCATTTGGATAATGCTTGAGTCAACCATGGAGAGAACTGTAGTTCCAATGCCCGGCCGCTCCAGTGCCGATAATACCCACGTGGCGTGGTATGATTCGTGGGCCAGCATGGGGGTTCTGTAATTAAAATGCTCCACCCAAGTCAAAAAGTTAACTTTGTCGGGCTTACTGAATAAATTTAGTCAAACAAAACCAGGTTTGAATATACAAATTAAACCAGACATTAACTTTAAACCGGTTTTTATCCTCTCTCGATTCCAAAAGCGCCTAAAGAGGTAAAAGAAAGCTTCTCAAGATCTATGAATCATACCAATAACCCAAAAATGTGTTACTTGCTATTTTTATAACGTCTTATGAGTCCTAGATTTTGGAGACAGAAAGGTAACTGATGTGTTTCAAGCTTTGTATTCGGTTTGGTTCCTTCTAAACCAATTAATTAAGTTTCTTCATGAATCCCATTCGATTCTCTTTTGCGTTTCTTCATGAATCCGGTGCGATTAAAGATAATATTAGTTGTATTCGAGATAATTAAAAAATGAATATTAACAAATTTTAACAAAAATTTTATGCTTAGATTTATTTTAAATTTAATTTAGTAATATTGAACCGCACTATATTTTTCACTATATCCAATGTTCAAGAAAACAAGAGGTGTCCCAACGCATAGCGCCTAAAACGATTAAACGGACGATTAGATTATTATTTAAACGACTTACATGTTTATAAATTATAGCAATATAAATACACATAATGTTTTATATTAAATATTATTATTTATAAATATAATATTTTATATTCAAAAGAATCTAGATTATAATATTTATGAATGTAAATTATATATTATTTATTATTACAATATTGTAACTGTCTAGACTGTTTTATTATACAAATATACTACATGTTCTGTGTTTCTATTTTTTTCTAATTAAGATTCTCTTTCTCGAAGATGTATCTATCTACCACATGAATCTGATGGTAAACTGGCGCAGAAAAAGAGAGAGAATCTGATGTTGATGTTTAGTGGACTTAATTGACAAATTATTAACTTCAATGCCAAATTTGTGAATAACTTATAAAATTACTTACTTGATGATCAGGCTGGTTGTTTTCGGTAATAAGCATAGGAATCTCCTCAAGTTTGTAGCTTCTGCCACTCTCTCTCTCTCGTCTCCTCCTCCTCTTCGCTTCGGAACTTACAAAGATTTGATTTTTTTTATACAGACAAACAAACACAACTTCGAATTCTAAACTCCCAACTGAGATAAAGAGACAGAAGATCGTCGATTCTCTGTAATCCAACAAAGATTTGTTCAACACAATGGCGAATGCATCATCAGGGTTCTTCACTCCTCCTTCAGTTTCTTCTTCCAAGCGAGGCAGAACCACCCACCTCCCCGTTAGACTTTCTGGATCAGCGTTTTGCGTCTCTAAAAGGATTCTCTGCTGCTCAAGCCTCCATAACCATCCTTCTCCTTCTCCTCCTTCTCAGTATCGTCCACCCAGGTAGGTGAATAAAAACTCTGTCTTTTGATTCAAAATCGTTTCTTGAAATGGTCTCTCTCTCTCTCTCTAATTCATCGTTCCCTTTGGTTCTGTCTACTTAAAAAAAAGGATAGTGCCAAGTGGCTGCAAACTGATCGGATCCGGCTCAGCAGTCCCTAGTCTTCTCATTTCTAATGATGATCTCGCCAAGATAGTCGATACTAATGATGAATGGATTGCTTCTCGTACCAGTATTCGCAACCGTCGAGTTGTGTCAGGCAAAGATAGCTTGGTTGGTTTAGCAGTAGAAGCAGCTACCAAAGCCCTTGAAATGGCAGAGGTTCTTCCTCAAGATGTTGACTTAGTCTTGATGTGTACTTCCACTCCTGATGATCTCTTCGGTGCTGCTCCACAGGTATCTGAATGTCGCTTTGAAGGATTGATTGAATTGCTATATAATTGTATCTTTGTAGATATGAATTTTGATTCCTGTTGATTGATTAGCTATTGATGGCAGATTCAGAAGGCACTTGGTTGCACTAAGAACCCCTTGGCGTATGATATCACAGCTGCTTGTAGTGGATTTGTTTTGGGACTTGTCTCAGCTGCTTGTCATATAAGAGGTGCAAAATCATAGAAAGAATGCAGAAAGTTGATTTAGTATCTAATGACAGTAGTAGTGTTTCCAAAAAATTAGTCTTTTTTTATTTGCAGGAGGTGGTTTTAAGAATGTTTTAGTGATTGGAGCTGATTCTTTATCTCGGTTTGTTGATTGGACCGATAGAGGATCTTGCATCCTCTTTGGGGACGCCGCTGCTGCTGTGGTTGTTCAGGTACTTTGCCTTATGAAGCTTTGGAGCTGTCATTGTATCCTATGTTTGTATGCAAGTAACCTTAAGTATATTATCATAGGAAAGAAGATTGCTCCCACACTACAAACCAAATATTGATCTAAAGCAACACTTCTTCAAAATTTGTCGATAAGTGTACTTTTGTAATCATGCAGGCTTGTGATATTGAGGATGATGGGTTATTTAGTTTCGATGTACACAGCGATGGTGATGGTCGTAGGTAATTTGGTTAATATTACCTTTCTTTAAGAGTCAGCTTCTCCTGCTTTACCCTTTGGAACCAACAGTTTAGATTCTCTGTTTCTGCAGACATTTGAATGCTTCTATTAAAGACTCCCAAACCAATGGTGCTTTGAGCTCCGACGGATCTGTGTTGGCAGACTTTCCACCGAAACAAGCTTCATATTCTTGCATTCAGATGAATGGAAAAGAAGTATTCCGATTTGCTGTCAAAAGCGTTCCCCAATCTATTGAGTCTGCTTTACAAAAAGCTGGTCTTCCTGCTTCTTCCATTGATTGGCTCCTCCTTCACCAGGTAACCGTCTTATCATTCACTGATAAGAATCTGAGAGTTTAAAAGTTAAACTGGTGAAAGTCTTTATATAAATATTGTTGCAGGCAAACCAGAGAATAATAGACTCTGTGGCTACAAGGCTTCAGTTTCCACCGGAACGAGTCATATCAAACTTGGCTAATTACGGTAACACAAGCGCTGCTTCGATTCCTCTAGCTCTTGATGAGGCGGTGAGAAGCGGAAAAGTTAAACCGGGACATACCATAGCTGCTTCCGGTTTTGGAGCCGGTTTAACTTGGGGTTCAGCAATTATCAGGTGGAGATGAATGGCTAAATTCCACATGTATGTTTTACTGCAGAGCCAAAGTTTTTTTTTTATGTTCTCTCTTCACTAAGTAGAGGAAGCACTGGAAAATTGGTCTAACCGGTCTGGTTTAGTCCGGTAAACTAGAAGGTAAACCGCATTTTGTCTGATTTCCTTTTTCACTTTTAACTTGAGGTTTCATAGTTTCTTTGTTACTCTGTTAATCATTTAAAAGAAAATAGCTCTTTTCATCGTTCTTGTTTGTAATGTTAAGACAACATTTCTCTATTTTCTTAATATTTTAATGTTTTTTTTTATTTCTTTTTAGTTTGCTTGTGATAAAGTTTTGAGTTCAAACCATATTCGATCAGATCTCAACCAAACCAATAAATTAGGGTCAAATTTGCTAGTTCATAAGCAGGACAGACACTATGTTCATGAAGCATAACGATCGACAAGTACACCATCTAGTAAGACCATGCGTCCTTTATAAATTGCAAGGCCATGTGCCTACAAAACCATGTGTCAATAAGACCACACACATATTAGGCTATGTGCTAGAAAACAAATTCGCATACTATTGCAATATGCACACAGGACCATGAATCTATTTAGATCACCTGATCGTATAGGCTCCGTGGAACGACCTAAGAGATCTAGGTCTCTTTTAGTGTCATATGCCTTCGTGATGAAGAATTTCTTATCGGATTCCCAAATGGTCTAGGCCATGACAATCTAGGTAACCTCTGTGAAGAAATATCCTTCTCCCTAAGTCACCTACGAACTTGCTGTGAAGGTATGATCCATATAGTCCAAAAGCACAAGCCTAAAGCACAAGTTATCTTCCGATTTCAGATATGAATTCATAAGATAGATAAAACTATTGGAAATATTTAATCTAGGAAGAAAATTATCTTTTACATGTAAGGAAATTTTTCCATATTTAAGAATATAAAACGGAGATCGCCAACTATTCACTTTCGATATAGAAACATGCAGCTAAAACTATGATTTACAGACCATTTACATTATACTCTTGCTCTATTTATTAATAAAATATTATATTTAATTTCTTCTTGCTGTTTTACTACTCTACTTCATATTTCCGTAGTGTTGTGAAGAATCTTGTTTAGTTTTATCCTACCCGAAAATTATAAATAATGTGTGGTCTGAAGCTCTAGTTTTATGAGCAAGATAGCAAGGGTGAGAGGTCTCAACAAATCGATGTTCCTCAACAATTCCATCTATGTCACAAATGATTGTATGCATCAACCATATTTTTCTTAACAGGAATTTGATAAATATTCTATATCGACTCCAACCCATAAATATAAACAAACAAACAAAATTAAAAGTATATACTAGTCTAACAAAATTTTATTATATATAAAATTTTTGTGCAATATTATATATAACTAAAATAAATAAACCTATTAAATTTAAATAAATGCAATTATATATATTGATTATCTAGTAAACTGAATATTGATTAATACATAACTGATCGAACATTTTTTGAAAATGGCTCTTCTGCTTAGAAACGAAATGTATAGATACTCCAATATTTTGTGTTTACTGAAATCAAGCTTAATTCAAGAATTCATATTAAAATTATATCCTTTTGATTTTGTTCCTTATAACTTTATAATTTATATTTAATCAAAATATTATTATTTATTATTTTAAATAATAAAATAATTGAAATAAATATATTACATAATAAAATTTCATATTTTCTTGATTCCATCAAAAATATTGTTTTAAATGAAATATATTTATAACATCAATAATACATATAAAATTTTAAAATAGTTTCGATATAAAAATAAGTAGCACAATAATTTAATATTTATCTAAAATACATAATACTTTTATTTCTATAAAAAAATAATTATTTAAATTATAATTTGGTATGATTTCAGTAGTTTATTTTCTCTGATTCCACCACATTCGGAGGATGTTCTTGACTCACATGCCCCTGTACGCGATGCACGAAACCCTCAGGCCCTCCTTGCAAGATGGTGTATGTGTGCAGGAACGTGAAGGAAACGTTGATCTCGTGGTGGTCTTTGTAGTGCGCTATTCTTAAAATGGAACCAACCAGAAGAAGAACCGGTCCTAGGAAATCTTGGACCAGAAGCAAATTAAAAAAATGGCCACATTTGTGGATATTCGAACCCCGGTTGAGCTAAGAGAGTCTATTGTTTTCAGATTTCACCGCTAGACTAAAGAAAAGTTATAAAAAATGCGTCCGAAATTGTATTTATATTGGATCAGCCTGAAGCCACTGCTTCCTTGACTTGGCCCAAGGACCGGTTCTGACCAGAAGCCTTCTCAAGTCTATGTTCGAATTGTTCTGCAACGAAACTAAATTTGGCAACTACAAATAGTTTCAAAATTAAATATTTGTTTTAGGATTTCAGATTTAACTTGAAAACTATGACTACGTTTGAATGAATATTAAATTATTAACTTTAATTTTTTTTAATTATTTAACGGTTTAGTTTTTACAACAAGAAAATCATTCTATTACTCAAAGCTTGATGTGATCTAAGTAACTAGACCGAAATAGATAACCAACAAAAAAAAAGAGTTATAAGAAACGATCGACTAGTTTTAGCTAAGTAATCTGTAGTTCCATTTTATCCTCAAAATTTTCTATTCGGTTTTTGTATTTCTTTCAATTCCGTCGAGAAATTCGGCTATGCCTGAGATTCCTTTAACATTGCTATTAAGTTTTTGCAGTCCATCCCAAAACGTTGACATGTCTAATGATACAATATGTTTTCCATTGTCCAGCGTAGTGTTTCCAACTACGTATACAATGCAGATTCTTGTCGTACTTCTTATACCACCCATAAGATATGTCGGTTTATTGATATCCTTCCGCATCCACTAAAAGATCAATGTAAAGTTTTTAACGGTTTAGTTTTTATCACAGTCAACTATAAGTGTAGATAGGGAACGATAACTGACAGATATACATTCAATTCAATTGTTGGAGAACTAAATCTTTTTTTTTCTTTTTCAAAGAGCGATTAAAAATCTCTTAGAGCCTATCAAAATTAGGGGTCCAAATTGTATTTGCTGCAAATTAAAATCGGTTACATACACACACTAACTTGTAAACTAATATTTTATATTTAATATATATATATATATATATATGTTGTTAATAGTAAAACAGAAATTTTGTAAATATCATTTTCAAAAACATTAATAATATATTTTTCAAAAAGCCACATATAAAAATTGATTTATATTAATTACATTTTATTTGGTTTATAAACGTTTATATTTATATGCATTTCCGTTGCTATCTTATAACAGCCTATACACCTGTTATAAAATTTAACAAAACATAACAAAAGTATCATAATTTTCTAATAAATTTATATAAAAATTTATAAACATTTTAATAAGTATAATTATCTATAAATAGTGAAAAGTAAGTATTTATAAATTTTATTTTCAAAAGATACTTTAAACCACAAACAGAATAATGTTTTTTAAAATAAATAACAACAATATTTTTAGAACTATAAGAATATTATAAACTTATGCCATAATCTAACTGTTACGAGCTTCTCTACTTTGTTAGTATGAATTGGAAGTTTTTGAATTAAAATATCTAATTTTATAAATTATTTTAATAAGATTTATAAATCACATTTAAAGGATAATAATCATTAATAAACCATTTGTAAAATTAAATTCGTAAAAAATATTTATACAGATTTATAATTCTATTTAAAATCGAATTAATGCAAAACTAAAATGATCTATAATTAAATCATATAAAATGTATTTATTAGCTGTAGTGGACACGTAAAAGTAATCAATTGTTCGAGTCATTTTGACTAATATACACCAAGTAATCCATCCATATTTACTTTTTAATATATGTCTTTGTTACCAGCAAATTAAATTAGATTTCGTTTTTATTACCAGCAAGATAAGTGAAGAAACCAAGAAGTTGATCTCTTCGCTTCCTTCACACACAGATTTCAAAGGGCAGAAGATTTGTAAATATCAAGGATGTTTTTTTTGTAAAAAAAGCTTTCATATTAAAATGCAAAAAACTACACGTATGAGTTTTCACTCATAAGTTTCATAAAGTTTGACACAAATCAAAAGGTGTAGAGAGACCCTAAATAAAGATTCACATTTGAATTTTAGAAAGCAAGATAATTAAAGACATTAACTAGTGATTTTGGTTTCTTCTGCCATAATGACTTTTTTTATCTCTTTCACTAACCCTTGTCCACCCCATATCTTGAACCTTTTGTGTTGGTTTTATTGTCCTTCCGCCTCTAGTTATGGTGTAACCAGAGGAATCTCTAACCACATCAAAACCATTACCTTTCCCATATACAGGCGGAGTATATATGGGATGTTGGTATTATTACAACCGGCCCACTCCAAGGCGTTCTTAATTTCCAGAGCGGTTTTAAACCGCAAGACACGGATATTATCCTTACTTCTTACCCCAAATCAGGCACTACTTGGCTCAAGGCCCTCACAGTTACCCTCCTTGAGAGAGCACAGAACCATTCTTCTTCTTCTTCACACGATGAACATCCACTGCTGTGTGATAATCCTCACGGCATTGTACCGTTCTTGGAGTTTGATGTGTTCCTCGAAAGCTCAAGTCCTAACCTAGCCAAGTTCTCAGCATCTCCGAGGTTGTTCTCCACTCACATGCCACTGCACGCGATGCAGGAAAACCTCAATCCCTCTGCTTGCAAGATTGTGTACGTGTGTAGGAACGTGAAGGATACGTTGATCTCGTGGTGGTTTTTCACGTGCGCCGTTCATAAAATAGAACCAACCAGAAGCATTCTCGAGTCTATATATGTTCGAAGGGCTCTGCAATGGAGCTATATTTTATGGACCTTTTTGGGACCATCTCTTGGGCTACTGGAAAAGAAGCTTGGAAGATCGCACACATGTCCTTTTCATGAGGTATGGGGAAATGAAAACGGAGCCTCGTGATGAGATCAATAAACTTGCGGATTTCCTGGGCTGTCCTTTTACTAGGCAAGAAGAAGAGAATGGATTTGTGGACGAGGTCTTGGACCTTTGCTCTCTTCCTAATCTGAGTGGTTTAGAGGGTTAACAAAACCGGGAAAATAAACAACATGGTTCACAAGTTTTTTTTTCCGTAAAGGGGAAGTCGGTGGCTCTAAGAATTATCTTACGCCCGAAACGGAGAACAAGATAGAATCATCCAAGAAAAATTGCAAGGTTCTGGTTTGAAACTCTAGAGTTCTATGGTTTGTATATTTTCTTTGATGCAGCATAATAAGAATGAGATATTTTTGGGTTCACCACCTCCTAACCTCTACATTCACCAACCAATAAGATTTCGTTATTTCAAATTTAATATCTTTTTAAAAAGAAATAAAATATTGTCAAGTTATATTATGTTTAAAAAAAAGAATAAAAAAAATAGTAGTTACAAAAAAAATTAAAAATATTTTTAACATCTTCAGCAAAACACTAAACCCTAAATCTTAAACTCTAAGCTCTTGAGTAAACCTAAACCCTTGGAAAAATCTTAAACTCTAAATAAAAAACATTAAACACTAAACCTAAATCATAATCATTAAACTCTAAACCTTTGAGTGTTTTAGTGTTTAGTTTTTTTTATTTAGAGTTTAGGATTTATTTAAAGGTTTAGGGTTTACCCAAAGGTTCAGAGTTTATCCAAGGGTTCAGGATTTATCTAAGGGTTTAGGGTTTAGGGATTATGATTTAGGGTTTAGTGTTTTGCTGACGACATCAAAAAAAATTTTTAAAAGAATTTTTTTTTTGTAATTACTACTATTTTTAATTTTTTTTTTTTTTACTTTTTTATTTTAAAAATATAATATAACTTGATAATATTTTATTTTATTTTTTTAAAGATATCGAATACTCCATCTGTTTCATAATAAGTGTCATTCTACCATTTTTTTCTTGTTACACAAAAAGTGTCACTTTACAATTCTAATGCAAATTATAATACTTATTTTCAGCTGAAAATTAATTGCAAATTGCATTAATTTTATAAATAATTGTATTTATCTCAAATACTATTGGTCAGAAAAGTGTAATTAATAACAAATTACATATATTTTAAAAACTTTCTTAATCTGTATGAAAAACGGAGAGACTACGAAATAACCCAAGAATAACTCAATAAGAATACCTGCCGTCGTTAGTTTCCTTAATAATTTGTTAACTTCAATGCCAATTCCTTTTTAAGACAAATTACTCTTCATCCAATGAAATTACTTGAAACATATTTTTCGTTTTGTTATGTTCTTAATTATTAGTCTCTGTTTCATGCTCATTGTTAAGTCTTAGCCTACCTTCTGATTTCTTATGATGATCTCACAAAAATAGTCGATTTTAATGGAGAGTGGATAGCGGTATTCGCAACCAAAGCCTTTGACGTGGCTCCGGAATATATGGACTTAGTCTTGATGTTTACCTCCAGTACTCCTGAGTTCTGATGATCTGTTCGGTGTTGCTCCAACTCCACATGAAGCGGTTAAAAAATAGGGGTCCAAATTTTACCAAAAAAATAGGGGTCCAAATAATATTAATTATAATAGTACTATATTTGCTGGAAAATGGGATCATTTATATACACTAACTAGTAAATTAATATTTTAATTTATAAAATATATAAGTTTAATAATAAATGAAAAAAAAATTGAGAAGTATTACTGTTACAATATTGTTGGAAATATTGTTTCCAACAATATATTAAGATAATTTTTCAAAAATGCCACTTATAAATTGATTTATAAAATAGTCCATTTTATTTGGTTTTAAATGATTATAATTTTTTAATTTTCGTTGCTTTCTTATAGAACCTTACAAACATGCGACAAGTTATGATAATTTTTGCTTGTATAATTATATACAATTTAGTAATTTTTATAAATATAATTATTTATGAAATTTCAAAAAATGAATATTAGAAATTTATATTTAAAATGATATTTTAAACACATAAAAATAAAATTTTAGAATATACATACCAGACAATCATATTTACAAAAATGGTAATATAACAATAATATTTTTTAAAAATTCGATGAAATAGTTAGTGCGAGCCTTCCTCACATTTATTTTGTTTTAAAGAATATTTTAGTGATTCTGCAACCAAAAGTTTTGAATTTCTTTTTTTTTTTAATTTGGGGATATTCAGACAACGACAAAAAATTGGAAGTATCCCAGACCAATAGAGAAACTCAGATTAATCTCCAAGTGGATGGTGCGGTCCATGGATGAATTTTCACTATTAGTATTCAATTGAGACATAAAACACAATTTTATATCTGTGTTGCCACGGTATTGTGGGGTTGATTCGAATCCAGGTCTCTCCGTAGTCAGACTACCACTAGACCACCTTGTGTGGTTAAAGTCTTGAATTTAAAGATCAAATTATTTGTTTTTTTAACTAAGACAAAGGACAGAGGATTTAGGTACATTCTTACGTTAGTCGGAAGACATTTCAAACTTGAATTAAAAAATGTAATATCTAATCTAGTTTATAGCACTTAGTGTTTTTTTCAAGACCGGCAGGATCAACTGAATGAACATATAAAAATGTACTTTCGTTTCATGCATGCTTGTGATATTGAGGATGATGGTGTGTTTAGTTTTGATGTGCACAACGATGAAGAAAGTCATTGGTATTTGCTATTTAGATTCACATTTTATTTTCTGGCGTCTTAAGATTCTTCTTCTCTTGCATCGGGACAACATTTATATTATGGTTGGACATTTTATCCGTTAAATTTTATTTGATTCGTTATTCATTTCAATTCGATCCAAAAACCCTGAATATCCGTAAGTTTTCGGAGCAAAGCAAATATTAAAATCAATATCTGTTAATAACAAACCAAATTACAAATACTAAAGATTTCAGGGACGGATATCCACTCCGCTCGGTTGTATACAAATAGAAGTATATCTATAATTAAATAGAGAATTGTAAATGTATAATTTCATATAATTATTATTTTAACATATAATTTTAATAGTTCCATTTATAAAATTACTTATAAAAGTATTAAATTAAGAAAGAAATATAAAATCTTTATAAAAACTACAATTTTCTTATATGTTATGTTTTATAAGAAAATTATTAATTAAAAAAATTATGGAATATAATAGAATATATTTTTTGAAAACAAATTTTTATATATTTTTTAAAAAATATTTATTTGTATTGAATAAAGTGAACGTTGATATTCGTAAATATAAATATCCGTAAATATTAGCAAATATCTATAATTTTTTGAAAAATCGAATATTCGTATTTTTCCTAAGCGAAACAAATAAAAAAACAGATATCAGCAAATACTAAGCAAATCATAAATACTAAAAATTACTGTACTATATGCTTCTTGTCCGCCTAATTTAAATCCCTTGAAATCATTGTTTTTTCGGTAGTAAAGTTGATGACTGAACCCAACGAGCAATAGATAACTCAATTGGGATTATCCAATGAAGAAGGAATGTGAATGTATTTTTACTTTCGGAACAAATTAAGTAAAAAGAAAATTTTCCCTTTACACGATAAATAAAGTCATTGAATTTCCACGTGGTCAGCTTGTCTTCTTTCCAAAGGTGAAAAGAGACGTATGTTTCCCTCTAGGTATCACTGAAAAATTAAGAAGTGCTTTATCTAATTTTTGGTGGGGCTCCAAACAGAATAGCAGAGATATCATTGGATTCTGTGTGATAGAATGTATATTCCCAAGAAAATGTGAGGCTTGAGGTTCCAGGATCTCCATGATTTTAATCTTACTCTGCTATCCAAAGAGTTGAGGTTTTTGAAGAGCACTCGTCTTCTCTCATTGCTAAGGTATTGCGAAGATGATACTACAGACAATGAAACCCTTTAAAGAATCGAAGGATATACTCTCCATCCTATGGGTGACAGAATATCATGGCAGCAAAATATCTGCTAATGGTAGCTTACGAAAGACTACTTGTTCGGGTGGTTTGAAGCAAGAATTGGATTTCAGATATTCCAGCGCACCCGCCAAGAGGTTTTCACCCTTATGGACAGCGAGACCATGCTGGCTGAGCTGAGCTATTGCAGCCCAAAGAGATCCTTTGATTTTAGGGTTGAGACAACGAGACAAAAAGTAAGTTATGTTATATAAAACATCAAAATTTAAACGTAGTTTTACATATACATTTTAATTTACATGAAATAATTGGAAGAAAAAAGTTACTCAAGCATGAGATCCACTCTAATAGATTTTTATATTTAGATCCCGGGCATGTCTTTACAAAAGAAAAGGATCCCGGGCATGTCTTTTTCCGTCAGAGACCGAATGAGTCTTTTAAATGTGGGGTGGGGGTGGGTCTAATTCCCCCATGTCCAATCGTTTATAGATCTTGTCGTGTCTTCTTTTTTATTAGATGAGATTGTCCTCATATTAATTCAATAAAAAAACTAATCTACAAAAAAATCCTTCAACGAATATGTATGCACTGACTGATGGACATGCTGTAGCAAAATTACATGTAACAGAGATAATAAGCTCGCCTTTGGTTGCAGAAACTCATATAACAAAAACAATTTGCTGTGGGATGGCTGATGCTTTGGTCAAAACGCCCGCATTTGAAAACTATTAGGTGAACGACTATTACTAAAATAAAAGTTTAATTTGATTTGGTGTTGAATAGAGTAATTCCAGAAAGTTCTGTGTTGATTAAAGAACTCTTCACGTGGCGAAACTAATTTAATACTCCCTCTCTTACATTATAAATCTCCTTTTAGGTTTCGACACACGGATTAAGAAAACAATTAATTTTGTACATTTCCTATAAAAAACATTATTCTCTGTACACCTAACTATATTTCAACCAATAGAAAAATAAATTTTACATAAAATTAATAAATTTTGCATTGAAAATCGAAAACGACACTTATTTTATAACAAAAAAATTCTATAAAACGACATTTACTATGAAACGAGAATTCGGCAAAAAAAAACACAAACTTTGCACGAATTGACAAAAAAAATCTGTACTCGAACTTGGCCAAAAAAACATTTTACTTTTGTTGACTTTTTAGTTTATTAAGCAACTTAGGATTGACTGGCCATATTAACACACCGTGAACCCACAGTTAAGACAACATTAAATGTTGGCGCCTTGAAAACGACGTCGTTTTACATGATTTTAAAATAAAAAGAAGTAGATCCTTGGTTTTGAACTCAGGTTGGTTGGGACAAATAGCAAGACATTTCACCACTGGACTATTGACACTTTCAATGAGGTTACAAACACATTTAATTTTATTTGGTACTGATTGAATATAAAAAAAATCTCTACAAACTTAAAAAGATCTTTAAAATTCCAAAAAATATAAAAAAGTTCATGAAAAATTAATATTAAAATTAAATTATAAATATTTTTTTTGTTAAAAATGAAAAAATTCCAAAATAATTTTAAAAAGAAAATTCCAAAAAATTTAAAAATTCAAAGAAAATGCAAAAAATTAAAGTTACAATTATCAGCTAAAAATTAAAATCGCACTCATAATGGGTACAATATTTATTTTAGGCATTTTAATTTAATTTTAATATGTGAGTATCTTTTTATGTGTGTATAATTAATTTCAACTTTTAGCAATTGTTTTTAAAAAATGAAAATTTTGGAAGATTTTTGATTTTTTAAAAGAAAAAATAAAATTTTATTTTTAATTTTAGTTTCGAAATTAATTTTATAAAAAATTTATATATTTTTTATTTTTTTGAATTTTAAAGATCTCTATATAAGTTTTTAGAGAATTTTTTTATATTCAATGAGTACCAAATAAAATTAAATGTGTTAGTAACTCCAATAAAAGTGTCACTAGCCCAGTGGTAAAGTACTTTGTCATTTAATCCAACCAACCTGGGTTTGAAACCAGGGATCTACTTATTTTTGTTTTCAAACCATATAAAACGACGTCGTTTCATCTCATTTGAAAACGGCGTCGTTTCACTTAACGCCAACAATAAACGACATTAAATTTTTCTGTTAAATTTTCTGACGGCGTGCTAAATTGGCAAGTCAACAAAAACGTTGTTAATTAATTTTAAAGTCAATGAAAGTTTTGCGTTTTTTTTGTCAGTACAAAAGTTCATGTTTCTTTTGATAATTCACGTAAAGTTGAAGTTTTTTTTGGTCGAATTCCCAATATGAAACGGAGGGAGTAATTAAAAGAAAAATCCAAGATCATTTGTCTACCGACTTCGCCATTAATTGTTGGATACGTCATAAGATTTATGAAAGCGAAAATTTTTCTTGTGGCCACTTTTTTAACAATAAAAAATTATTATACTATTTAAGGTTGAAGTGATTTAGAAATCCAGACCGAATAAAACAACTAACAAAAATTACATTTCTATGAAAACATGAGTTGTCTTGACTAAGGGCCTGACTGGTTCAACCACAGCGGTTGCGGTTGCGGCTGCGGAAGTTTGCGGATGCGGGTGGTTGCGGTTTCTAGCGGTTTTAAGAGATTTATACGACTGGTTCTACGGTTAGAAATTGATGCGTTTGCGGGATACTTATGACTGGTTAACTACCAAACGCAACAGCGGTTAAATAATAAATTAACAATATTTACATTTTATATCATTATAAAATATCAAAAATAATAATATTATAATAAATATAAAATTTATATTTAGAAAGTTATAGTTTAAATTTTTTAAAAATTATAGAAAATATTTTCATTTTAAAGTTTTATAATATTAATTAAAATATAATAGATATATTTTAGTATTTTTATAATTCTAATTTAAATTTTTTATTGAATATTTTTATTTTTGTATTTAAATTGTTTTAGAAAAAAAAAAAAAAAAATTATCCTCCCGCAACCGCAAACGCTAGCTGGAACCAGCTTTTGAATTTATGAGGTTTAGAGCGATTTGGAGCGGTTTGGAGCGGTTTGAGCGATTGTTGCAAAACGCCAACAACCGCTACCAACCGCAAAAGCTGCGTTTGCGGGTGGTAGCGGGAAAACCAGTCATACCCTAAGTCTTCCGTTGTCCGATTATGCGTTTTTGGTATGTATCCGATTTTGAAGTCTTGAAATATGATTTTAAAATTTTTATCTTATATGTTTCCATAATTTTATCTTATTTTATAGGTATTTTCTTACATGTTTTTCACTTCTTCTACCTAAAATATAAAATTTTGATTTATAATTTTTAAATTTGTATTTTTCTACTTATATTCAAATAAAGCTATAAAGTCAATCTGAATGTATTTATTTTGCCACTAATTTATCTTATAAATTTTATTTTGAATTTTTCATATCTAAAGCTATTTTCAAGTTTTTTAATTGTACAAGTATTTCAGATCTAAAAAATAGATAATATAATAGACTTTTGATGATGTCTCTCTAAAAGATAATGCTATTTAAAGTCTGATAAACCCTAAATTATAAATATACCATTAGAAGACTACGAAAATATGATCTTTAATTTTTGTTTAATGTTTTCTGATAATTTTATCCTATGTTCGAAAATACGTTAAGCGTGAGTCATGCCTCCGTCCATACCTAACGAGTTAATAAGAAATATATTCCTATTAAAATTGAAATACAAAATAATATTTATCTATTTCAAAGTGTATTTTTACAAATTTTCATTCTTTCTAACTAATTCTAACGAGTTCATTTATTATTTTCATTTAAGTGTTTTATTACATCTTTTACATTTATTTTTACTCTTTCAAACTATTTCATTAATTGTATTAAAAATAATAATTCGATGTCATTTATTTTACGTGTTAACTATAATCCAGGTTCTAAAACGCGGTCGCCGAGACTATTTACTCGCCGGATTTGCGTTTGGCGGACGGAACCCGTGGCGATTATGGTCTACTCGGGTAAAAATTCGGCAACGTTAAAAAAGTTTCGAATTATCTTGATTTTTGCCTAAAATCGAATGTCTGATGCTTGATTTATCAACTTTTTTTTAAATCCAATTGAAAATGATCTACAAACGGTTGAAAAAAAAGCAAAACGAATCACAATAGCCATGGATAAAAGTTACAGAGATTATAAATTAGGTGAAAAAAATGAGAAGATAATTACACTTTTGCCCTATTAACAATAAATAAATAAAATAAATCATATATAAAAGGATGCAGTGGTCTTAAACACGTGACTTCTTTAGTTTTTTTTTTTTGTCAACCACGTGACTTCTTTAGTAAATGCTTAAATGAGAACTATTTCATCTAATTTAAATAGGCTATTATATATTTACACAATTATAATATATAATTTGTTTAAAAAACTCTAAAAACTAATCTCCGATTACTCTCCGAGTTTCGTCCGATTTTCTATTAATTCGCTAGGCCCAAACCAACCGCACCCGTTGCGCTAGCGCAATTTCAAACATGGACTATAATAATTTCATGTGTCATTTAAATAAAAATTCTCTATTAGTGAAAATAATTCAAACCAGTTAACAAAATTGTTTTTATGTGATTACATAATCAGTTAGACATGACATTCATGTATATGTTCAGATATAGATCAGTTTTTACAGGTATCAGGTTTTGAATTTTAAAATTAAACTATGTTCGAATATTATAATTTTTTGGCGTGGTTCGAATTGGATTCTTCTAAATCCGGATAAATTTTTAGAAATCTAAAAATATTTAAATAACTTATATATTTAAAGATATCATTAAATAATTTATAAAAATATAAAAACTAACAGCTGCACAGACGTGTGGGTCAAGCTTTAGTCGGAGCTTAATTAATGATTATTTAGGGCGTTGTTTTTATTTTTTTACGGACATATGGATAAATACAACATTTTCACCGATGTACCAAATAATCTCGCTTCCTCAGTTGGTGTACGTGTTACAATGCGTCGACACCTCCTAATTTTGTGTGTTTCATATTTATTTCTTTGAGGAAGGTAGAAACGTAATTTTTTTTTTTTGAACTGAAGGTAGAAACGTAATTTTCCTAGTAATTTTATCGTCATCTCCTTTGTTTTGACCTGTGATTTTCTAGATTTCAAAACCGACGGTAACCAAAAAATTTTCACCGATTTCACTGGTTTTTAACCTTTTTTACTTAGTTCTTTCAAACCTCTATTGATTCAATAAAACACACTGACTTTTAACATAAAAGAAAAACAAAGTTTTTTTTTTGGTGAAAATATTAAATTCATACCAAGAAAAACAAAGTTGAGTTAAGTTTTCCAATTTTTTTATAAGGTTAATTCACCACGGCTAACCACCGCTGCATGTTATTTATTTATTTTTTTTTTTAAATATAACTTATTTTTGGAAAGCTCATAAAACTGGGTCGTGGGTATCCCTTATATACTATTTCCTCCGTTTCATATTGTAAGTAGTTTTAGAAAAATATTTTTGTTTCAAAATGTAAGTAATCTTCGTATTTCTAAGTAATTTTTATATTTATTAAATACAATAAGTAGTTTTCGCCACAAAAATATTTTGAAAGTTACTTAAAAATACGAAAACTACTTACATTTCTGCATGAGTTACACGGAAGATGTCAATTGAGTTTTCTCCTGTTGCAGTGCTTAATTCTTCAAAAACGAAGATTAAATCAAAGTGCTGCGAATGAGGTAATAATATATAAATGATTTTTGAGGTAGATTCTCTTTTTTGACAAACAAAAAAAGATTGACTATTTAGTATTTACAAATCTGTTTTTTTTTTTCAAATGGATTATTCTGATGAAGACTAAGGGACAAAAGCTGTGACTGCGTTCAAAACATCAGACCCATAAATCGATTTGAAATAAGACTGTGAGTTTTGACACTTTTCTTTCAGCTAAATTTGATAATTTTCAATTTTTAATTTTTCTTCAACAAGAATTTTGGTTTATTATGTGGTTAGAAAGCAAAAGAAAGTCATTTCGGTAATGAACATGATGAAGGTCAATCATTACTAGTAGAGGTATTTTAGTTACTTATATGGATTTATGCAAATACAAATTATCACTCTCCTGCATCCTTTGACACTAAGGAACAGTAAATACTATCAAGCAATCTAATTTATTGATAAAATGTATTTTTATACGTAAAATTTTAAAAGTATTCGTTCGGTAATGAACATGATGAAGGTCAATCATTACTAGTAGAGGTATTTTAGTTACTTATATGGATTTATGCAAATACAAATTATCACTCTCCTGCATCCTTTGACACTAAGGAACAGTAAATACTATCAAGCAATCTAATTTATTGATAAAATGTATTTTTATACGTAAAATTTTAAAAGTATTCGTTCTTGGAAAATAGATGTTCCTGTAGGTAGCATTGTAGGTAGCATTGATCAGTTGCAGATCTTTGATTTAAAATGTAAAACATAAAAATAGTTTCTCATATTTAGATGTTAATATAATTCCTGACATATATTCTCATAACTAAAAGCAAATATTTTAAGCTTTGGTTACACTATTTTTGTCGATATAGTACCAAAAATAAGGCTTGGCAATAATTGATTTAGTAGATATAACTCTTAAGTCTTGACTATGTATGTAAATATAATTGAGACTAGGGGTGCGGGTGGTTGATTTAACTTATATTCAACGTAAATTCATAAACTACTGGTTTTATAAAAATATCTCATGTATGTTTTTTTTATGTTTTGTAATTTACATATAGGGTAAAATATATTACTTTATAATATAGATGTTTGATAATAATTTTTTTTTATTTGTGCATAATATTATATTAAAAATTATAATTTGATACAATTGGATGTAATTGTACTATTCATATATTAACATGTTGTTTTTTAAGAACTATTATTAATTTTATGATATTTTGTTTTCTTGAAAATTGAACTCTCGAAATTTTTATATTAACTAAATTAAATAGGGTTTAAAAATTATTTTATATAATATATACTATATATTTCAGTTTGTGTTTTTATTTTCACCATAAAAAAACAACAACTATTATAATTAATTAATTGAAATTGATTTTAAATGCAGTGGCAGTTTCAGTTTTAATAGTATAGATATTTTCTAATAAAATGTACTTGATTTTACTTTACAATATGCATAAAAACTAGCCAATCCGCGCTTTTGCGCGGGCAAACATCTAGTTTAGCTATATAAAGCACTTGTCCCCGCGTTTCTTTACTAATTGTTGTAAACAAATTTTTTTAATAAAACATCCATGTTAAAATTAAAGTATAAAACAATACTTGTCTATTTTTAAATGGTTTCATATACATTCTCATTCTTTATTTTTAACTAATTGTAACCATTTTATTTATTGTCTTTTCTAAATAATTTGATAACATTTATTACAAAATATAAAATAAAACTTACTTATTTTTAATTGTTTTATTACATCTTTTACGTTTTTTTTTCACTCTTCTTAACTATTTTATTAATTATGTTTTCCATAATAATTCTACAACATTTATTTTACATGTTAACCGTAGTAATTCGACATTTTTGAAAGAAATTTTCCATTTTTGACAAGAATTCAAAGCGTTTACAAAATAAAATTGGTTTATTTTTTTACAAAATCAGCTAAGCATGAATATTCGGGTACGAATTGTTTCTTTTAACTATCAATTTTTTTTGGATTTTAAATTATGCTCCATTCGGGTATTATAAAATTTTGTATGGGTTTCGAGTCAGGTCTTTCCGGATATGGATGGATTTGATTCTCAGGTATAAAAACCAAAATCCGCTTAGATCAAGCTCTAGTGATCTATCTATACTAATATGTGAGAAGTGAATTTACTAATTTGTCAGACTTTCCATAATTTTAAGTTTGGTCATATTTTATGCTCAATTATTAATATTAAAAAATAATTTTATTGATTTATCTGATAATTTATTATTATTTTGAGAATAATTAAAAAAATTCTAATGATAATATCGTAGTTAAATTCATATTATATTTACTTTAGTAATATTAAAATATTATATATATGCTTATATTATATTTGGTTTAGTAATATTAAACCGACTCTAATTTAATATATATCAGATAAGATAGAATGAATCATTTATTTTTAAGATAAATTTCTTAGGACAATTAAAATCACTTATTGTAATAATTTCTGAAAATATTTGGCAGAGAATTCAAAAATATTTATACTATTATTAACGAATTAATTTTTTCTATCTCATGTTTAAAGTTAGAGCGTTTAAAGTCTTTAGTTACTCTTAATAAATAATTAGATTATATTTTTTAATATATAATCACTCATAAATAAAAAAAAATGAGTTTTATTAATTTGATAATCATCATTATTTAAAATATTATATATTATGTTATCAAAAAATATTTTACATCATAATATTTTAAAACTAACTATAAATCCATGTATATAGTTTTATGTATATATGAATGTTTTCAAGTTTATTATACGTGATAAAAGATATTTTATTAAAATGAAAAAAAAATTTATCGTATATAAAATTTAATATTTAATTAATTATTAAATATTTCAAAAACATGAAAATAAATTATTTTTTATAGTTTTGAATTGACACTATATCTATTTCAAAAAAAAAATTAAAAATTATTTAAACTGCAAGTGCGGGCAAAATCCTAGTTGATTATAATTCATAATGCAGATTTGATAGTGATGTGAACTGCACCCACATCAACAACCAAATAACCAATCACTCTTAATATGTATTCAATATGTATAATATTTACTACATACAAAACTTAGATCATCTCCAATGGCTTACTCTATTTTTTACTTTAAAATAGAGTAACTCTATAATCGAGTTTGAGTTTGCTCCAATGGTACTCTATTTTAGAGTAGAAAATAGAGTGATGAATAAAAAAAAAACAAGTTACTATATATTTGGAGTAAACCTATTTTTCACTATTGTCTCAAACCTACGTCACACACGTATATTCCTAGGTCACACACACACGGAATTGTGTCACACAATTAATAAGAACTCAACTCTTCTTAATCTCTCAATGCCTTAGAAAATCACTCAAAACTAAAGCTCAAAACTCATAAGTTATGCAACATACTTTGCATCTCCTTATATATAACTCAAACTTTCTTAAACTCATTAGGAATCAAAAATAGATATTTTCCTATTCTATAACTCAATAGAATTAGGTAACTTGCACAATAAGTTATTTCAAGCTTATCTCAACATTCTCCCTCTTAAGCTTGAAATCTCTTTTCTTCAAATCTTCTATGCGAATGAAGTCTCTCATTTCTCGAAACTTGATTCTTCCCAACGCCTTGGTTAGAATGTCCACCTTTTGCTCAGTTCCAGGTACATGCTCAACTTCTATCAACTCCCTCTCAACACACTCACCAATTCTAATGGTGACCTTCTTGCATGGAGCTCTGATGATCTCACTTAGTAACTCTTTCAGCCACAATGCTTGTCTTGCAGCTTCAGTCCTTGCCATAAACCCATCATCTTGATCAGTGTTGTAGCTACTGTCGCTGTAGCCGATTAGTCTTGGTCTCTTTGATGTAACACGACGAAACGTTAGACCGAGACTAGATGTTTCTTTCAGGTATCGAAGTCATACTTTCAACGCAGCACAGCATGTACCCACTAAGGACTCTAACACAATACGCTAAATCTGGTCGTGTGTGTAGTAAGTAACGTAGACAACCAACGTTTCTTGTAAACTCAGTAGCTTCAATCTCTCGTTCATCTTCAGGTTTTGAGATCTTCAAATTCGCCTCCATTGGAATATAAGTTGCGTTACATGCTTTCATCTTTATGTCACACGGGATTTCGTCTGCTCCTTGAATCACCTCTATGCCAAGGTAATACGTTAGCTCACCTAGATCTAACATCTCGAACTTCTTAGGCATCTCCTTGAGAACCTGATCAACTTTCACATTCCATGCTCTGGGTGTCTGATGTAACACATACAATGTCTTGTGTAACACACAAACTCGATTTTCTTCTTCTTTCTTCTCAGAACCAGTCGATCTATCTACAAGCTCCCATATCTTGTTTCTTGTGATAGAGTTCAACTCGGCTGCCATAGCTTCAACCCAATTTTCTTCACAAAATATATTGAGCTCATCTGAGGCAAACTCTCCTTCTCTATTGGTGTGAAATCTTTTGACCCAATATAATGCATCACGATTATCTGCTGGCATTGGTGGTGCGTTTCGTCTACACAAATATCCAAGCAACAATCCCAATGGCTTTGATGTTCGAACTATGGCTTTTGTCGGGAATGAATGTATGATCTGCTTCCCTGCGAGACATGCGTCACACATGTCTTCTTTGTGTGTTACACACTCCATTATAAAGTAAAAAATAGAGTACCATTGAAGCATTTTTACTCTAAACTCTATTTTATAGTTCTAATTTGCGACTCAATCTAGTTGTCTCTCTTGTTAGTCTACCTGCCTGAATCAATATTTTATATATTTTTTTCTGATTGTTTTTCCTTTTTTGTGGGTTGATTTTCTGATATAAATAGGACTTGCCATATTCTATTACAATCACCAAATCTAAAGAAAGAAAAAGAGAACAGAAATGGCAAGCTCCGAGTCTCTCTTGCCGGTCACTTCCCAACACGATCCATTATCCGAGTCAAGTTCAAACTCAATCCCAGAGACCCGCCGGGGAAAACCCATTCATCTTGTCGTCTATTCAGGTTTTCTGTTGATCGCTTTATACATTACTCTCATCGTCACACATACCAGACCCGTCCGTACAAAAGGTGCTAATGATGAAAAGACGGCGGCGTCACGTGCTCGTTTGGCCGGTGTATCCGAAAAGAGCAACGACCATATTTGGAAAATTTCCGATGATCGGGAAGGAGAAGCGTTTGCATGGAACAATACTATGTTATCGTGGCAACGAACGGCGTTTCATTTTCAGCCTGAGAAGAATTGGATGAACGGTATTAACTTATCAACAAAACAAAATACTATTTTATTAATCATAAAAATAAATGGATTTTTAAATGAACTTCTTTATGTGTATCTAAAATAGTTTAAAAAGTGTGTCCACTTTTTCCCAACCAACATCAAAGAATGTTCATATTCCTCATCATCTTTTCTATAGATTTTGAATCTCATAACTATATATATGTTTAGACCACAAGTTAAGAGACAGATTTATGAAATTTCAAATTTCAAATTCCGAGAATTTTTGATCCGGAATCATACAATTTCATTTTAATTTTAGTTAAATAGAAGATTATAATTTCATTTCTTATTAAATTTATTGTTTTGCGTTTCTTTTTTTCATGTGAATGGCAAATTTTTGGCTTCTCGGTCTGCAGATCCTGATGGTAAGCTCTAGATCCTACATTGTAGTCTTCTATTTTTGTGTTTTAAGAAGTTTACATTCTTTTTTCCTTTGACCTAGTTTTCGTTTACATAAAAATGGAAAACATATTATAGAAATGGATAAATCTAAACTCCAAAAAATATTGGTAATATATGATAACAACGCACGTCGTTTGCAGAGCACAATTGATAGCATCATTATTACAAGAATATATCACTAAAAAATATTTTTTTTAATAAACTTCTTTTGAAGTCTAAATAAATAAAATTGAAAGAGGAAGAAAAGAATAGTTAAACAATGGCGAAAGACTCTTAAATTACATGTTTCTTTGAATGGTACAATTACATTTTAAATACTAAATTTTAGTAAAATTAAATTGCTGTACAATATTAATATAATAATTTTTCAAATTAATTTGAATAACTTATTAAGGTGATCCGTCTGAAGGTCGTAGATATATTTACATATATATATATATATATATATATATATATATATATTTATTTATATTGTGAGAGACAATTACTAATTGACACCCAAAAAGGTATAAGTACAAAAACAAAATCTGAAAGAAATTCTTGAAAACCAATAATGTCCCTTTGTTTTTATTTGTTTTGTATACACCACGTGAGTAGACCTGGAAATATGAATCTTTATCCGCGGGGCCCGGCCCGTTTGATCCGCGCGGAGTAGATGCGGGTCGAACAATTTGGAAAAATCGATTCGTGGGTGCGGGTGCGGGTTATGAGCATTTTATGCGAGGCAGGTGCGGGTTGGTGGATTTTGAAACGTGGATATCCGCCAACCCGCAATTTTTTTTGTTTTTTAATTTTTTTAAAAAAATATATATTTTTTCTTTTGTAAAAATGTATATTTTTTAAAGAAAATACGAGAATTTTAAAAAATAATAATCAAAATATTTTAAAATATTTAAATTTTTAATTATAAATATATTATTTATGTTATATTTTACAAAAATTAAATTAAATAAATATTTTTTAAAATAAAAATATAACCCGCGAGTCCCGCGGGTTACCCGCAAATTAAGCGGAGTGGTGCGGGTACAAATTTATTTGTTCGCGGGTTGTGCGGATTGGATTTTTTGACACAAAAAAAATTTGTAACCCGCGGGTTAGTGGGTCAGCGGGGCGGGTTTGACCCGCAACCCAGCCCCTACACGTGAGTCATGTGCAAATTTTACAAATCATTACTTACCATTTGTGGGTTTGAGAGTCAATCTGATTTAACTATTTCTACCAACCCGACTGGCAAAATGAGTTTTTAATTCTTCAACTAATTGAAATCAGCACTTTTAATACCCAACTTTAGGTTGGGCAGATTTATTCCTAAAGTAATGTTTAATTTCGCAAAATTAGACTAAAAAAGATTAAACGATGCAATACTAAACGGAGACGTTAAATCTAAAAAGCCAGAAGCATTATCATCAAACTCTATAGTTGCTTCTTCTTCTTCATTCCTTATCTCTTCTTCAACCAATTTTTTTTGTCTTTTATGGATTTATTATCTCTTCTTCTTCAAGCACATTCCTTGTTTCTTCTTCGTTCCTTATCAGTTTATCACTTTTAGTTGTTTCTTATTCAGCCAAGATAATTAGTCTTCTTCAAGAGTGTTCATCATTCCTCTTTTCAACAACATTGCTTCTTTCTTCTTTTTAGAAACAGTCCTAGAGCCAAATTAATGAAAAAGATTGTAACAAATATTAACCAGACACTACACAACTAAAGTAATGAAGAAGATTGAATTTACCTTTTATTCTCTGTTGATTTTGGAACTTCAGGTTCGACACAATTCAAAGGTGTTCTTCGAATTGGAAGCTTGTTTCGTCTTCCCTCACGCGTTCCCGTGAAATTTTTCACCATCTCATTACCAAAATTTGTCTTTTTCTTTAAAAGTCTTTCTAGCAATTGAAGAGAATTTAGGGTTATGAGTTTTCAAGGCAAAAGACAATTGGATTAACGTTTTAGAATTAACATTTCTGTCATTAATTTATGTTTAATTTTTTGTAGTCTAATTTTGCGCAATTAAACATTACGTCAGGAATAAATCTGCGCAACCTAAAGTTGAGTATTAAAAGTGCTAATTTCAAATAGATGAGGAATTAAAAACCCATTTTCCCCAACCCGACTGCAATTTTTTTTCTGAGAGAGAATGGACCCAACTGTATTTGCAGCGTCGTACATTACATTTGTGATTTATTGAGTAAAACGTGGTTTACTTACAAATCTTACTAATAGTCTTAAAAAATCCTGTCCCAAAATAAAAACTATTAAACAACAAAAAATTAATTTTAAAAATTAATAAAAATAAATATTTGAAAAAGAAACATATTTATCAAAAAATAAAAAATTATTTATCATCAAACTAAATCTAAACTCTAAACCCTAAAGATATATTTGCCTTCTTTGTTAAAAAAAAGATATATTTGTCTTTATACAAATTCATGAATATTATTTTATGATTTCTATCCTTATGTGTTATTTTGGAAAAAAATAGTTCTTATATTATTTGAAAGTAGTTTTCTTACATATTACTAATGTTGAGACGCTATATATATATTTTATATATTGTTATTATATAATGTTGATTTATAGATCTTAATGAATGAAAGGTTTAGATCTTGTTTTATTACGTGGTTTATTATTGGTTTTCCCATACACGAATCAATTTTGACCCACGATGATTGCATAATTGACAAACGAAATGTTAAAACAACTGTCCAGGTCCATTGTTCTATAAGGGATGGTATCACTTCTTCTATCAATACAACCCAAATGCAGCCGTGTGGGGTGACATTGTTTGGGGACACGCAGTGTCTAAAGATCTTATCCATTGGCTTCACCTCCCGTTTGCAATGGTTCCTGACCAATGGTACGACGCTAACGGTGTTTGGACCGGTTCGGCTACTTTCCTCGATGATGGTTCTATTGTCATGCTCTACACTGGATCCACCGACAAATTCGTACAAGTATTACTTTTTAAAACCATTTCTCTGTTAAATAAGTATTTGATTCATAATGCTTTTGATATGATATCAACAACTCTTTTGATATACTGGTGACATATTTATATAAAACGTAATTAATTCTTTATAAATCGTTTAATATAAGATTTTATCGGACCAATTAACGATAATAATATTAGCTATTATTATGTTTTTAGGTTCAAAACCTTGCCTATCCTGAGGACCCCAATGATCCACTTTTGTTGAAATGGACCAAGTTCTCTGGCAACCCGGTTCTCGAACCGCCTCCAGGTATCGGTGATAAGGACTTCCGTGACCCAACAACTGCGTGGAAGACATCAGACGGAAAATGGCGGATCACTATCGGCTCCAAAATCAATAGAACCGGAATATCCCTTGTTTATGACACAGTCGATTTCAAAACCTACGAGAAACACGATATCTTGTTGCACCACGTCCCAAACACTGGAATGTGGGAGTGCGTTGACTTTTATCCGGTGTCAAAGACTAAGCACCACGGTCTTGACACTTCAGTTAATGGACCGGATGTTAGGCATATAGTGAAAGCTAGCATGGACGATACAAGAATTGACCATTTTGCCATTGGGACGTACTATGATTCTAATGGAACATGGGTCCCGGATAATCCCTCAATTGATGTCGGGATTAGTACCGGTTTGAGATACGATTACGGTAAATTTTATGCATCCAAGACGTTTTATGATCAACATAAAGGACGAAGAATCTTATGGGGTTGGATCGGTGAATCTGACAGCGAAGCAGCGGATGTACAGAAGGGCTGGTCTTCTGTTCAGGTACGATTTCTAAGCTAACGTGGTATGAAAGTTAGGGTTGAGATATTAGTTACTTGCGGTCTAAGTAAGGTTTTAAATTTGATTTACTCATGATCAGGCGATCCCGAGAACTGTGGTTTTGGACAAGAAGACAAGGAAGAACTTAATTCAATGGCCAGTTAAGGAAATCGAATCTCTGAGATTAAGAAGCAAGAAATTCCACAAGAAGATTGGACCAGGGACTGTGGTTCCTGTGGATGTAGGCCCAGCGGATCAGATAGACATAGAGGCTGAGTTCAAGCTGACGAACGACGATCTCGAAGTAATCTTTGGAGATGACTCTGTTGAGGACGCGCGACAATGATTTCAGCTGCGAAACCAGCGGTGGAGCCACCTTACGTGGGGCTTTAGGACCTTTCGGATTCTCGATTCTTGCTGACCAAAGCTTGTCGGAACAAACTCTGGTCTACTTTTATGTGACTAAGGGAAAAGATTCAAAACTCAAGACATTCTTCTGTACTGACACCTCAAAGTAAGTAATTCTCATTTGACAAATTCATTAACCAGTCAACAAATTTCCTTTTAACCATATATTAATCAAGATATATTTTAATTAATAGGTCGACCATGGCGAATGATGTTGTGAAACCGGTATACGGAAGCTTCGTTCCGGTCCTAAAAGGAGAGAAACTGACCATGAGAATCTTGGTAATATCCTATACATTTACACATATTAATAATTCATTAGCATTCTAACAATAATTTCATTGGAAAAAATATTTCTTATTATACGTGACTAATTTTAAATTCTGTGTAGGTGGATCATTCGATAGTAGAGGGATTTGGACAAGGAGGACGAACATGTATTACCTCGAGAGTATATCCAACAAAAGCCATATATGGAGCTACAAAGCTATTCTTGTTCAATAATGCCATTGATGCGACCGTCACAGCGTCTTTCAAGGTCTGGCAAATGAACAGTGCTTTTATTCATCCTTATTCTTCTGTGGACGATCTCGTTGTTCCTTCTAGCACCTGATGATTATTATATACAAACAATAAGAGGGTTTTATCCTCTCTTAAATAAGGGTCTCATTTGATTGGTCATCTGTGTGATTGATTCATCATGTGAGGAGGAGAAGAATAATAAAATTATTTTCTCATGTTTAAAAGAAAATAAAACTTCATTCAATGATGATTGGTCCAATTTTTGAAAGTGAAAAAGAAAATTCAAATATAGATGAAGTAAGATATTAATTGAAGGAAAAGTAATTTTCTTAGAAAAGGAGAACAAAAATCAACTGCTAAAGTTATATGTGAAATTCCTAATCCCAAAATTAATAGACTCGGTGGCTTTGGGATGCGCTATTTTTCTCTCTATATTTTCTTCTAAAATAAAGCAATTTTATTTTTTAAAAAATATATAAAAAATAATAATATTATATTGAAAATGGTCTTAAATAGATTAGTTACATGAATGAGACAAACGAGTAATGCAAATTATTCACCTATCTGTACGCAACATCTAAATCTTTTGAAATCATAAGGTGGCATAATGAAAATTAATAGAAAGTTTTCATAATTAAAATATATTTGATTATCAATACTTTTTTTATTATATGTATAAAATAATTCTTATTATATGTATAAAATATATACAAAACAGATAAGAACTTCTGATAATGATATCATTTGGCACATAATAATTCATACAAAAGTTTACAAATGATGCTCAACCATTAAGCAATATTAAGCTTACAAAAAAAAAGATAAGATCCACGAACAAAACAAATAAATAGTTAAAAAAAATAAGAAGAAAGTAATAATTTAATTCTAACCCATGTTCTAATAGATATGAGATCTTGCTAAAAATTTACTATAATATACTCCCTCCGTTTCATAATAGATGATGTTTTAGAAGATTTTTGTTGTTTCAAAATAGATGATGTTTTGATACTTTTACGTTATTTTTAATTTTATTGAAAACCGTGTAACCAATTAGATGTTGTAGTTATTTCTGTAATTGGTTGAATGATTTTAAAATTATATTTTTAAAACTACTTTTTTAGAGAAAAGTAATTTTCTTAATCTTTGTGCACTAAGGAATAACATCATCTATTGTGAAACGGAAGGAGTAATTCCCATACTTTTATATTATTTATATATTTTGACATGCCGTCAAAAAAGATAAATATTGGTATAACTTCATTAATTGCCTTGAATAACAACAACAACAAAAACTCCCACTTCCAAATTAGTCGTTCGCACGTCCTTCCCAGCTTCGCTCGCGTTCCTCGTGTTCTTTTTTATATTGAAGTAAATAATCTGAGACAACATGGCTTTATTTTTGCATCCACCCACTTAGACATGTAGTCTACTGCAACCAAGATTACTTATTTAATTTCCAAAAGAAGATATATGGGAAATAACCCATGAAATCAATTCCCACGTAGAAAACCTCAATTTCCATAACACTACAAGAAAACAGGGAATTCTGACGGCCGAAATCGTCAGAAATTCGTCGGAATAGACCGACGGATATTTGTTCGTCGGTAAATTCGACGGATATTGTCCGTCGGTATCGTTTTGTCGGAAAAAATTGCCGAAATTTCGCCGTAACTTCCGACGACTTTCAACGAATACCGAGAAACGCCATTCGGCGAACTTCCGACGATATTACGATCGCGGACACGAGACCGAGTTCATCAAAAAAACCTTTTACCGACGGAGAACGTTCCTCGGACAATTCCGACGTAGTGGATTCTTCGGTGTATTCCGACGGACATTGGTCGTCGGAATATACCGACGGACATTGGTCGTCGGAATATACCGACGGACATTGGTCGTCGGAATATACCGACGGATATTTGTTCGTCGGTATATTCCGACGGAAATTGGTTCGTCGGTAAATTCCGACGGATATTGGTCCGTCGGTATATTCCGACGCCCAGAGTTCGTCGAAATATACCAATTTTAAAAACGAATTAATTTTGCATTTTTATATTTATTTTTATATTAAAAATTAATTAATAAATTAAAAAAATCAGAAATTTAAAACTAATAATATTGTATAATTTAAATTCATACAAACCGAAATAGAAAAAAAACATTCAGAAAGTTTAAAATTCATACAAACCGAAATAGAATAAAAAAACATTCAGAAAGTTTTAAAAAGCCGAAAAAAACTAAGATGAACTCGAAGACATCAAACGATCTAGCTTCTGCATTATCTCGGTGTTGAACTTCTTCTGGGATGCCAACTCAGCAAGGATAGTGGCATTCTCCGAACGGATAGTGGCATTCTCAGAAAGGATAGTGGTGTTCTGCTCCTCCAATTCCCCAATCCGTTCATCTTTGTCATGTAGCTCCTCGAGAATCATGAGATCAGCATACGGAGCTTGCAAAGAAGATGCCGGATACGAAGAAGCACGGCGGGCCAACCCAACTAAACGGCCTCCTTTCCTTTTAGGAATCGCCTACAAAAATATTTAAAGTTAGTAAATAGGGACAAGTTAGTAATCGACATTATAAAAAAAATATATTAATAAAAAAAATTACCTTTTCAACCATCTCATTTATTTGCAATAGAGACAAGTTGGTTGAAGCTCCCGTAGAATCGCCGTTATCAGAGAGATGCTGAGATTGAGATACTATTTCAGCTTCCACCAAATCAACGACACCTTTGATCACGGGGTCCTGAATTTGACCCGTCGTCTTGTTAGTGTGACCCACCTTAATGAGTTGGAGACGATCAACGGGATTACCGTCATTTGCTTCGATCTAAAAAAACCGCCATTATTAGCCAAGGAATATATAAAATATTTATTTAAAAAATATAAAGATAAATAATAATAAAAAACTTACAAGTTCATCCTCCTTAGTAGACATAGAGCAAGCGCCGAGGTTGTGCACATACATACCTTTCCCGCCACGATCGCTCTTCCGGTTCTTGGAGTTCCTAGAAGACGTCTCTGTAGTTTCTTCCTTCTCCCAATGAGCTATCAACTGCTCCCACACCGTCCCGTTGATGAACCGTGGCCTCTTGTTCTTCTGCCAAACTGTCTTCCATGCGTTTATCTGCTTCGTATAAGAGTCCATGGCCTTTTCGTTGAATTTTTTACGGACTGTTTCCGTAAGATCGGAGTGCCAGTTGAACTCTTGCTGCAAAACAAACAAAATTTAATAAGTAAATATATTTAAAAAAATGTAAAACCTTTAAAAAAATGAAGAGTTACTATACCGCAAACTGACGAAACCACAACTCTCGTTCGTCGGAAGGGATCACACTCCACTTTGGATATCCAAAACGGAGCATGGAGTACATCATCTGGTTGATGCTCCGGCTAATGCCATTTTTCGACTTGGTGAACCTTTAAAAAAAATACAAGTTAGCAAGTTAATTAAAGGAAAAAAACATAATGGTACAAATAAAAAAAATACTAACCAAGTGCTATGGCCTCGTCGTGGGTTGGGTTGGAGAACCGGGAGATGCTCTCGACCTGGTTGTTGAACCAATAGATGAACTGGCATGACCCCCGGATCCTGTTGAGCAGCAGCGCGAGGGGCAGCGGGAGCTGGAGCAGGAATATATGCGGGAACCGAGTCATGAGACGATCCCGATGCACGGGAACTGCTCACCGAACTACGTCGAAGACGGGCTGCGGGGCGGGGTTCATCCTCGGCCCTAAAAAAAAATTAAAACATCAAAAATATTTTCATCTCATTTCTATTTTTAATGTTTTCATTTATATATTTACAAAAGGTTTTATAAACGTTTTAAAAACTATTAAACCTTTTATTATATATGTATACAAAATTATAAAAATTTATAAATATAGAAAAATATTGTTAAATATTTATAATTTTTTTTTAAAGAACGTTTTATTATACATAGTTTAGTGGAAACTTATAAAAAATTATAAAAAATTTTAAAATTTTTATTATACATGATTTATATATATATATATATATATGTATACAAAATTATAAAAAATTTATAAATATAGAAAAATGTTGTTAAATATTTTTTTTAAATTTTAAAAACATTTTATTATATATATTTCATTACTGGAAACTTGAAAAACGTTTTTAAAAATCAAAAAACGTTTTAAAAAATCAAAAAACATTTTTAAAAATCAAAAAACGTTTTTAAAAATCAAAAAATGTTCCAAAAAAAAACTAAAACAACAATCCAAACAACAATCCTAACTTATATATCCTAAACTATCAATCAAACAACCTAAAATCCGAGATCTAACTTCCAAAACCCTAAACAATTGAGATTAAAGAAGGTTTGGGATGATTCTTACATGATTTAGGGTTTGGGGGAAGAGATATGAGGGTGAGAAGAGGATTCGCCGGTGAAGGGAGGTGGATAATGGCCGGATTCGCCAGTGTAGAGGGAGGAATCGCCGCGAGAGAGAGGATTTTTGAGTGAGAGAGGCGGAAATAACGAAGAAGGAAGAAGAAGGGTTATTATATCTGAAGATTCCGACGGACATGGGTTCGTCGGTATTCCGTCGGTATAATTAAAATATACGAAATGCCGATTCGCGAAAATTTTCAAGCGGTTTGGTTCTCCCGGGAAAATTGAATTTCCGACGGAATGTGTCCGTCAGTATATTCCGACGGACTGTGTCCGTCAGTATATTCCGACGGAATTCCGACGACTTAGTGTTTAGGGTGTTGATTTCAAGTTTCTAAATGCAAAATCCAAATCTTTGATAATATATATAGTATTTGCATAAAGATTTAACAATAAAAATGTTTTATAACACGATTTTACACAACAACATTTTTTGTAGTGTAAGCTTATATGAATATGATTGTATAAGTATATGAATGTTAAGATGAGATGTTGTGAAAACAATGATATGCATACATAAATATTTTAATGAGTTGTTATATTTGAACGGTTGCGATCTAATACTATACTAAACACTTATTATGTGTTATATTCATAGTTTTGGCATCTAAATTTATAGATTTTTATGATTGAAATTTTTTAGAAGCACATGTCGTCGGTATATTCCGACGAATTACCGACGACCTTTCCAAATTTCAATGAAACCCAATGTCATCGCTATGTCGTCGGTATATTGCGAGGGATTTCCGACGGACCAATAAAAAAAAAAAAAAAAAAAAAACTAATCAGAATCTTCATCAAACTCCCCAACCTCGGCTTCTGGCACCGAATGTACAACAGCATCATGTCCAAACACAGTCAAATTCTTAACGAGTTGAACATTTTCCAAATCTTCAACTACCTGGGCGTTGCTGGTAGACTCTGGTTGCAATGGTTCATCATCATCAGAAGTTCCATCCACTCGCCCTCTTGGGTTGATTTATGCTACAAGAACCCATGGATCGCCTCTCAGACGTCACCAGAGGGTAACTGATGTAGCACACCTATACATATCAATTATACAAAGTATTAGTAAAATATATAACATTAATTAATTATATTGGTAAAAAATTATGAATAGATTGACATACATGATCAGCTTGCGAACCAAGAATGAAGGGATCATAATATTGAAGTTTCCACCGCGAATGAACTGATGTAACACCAAACGCATCAACTTCCTCAGGTGGACCATCAAACACCTGCTTGTTCTTCGTAAACGAAGTCTTACTCCTGCGGTTTGGATGATCAGGTGGTAGAAATCGTCTGTGACAGTCAAACCAACACGTTTTCCTTCCGTTCTTTATTTGGAAAACATTTGTGTCATCTTGACAATATGGACATGATAGCCTCCCATGTGTTGTCCATCCAGATAACATACCATATGCTGGAAAGTCACTTATTGTCCACATAAGTACTGCCCGCATCTGAAAGTTTTCTTTGCACGAAACATCGTATGTCTCAAAACCATGCGCCCATAGTTGTTGCAACTCATATATCAGTGGTTGAAGAAACACATCTAGTGATCTTTTAGGATGATCTGGTCCGGGGACGAGAATTGAGAGAAACAAAAACTCTCGTCGCATACAAAAACTCTCGTCGCATGCACAAGCTCGGCCGTAAGTTGTACGGTGTCACAATAACTGGCCATAGAGAATACTGTCTTCCATGCTTTCCAAATGGGCTGAAACCATCAGCAGATAATCCAAGATAAACATTTCTTCTCTCTTCCGCAAATTCTGGATATGTTGACTGGAAATGTTTCCAAGCCTTCGCATCTGAAGGATGTCTAATCTCACCATTTGTGGAATGCTCTGCATGCCATCTCATTGCTTTTGCTGTGCGCTCACACTGATACAACCTCTTCAATCTTTCCGTCAAAGGCAAATACCACATTCTTTTGAATGGGATCAGAACTATTCCCCTCGTCTCCTGATAACGAGGTTTCCCACAAAATTTGCATACATTCCGTGTCTCATCCGCTCTCTAGTAGATCATGCAGTTGTCAATACATACATCTATCACTTCATACGGTAGTTGAAGACCGGCAACAAGTTTCTAAATCTCATAGTATGAACCCGGTGCAAGGTTATCCTCAGGTAGAATACCTTTGACAAGATCAGTAATCGCATCCATACATTCTTCAGCCAAATTATAGTATGTCTTAATACCCATTAATCTAGTTGCAGATGATAAGACTGAATGACCATCTCTACAATTTTGATACAAAGGTTGTTTTCCTGCATCCAACATGTCAAAAAATCTCCTAGATTCGGGATTTGGTTCTTCCCCTCTATAATAATCATGTACCATCTGCTCAGTACCTACACCATAATCTATATTCGTTCTAGATTCTTCTAACCTTATATCAGGCTGAAGTTCACTAACATGTTGAGGTTCGCTAGTACTACCATATTCATAACCAGTTTCCCCATGAAGGTACCAAACTTTATAATTACGTGAAAACCCTTTCATATACAAATGAGTCCAAACATCAAATTCTTTTATAACCTTATTATTATTGCAAGTAGAGCAGGGACATCTTAACATACCACTTTTTGCATCCGGTTGCTGTTGAACAAGCCTCATGAATTCTCCAATCCCTTGAACGTATTCTTCCGTAAGCAAATTGGTGTTCGGATCCAAATGAGGTTTATCCATCCACGAACGATACTAAACTTCTGAAGACATGATTTTCACGAAATTGTTATGACTAAAGAGAATGAAGAGAGAATGAAGTGTGAATGAGTTGAAAGAGGAGGGGTTGTATTTATAAGAAATTGCTTACGGCCCTCCGACGACTTTCCGACGAAATTCCGACGGATGTAAAGCAGTCCGTCGGAATTCCGTCGGTACTGTCCAATCTCAAACGGCTATATAACGGTCATATATATTTGTCGGCAACGGTCACATGGTTCGTCGGAAATTCGTCGGAAAATTCCGACGGAATTCAACGACTGCACTGATATCGAATGTCGTCGGAAATTCGTCGGAATATACCGAAGAACTTCCGACGACTACAACGGTTACATTTTTTCTGGGAATATCGTCGAAAAGTCGTCGGAAAATTCCGACGACCCTTGTTCGTCGAATTCGTCGAAATGGCCGACGAAATTCGACGACTTCAAATTTTGGATTTCGCCGAAATTGGTCGGTAATCCGTCACAAACGTCCGACGACATTGATGTCCGTCGGAACCTCCGTCGGAATTCGGCGTGTTTTCTTGTAGTGTAATGAAGTTCGGAGGCATCCCGTTCTTCTTTCTATTGTTGCCTTATCTCTGACGAGAGTCACACTTAGATACAAGAGCATGGGCATCTATGAATATAGTGGGTCACCATCAGTCCGCTTGGAGAATATTGGATACTATCTTGAATCAGTACCGCTCCAAACTTATGTGGCACCTAAAGCGCACAAAAAAAATTATGCCCTTAAATATAGCTAAAATTTTAAATGCATTTTAAGTATGTAATAAAAAAATGCAATATACTATTAAATCATAGTTTGTTAACAAAAAAAAATCACAGAGAGATAAAATCATATTATTATTGAAAATAATATATCTATTGATGAACTTTAATTAACTAAAATATTTATAAGCCAAATTTATTACTAATCTTATTTTGTAACATTTTCTATAAATAAAAAACATAAGTTGTATAATACAGAAAAATATGATAAAATTACATTATAACATCAACATCATTTTTCTTTTTTGTTAAAAATGTAGAAGTTGAGCAACTGATAATTTCAACCCTTTGTTATAATAAATATCTTCTACAAAGCTTTTTTATCCAAAAATATAATAGAAAATAAATGAATACTTTGATCATTAATAAATTATTCTCAAGGAAAAAAATAGAAAACAAAAAAGGAAGAAGAACGTGTACTTTAAAGATATATATATATATATATATATATATATATATATATATATATATATATAACTAAGGTTTGTTTAATTAAATGGTTTATTTAGTAACATATGTAATAGAGTATATTAAATTTGTTAGAAAAGGTAAGGAATAACTAAGGTTTGCTTAATTAAATAGTTTTTTTTTTTTGAAACACTCTTAATTAAATAGTTTATTTAGTAATATATGTGATAGAATTGTTAGAAAAGGTAAGGAATAAAAAGAAAAATAGTAAAAAGAAGATGGGGCATTGAACTCATTACCTAAAGGACTTGATGAGAAGGATATAAACCATTAGACTAAGGTAATATACTGGTAGAATCTGGCACCCCTAATGTACAACGATTGGCGCCTAAAGCCCTGGCTTTACGGGCTTTAGCCCAGGGCCGGGCATGTCTTGAATCTCTCCATTCACGAACAGATCTAGTTACATGCATGTAATACAATCTTAAAAAACAAATCCTCACGAAACGCGGATACACTATTAGTATATAGTGTAAATAAGAATCATGACACAAAATAAGAAAACTAGATATTAAAAACAGTGTAATTAGTGTAACTATTTAAAAAAAAACTGAGCAACATATGATTTTAACTTTTTAGCAAAAAAAAAAAACATATAATTTTAACCGGTGGTGGAACTAGAAAAAAAAAACCATTGGGGTCAAAAGTGTATATATATGAAATTGGCTAGATATTAAGGGGGCCAAACTACTAAAACTCATCTAATTAATCAAAGTATATTGCATACTTATGCCTAAATTTGATTTAATTTGTAAAAGTTGATATGGGTCAAATGAGCTACATGCTTCTTACTTGGCTCCGCCACTGAATTTAACTTTGCGTCTTATAAGTTCACGAGCTGAAAAAAAAATAGATGGCTGCAGATAAGGTTCTGAAATAAAAAGTTTCTTAGAAAAAAAAAAGTGGACAAATCTCACAAAATACTTTAAATGAGTTTTTGACCCAAAAAACACACAAGGAGGATAATCACCAAAATAAGTTTTATTAATAGATAAAAGACTCTTATACATTTATTATATAGATATATATAAATATATAACTAAAAAATTATTTTCAAAAAATTTCAATTCGGAATTTTTTTCAATTATTTTTTGATTTTTGATTTTTTTTCTTGAAATTTCCTTTTTGAAATTTTAAAATTATTTTTGAAACTATTTTAAAAAAAATATTTTAAATTTTTATTATAATTATTTTATTATGCTCATCCTCCCCACCCCCACCCCCAAAAACCAAGATACCTAAAATTTAAACTCGGAATCTATATTAGTTAACCATAGTGATACAAATATCTTTTACTTCTTTAATGAAATATGTTTCGGTTATTTTGACAATTGTGTGCTATATTTGTGTGAAAAACTATTTTAAGATTATCTTTAGGTATTTTTCAAAAATGTTTTGTATTATGGTAGCTAATTTAGGTATTTTTATTTGGCTTATGCAGAATTAATAAAATAAACATGTGAGTAGTTATACTAAGAAATTTTAGTTGCGTCAAATGAATAAGCCAATTGGGCTAAAACGTATTTAAAGCCCAAGCTAAGTTTAATTAAAATTGAGTCTTTTTTATTGACTGGTTTTTAAACTATTAAAAAGATTATCATTTAAGTTTTAATAGTGCAACTAAAATTACATAAATCATATGTTATAACAATAATAATAACAAACAGATTAATCTAACCAATTTTAAAGATATTAACAATCTTACACTATCCTTAATCATTCAATATTTTTAATACATTATCTAACACTGCCTAGATATTTTTATTCATTTTCAAAGGATTTTCTAGAGATGGACATTCAAATATCCATTCGGGTTGGTTCGGATCTATTTGGCTTTGAGATTTTTAGACTAGGAATTTAATCTCCATAAGGATATTTATAAATTTCGGTTGGGTTTTGTTCAGATCTTTGCGAGTTGGATTCGGATTCATATAATTATTTAAAATATGTAAGCAATTTCAAAAATTCCAATACACCTTAAATCTAAAAATAAAAAATAATATACAACATATAAACTTGACATGTATGTTAAATGTCTAAAATTAACATAAAATTTGTTCGGTTTGGATATTTGGATGGAAAATCAAAAGGTATTTAGTATATTACTGTTGTTTTGAATATTTTTGGTTTTTTTGGGATATTTACTTTTAATTATTTTTTGATATTATTCAGGTATTTTAGATATTCTATTATTAAATTAAAAAATTTAATATGTTTAAGTAGATTATTATGATTATTATGATTTGGTTTTGGGTATCAAACTATTTTGGTTTGGGTTGGATTTGGACCTGGTTCTTCATATACCAAAAATTTTTATCCGTTCAGATATCTTTGGGTTCAGTATAACTTTTTGAGTCAGGTTCAGTTTGATTCTCGGATCCAGGTATTTTGCCCAACCATAGGTTTTTCATTCATTTTCTAAGATTTTTATTCATTTTACACTACTTATGGTTTTTATTCATTTTTAAAAGGTTTTCATTAAAGATAATTTTGAACAAATAATAAATGATGAGCAGACCTAATCTAACAATCAATACACTATTTTATTTTAAAAACTAGGGGTTGGTCTGTCCTACGGGCGGGTGAGTTTACAGTAAAATTATTTGATATTTAAATATATTTAAATTTTATAAAATATTTGAAAATTACTTTAAAATGAACATAATAAAATTAATTTGTTTTCGAGGATCATATTGTAAATTTTATTAAATTTTGTTGGTTTGGACCAATGTTCTAAAAATCGCTAGAAGGTAACTAGGCGCTTTATAGAGGACTAGCGACTAGGCGGATTATTCGGGGCCTAGGCGAGGCTTAGGCGTTAGCAAATTGTTGATTTATTTTATATATTTTATACATTTGTATAACATATTTTAGTTTTTAAGTTTAATTATAAAATTATTGTGATGAATTATCAAAATTAGATATACAAAACAGAAGAAAGTAGACAAATTTGTAGATTTGTAATAATATTATTGCTTTATTTAACATATATAGACAATTTTAGATCGATTTTAACCAATTTATACTGATTTAGAACAGTTTAAACCAATTTGAATCATATAAATCGGTATAAATCAGATTTTAAGAAAATTGTTTCGGATAGGACCGAGTTGCTGCCTAGGCGGGGGCCTAGGCGCCGCCTAGACCGATTTTTAGAACCCTGGTTTGGACTGAAAGAACCACTAACGCTTCGTTTTAAAGAGAACATAAAATTTAAAATAAAAAGATAAAAAGTGGTTCATATTTTTTTTTTCACTTTGATATAGTTGAAGAAATCGAAGGTAAGACTAACTAATACCTTTTTCTAAGAGTTTCACATTTTTATAGCTTGAATTCTCTTCGTTGTAATTTTCAAAAAAAGAAGATGTGGTTCAATTTTATTTATTATGAAAGCTGAAAGAAAGTCGAGACCAATCCATATTGTGCTAAAATTATGAAACACGAATTTGGTCATTTGTTTGTCGATCATTACATCCATTAGCAAGAATATATATATGTTTGAGAAAAAGTGATAGTCAAATAATAGTAATAACGAAGGAGTGATTATTATTATTATTTTTTGGTCAGTATAAATCCATAAATATTTGTTACTGTGAAGTATGTAATAGTTGCTGCGATCTGATGTTTTATGTTAAGGAACAAAAAGTGATTGATGTATTATTATATGAATTAGATGAATTTTGTTATTTTCTTCTAGAAATAGCAGTGCTCGCACCTTCTGTTGATGTTGTTGGGATGACGTATGATTGTAGACTTCGTTGCTCGTAAAGTGGTCGAGTGAGATTTGAGTATTTTAACTCGCACTTCATGAAATGTTTTTTTAATGTGACTTCAACATTGATCCGAGCTTATGGTCATGCCTCCAAGGCTCCAACCAACTTTTTCAATGTAGCTTTTTCCTATATCTTTGTAATTTTTGCAAAACATTGTTGTACTGTATAGATAAATTGCATCTAGATACGAACCGTCTGTTGATATTTGTAGATGATGGAGGATGATGCTAACTTTTTTTTGTTAAAATATTCTTGAATGTCTTTAACATAATGAACTTATAAGTTTTCAGATGATAATCATTTTTCCATATCGTTATACTTTATTAGAAAAGCAAATGGATGGATGATGGTTAATGATTTAATTGTCATATTCTTGAAAAAAATGGCTGTCTTTAGTAGTTTTGGTCAGTATTGGGCATAATAATTGCATGACATACGGGTGATGGTTCTTGATAACAGTGATACTTTAAAGATGATATTGCTTTCGATGTCTTGATGGAATTATTCAAGTTTTGATAGGGGTCTATCTCCATTAATTTTGACATTTATATATAAGAGTTATTTTTTTATTTGAGCTAGAAGGTTTGATTTGTATCATCGAAGAATACTTAATTTAATTAAACGTTTCAACTCATGTGTAGGTAGTGTTCTTAATAGTGATTATTGACTTAGTTAATTCTCCATAAGTGCTGATAACGTGTTTGTGCATTAGAGCACCTACAAAGAGGATTTTTCATTGGAGTTCTTGAAAATAATCAATACTCCATTAAAGTAATAGAAAAAGAGGAGAGAAGGTGATATAAGGTTCTGAAAATATACACAGCAAGAACTTCCCCAAAAATCAATCATCTAAGTGTAGTATTGGGAATAATAATTAGAATAAAATATTATTATTATTTTGTTTACATACTGATTTTTAGATCTCACGGATGGTGTTGCTTTTAGATTCTAACTGATGATCACTAAAATATAATAAGAAGAAAAAGAACAAAATAGTAGAAAAACAAAAGAATAAGTATTCTTTAATATTTTTTTACCGGATTTAATAGAAATAATGATGTTTTATGATTCTTTAAATTAAAAGAATGAAAAAGAATATTGATTTTTTTTATAAATGGTGTCAAAGTTAAAAGAATGAAGAAGAATTAACTATTCCCCCTAATTCTTTTGATCACCTTTTAAACACTTAAAAGTATTTTGGTATTAACTCCGACCGTTTTATATTTGTTTACATGGTGTTGCGTAAGACAAAACGATTTATGTTGTAAATCAGAGAGTTTAGACTGAATATTTCTATGTTATTATTAATGATCAAGGGGGTTCCTTTATATAAGGATTACAAGATGAAGATACATTGAAAGTATCCAAAAACCTAAACTCACTAGGATTAGGAAAACTACTAATACATAATAATGGAAAGATTACATCTACTAGGAAAAGGAAACCCAGGAAAGGGTTTCCTTTTCTCCAAGCTTTGTGGCCGTCTTTCTCTCTCCTGAAGTCGGCCCTCTCTCTCCTCTCTCTAGGCTTCGGCCGTCCCTCTATCTTCTAGGTATTGGGCCAGTCTTGGACCAGACCTGGTTAATGGTAATCCACTCCATGATTTATAACACTCCCCCTTGGATGCCATAACCATACAGGATTCGTAGTACGCTTCATGTTGACTCATTAAAACCTTATCAGGAAAAACCAGTGGGACAAAACCATGATGAAGGAAAAAGAGTACAACACGCACTACTCCCCCTGATGTGAACCTCACTGTAGGTTCTACATTCTATGCATCTTGGTGCGTGATATTTCATGTATGTATAGGATGGGAGTAATCGGCCAGTTTCATTACTGAACTGTAATTAGACCATTTCGACTTCTTAGGTCGTTTCTCATGTCCTTTGACATTGAGTGTCCCGGTAAAGCATGTGTGCTAAACAATATGAACCATATTCTCCTCGGAGATCACTATTTGGTCTTTGTAAATCGTGTTTGCATATGTCCATAGTCTAGACGTGATAGTCTACTATCAACTGCTCTTTACTTTGGCGATTTATGGTTACCATCGACCATGTATCAATCTGGCCGAATCATGACCGGGTCATAGACCTCGTCTATAAGTGTCCACTACTTGCCTTGTGGAGTTTATACGGCAGCAGACCGTTCTGCTATGCTGGATCCTTACTTAGGGGATCTGATGTCGGATTGCAACCTGATGGTTGATCTTTTGTTTCTACTAGTCCGTGATCAAGGGATAAGGACCGGATGCCTTTTAGCTTAAGGGCTGGACGTTTTTAGTCGAAGGACCGGACGCCTACAGATAATGCTTCAGATCAGTCTACTAACCTCTTTTAGGTTTAGTACAAACACAAGGGATTTCAAATGTATATGGACTGTTATTGGATTGTCTTTTATACAACTCCAAGATCATGCATGATCACTTTATTTTACATACTATAGGCAGCTGCTTTTCAGTCCATGAATCAGCTTAGGAACAAAGCTGTTCTTTCAATTTATCCAGTGATCCATATGCTGCTTACTACATCATTTGTATCTAATATCTTTCTTATGACCAGACCATTTTCAATTTCGAAAATTCTGTAGCAGCAACCACCACATAGGAGTTTATCTCCTTATAATCTGTTCCTTTGATCTCTGTGAGTACCTTGTGTAACAAGCTATAATCTAATGCTGTTATTAGGAAGACATGAACACTCTAGACCTCGTGATCATGTGCCTTCTCTCACGGTTTCTTTACCTCACAAGATCCATCTATTTCACTGGTTTATCAGATGGCGTTTCTCTATATGTATATGGCCAATACGTCCATCTCTCTTTTAGATACCTTGAACCTCCACGTTTTATCTTTTCTAATCTCTATGATCTCTTATGATTGTATGAGTACTCTTTCGTGGGTTCATGATCCTCGTTCATTTCTTTATGTTCAAGTGCTATAACTTTATGTATCTTTATACAAATGTGTGTGTGTCGACATTTTGATGTGGTTCCATTATGTTCCAGACATGATCTATAGATTGAGATCTTATTATCCAGGACCTTTATTACCTAGTAGCTTGGCATCCCAAGACTACATGGTTTGGTACCTTAGATGTGTAGTTGCGCAGCCTTTTCTCAATGTCTGGTATGGTTTCTCTTATAATCTCGGATATGTATTCTTTGCACCATTCTATCCGAGATTCATTTATCTTATGGAACACTTGGTTTATCTTGTATAGACTCTATAGCAACTTGATTATGTCTCTTCTAGGACATTCATTTGGTGCTAAGCTGGTTAATCATTTCTCGGGTCAGTGTCTGGCATTTTGATTAGCTTCTCAATTAGCTAGCTTTATATAATCTTTCTTTGGACGTCTTAAATCATAATCTCTAGTTCGAGGATCTTGCCAAGACAATGATGGTTTAAAACCATTCTTTATCCAGCTTATAATCTTTCTCCTTTAATGTTTGGATAGACGGATGCAATCCGTGTACTTGGCCACAATCTGATCACCCATGTTTGGCTCAAGTTTTCTTTATAAATCGTGGGAGAAAGTAATACTCTTATCCAACATATATTCTCAATCCTCTTCTGAGGTTCCATCTTTAGACGGCACATATATGTATGTGGTGGTTTATTCAAAATCTCTTAAGATGGTGTATGTCTGGTTTTATGACCCGTATTCAATCTGAGATGGGAATATCTATGCTCACTTATATGGTCTGATGCATATGATCATATTATCATTCTATAAATGTAAAATCATAATGTTCCAAGCTTATAGACTGTAGAATCTTAGTCTTATAGATAATGGCTTACTTGGCCGAACCTTTTATGGTAATGGCCTCTCTGGCCGGTTATGGCCCTTGCGGCCGACCTGTTCATAACATGGTCTCTTTGGCCGAGTAATGGCCTTATGATTTGGCCGTTTTAAAACATGGCCTCTACGGCCGAGGAATGACCTTTTATAGCCGAGCCATTTGTAACATGGTATGGCCTCTACGGCCGAGGAATGACCTTTTATGGCCGAGCCATTTATAACATGGTCTTTAGACCATAGTGGTACACGAACTTGTAGTATTGATCATGGGTTTATCCTCTCTCCCCCTCATGACCATACTATAAGGTCGTGGTGATTGGGACAATTAAGCCTAATGAGTTTCCCTTTGTGTACATGTTTCACAACGTGAGATCTTTTACGGGATAACTCTGTGCCTTTTCAATCTTTGCATCGAGTTTAGACTTTTAGGATGGCTAATCCTAACATGTCATATAGTGTAAAATTTCGTGGTGTATCTCAATATGGTCACCACGGTTCTTGCCTCTCATCATACTGATCTTATAGCATAGTTTAAATCAGTAGAGATCATTAGGTATAGTCTTGACCATTTTCTTATAAGGTCTTAGGCGATTTTTCTTTCAAAATCTGAAGGAACTTGTTTCCTTTTTGTTTGCCCATTGTTTCTATTTAGAAACCATATTATCATAACTCAATGGGTCACATATTATTGGGTGTATCTAATGTCCTTTAGACAATGCCTTAGCCATAGTTTCTTTACTAGGCTCACTATACTACTTTCACGATTTCTTACTTGGATATTATGCCCTTTAGGCAATTCTTTATCAGTAAAAACATTCATATGTTTAAGTAAGATCAGGCAAGATATAATGAAATCAAAGCAAACTCTTTTATATATATATATAAAAATCGTGAATCATCAAGTAGGTCAAAAACAAATCACAAAACCATAGACTTAAAATAAAATTATCATGTCGAGATCTTTCTTTAGTCAATGTATAAGCCGGCCTCACAATCTATATTACTCCACACGGCTTTCTTGGATTCATCATGATCCAATGCCTCAGGATATCTCATCTCACTGTTTTGTTGTTCAATGCATCTTTTCTGAAGTTTCTCAAATCTGTCAATGGTATCTTTAACTTTCTGCTTTCTTTGCTCAGTTGCCAATAGGTATGACAATAGGTCATTATAGGTTGTGAAAACCTTAGCTGTATATGATAGCAACCGATCCTTTGGATGGAATGTGGAATATGTTTTATACAGTAGATCATCATCTGTAACCACTTCATCACATAGTTCAAGACTATATGGGCGATTTTCATTAGAGCAGAATTGTATTCTTCCACGGATTTAAAATCTTGGAACCTGAGTATCTTCCAATCATTCATGGCTTTTCGCCATAATTCCATTGAGTATATGGATTTTAGTTTTATCCAAAGATCATAAGGATCCTCAATATCTTCATACTTATTTCTCAGTTCCTCAGTGAGATGATAACGCATAATTGTTATGGCTCTATGCTTTTCACTTTCAATTTCATCATTTCTTTCAATGATACATTTCCCGAGTCCTCTAGACTTCAGGGCTATCTCCAGAGATATCTAGGGCAGCATAATCCGAAGGCTCAAATCTCGACATCTGAAATCATCAATAAATTCATGATTTAGAATTCTTGCAACCAATCAGTGCATATGATTTCATAAGTCTTATCTATAATACTTTAGGCTACACGGCTTTGCAATATGATGCTTAGGCCATATGGCTTTGCATTGTGATGTTTGTACCTCACGACTATTATGTGATACAACGATCTTAAGGATCGGATCATAATGCAATCTGGTTTATATAACCATTCGGCTACTAGACCACACGGTCACTTTGATATTCACTAAGCCACACGGCTTTTAATCAATCAAGGGCACAAGGCCGCAAGTGTGAGCAATGCATTAGGCCACACGGCCATATACTAAACAGGATCTAGATTCAATTCTATTTCTTAGTTGTATATCTATTAAGTTTTAGAATTAAACGATCTAGCAACCTAACTCCCATTCAATATGTAAATTCTTTAAATCAATCTTTCAATCTTTTAAGTAATGAGAGATTTAAGGTTTCAAGGCCTTTAGGAATATCAATCAAGATTAAGGGTTTTAAGGCCTTAAGGATTTCGAATCTCGAGATTAGATCTATTAATCAATCTATCAATCCTAACATCTCAGATCATCAATCATCAAAGACTTTTTAAAACCGAATTTAAACTTTTTAGGGTTTCAGTTTGAGTGATTTAGATTCGAATTTAAACAATCCTATCAATAGCTCTAGGTGATCAAACAATCAAAGTTCAAATCAAACAATTTAAAACCGATTTTCCAAAATTAGGGTTTTTAGGGGATTTCGAAAAACTTTGATCTTTGATCAAGGGGATTTGATTTGAGATTCAAAATCATTAAGACTTTGATTTTAATTGATCAATGGATCAATCTCGAATTATGGTTTAGGAGATAGGACTTATTCGAGCTCCGATTTACTCTTTAGGGTTTGATCTATTTTTCCTATGGCTTTCATCTTTAGAGTTCTGATTTTAGGGTTTCAATCTTTACAAAACAACCATGTTCAATTCATGTTCTCAGAATTAGGATTACCTTTGTTTTGCAGATTGTAGAACCTGGACCACCAAGAGAACCTCGAACGAACACGAGATGGGACGAGCTGGAATGGTCGCGTGCTGAGGCGAGACGCGTCTGATCGGGATCGGATGGTTTGGCGTCTGATCGCGGATGTGCGCCGAGGACGTCGGACGCGTCTTCTTCTTTAGTTTGCGAGCGGGTTGATTGGGAACTCAAACTGGCTGTGATGTGAACTGGAAACTGAGGTCGTCTAGGATCAGGAACACCTTAGGGCTGGAGCTGATCGGGTGTTTGTAAGCCGGAACGCAAGCAAGAACAATTTGGGGTTTTTCCGGAATTAGGGTTTCCAAAAGACCAAGACGGCGCCGTGTATTGTTTCTGCGAGTGTGGGCGCGTCTGAGATCGGATTGACAAACGGTATTCGCTGATGGATTCGTCTCGTCAAGAGCTTCAAGTTGATATGTGGCTCGTCGTCTGGTTCCTCAGGGTTTGAGAGATAGATAGATTTTAAGTTGCGCCTGATTTAGGGTTTATGTGTGACGGATTTTAGGTTAGGTTTTGTCTCAGGGTTTTGGAGTCTATCGTGCTGATAACGTGTTGTAAATTAGAGAGTTTAGAGACTGAATATTTCTATGTTATTATTAATGATCAAGGGGGTTCCTTTATATAAGGATTACAAGATGAAGATACATGGAAAGTATCCAAAAACCTAAACTCACTAGGATTAGGAAAACTACTAATACATAATAATGGAAAGATTACATCTACTAGGAAAAAGAAAGGGTTTCCTTTTCTCCAAGCTTTGTGACCGTTTTTCTCTCTTCTGAAGTCGGCTCTCTCTCTCCTCTCTCTAGGCTTCGACCGTCCCTCTATCTTCTAGGTATTGGGCCAGTTTTGAACCGGGCCTGGTTAATGGTAATCCACTCCATGATTTATAAAAATTTACCAATACTTTGGGTGTTATTCTTTTATTTTATTGAATAGTATTTGTTTTTCCATTTTGTTTTTTTTCCTTAAAGTCCCATGCACGTTACGTCTAAGAATATTGGTATAAATAATGGGATAATTTTATTTGTATTTTATAAACGTAAGTTTCATGTGTACGTTTGTAAATTATTCTCGCACTCGGATGGCTTAGACCGTCTAATGATGTCTTCTAGCTTTTATATTTGTTTATTATCTCATTTTAGGCGGATGTAGAACAAACTTTTAGTGGGGGCAAATCATATGTAAATATAAAAATCAGGCTAAAACTTGATTTTTAATAGAGGCAAATAACTAAATTTTGGGCAAGTTACAAAGAATTTGATTATTTATTTGGGGGGCAAGTGCCACCTCCTTGTATCAAGTAGGTATTTTTAGATGTTTAACTTTTTTTTTCTTTTTTTGCGAAAAAGGTTGTCGTTTAACTTGCAAAGATTTGTAGTTGTTTTAGGGCTGAAATTGATTCAGGCAGGCTGAATGAGAAAATAGTTGCATAAGTTGTTGAAGGTTAAAACAGAAGCTATAGTTGAAGGTAAAACTGAAGCAATAGCAATGCATGAGTTATTTTGACAATATATCCGTTCAGATGAAGTTTATAAAGTTCTTAATACAAACCTTTTAGCGTTGTCCATATCATTGATGGGGCACCTTCTTGACATTATGTTGGACATAAGGCACCAATATATGTTTTCGATATTTGGTATATGAATAGAATATTAAGACTTATATACAAAGTTTGGTTTAAGTAAAACCCTTTTAGTGCCGCAGTTAAAAAATGTTGTGAAGACTGGAAACAATAATCATAGGAGAAGAAGAAGAGCGAGAGAGACTGAGAAAGATTCGCATGGCCAGCTCCCATAGTGTGACGGGCGGGGAAGCTGAGGTGTTAAAAGTTAGAAAAGCCTCTGATCTAGGTCCGTGATCTCACATGAGTTGGTTGGTCAAGATGCCCTCCATACCCTTCACTGGGGACCTGAATATAGGCGGGTGAGTTTCCCCTGAACATGGAGTCAAGTATCCTTTCATACCATCACTGCAAGTAGTTCCAAATACATCAGGAAACAGTTCGGAAAAAATCTTAAGTTGCAAGTGTAAAATCAAACTTACCAGCTGACTTCATACTTATCCACCATTACTTGAACATGGAGTCAAGTAGCTACCTTCATATTTTTCATTTGATTTATGAACCTTAGCTCAGGTCAAGAGAGAAGATGAATTTGGCAAGGAGTGCGACGTTGCTATGAAAAGCATGTCACACATACTGGCGGTTCCTCACTTGTTCTCATCCTGCAGAATGAAAGTAAAAATAATTTAAGAAAACAGAGCCTGATCGGAAGATAATTACTAAAACATTGGAGTGGAGGAATGACACCTATACTTTTTTTTTCTTGACCTTTTAATCTCATCAACAGTTGCTATTAACTATCCATGTCTGAAACTGTATATGCGGCATCAATTGCGTCTCTCCTCCACCACTATCCTGTAAAGCTAACCTCTCTCTCTCTCTCTGATAATACACAAAACCAACAGAGTAAGGCTCAGAAGGACAAATGCAACCAAATGGTACTGACTGAGGCAAATGCAAACTTGATTAGGTCTCAATTTGAGAAGGTTTGTGCCAAAATTAATAGCTACGCTTCCAAACATATTGATGAAATATCCGATGACATACTCTCTCATCCCATGTTTAAAGAACGGAGACAATGATCATCTGAAGCTGCAAACTTGGTGTAATCGCAACCTCAGGCTCTGATGTGATTTTAAAGTCTTCGGAATCTGCAAGAGAAGAACACATCTAAGAGTATAACCTAAGAGGGGCTACATGATGGTAACTGCAAGAGATACCAACAAAAACACAGCTTGCAGCTTCGGTTATGTAATAAAAAGAAAACTGTCCATAAAACTTCATCAGAGGGTTTCTTCAATCGTTAATTCTATCGAAACATAGATCAAGCTGAAGATTAGCATAGAATTGAAGAGGCCAAAAAAACCTGCTAGGATACGCTGGAGAGGTTCAGATCTAGATTGATTTTAAACAGCAAAGAAGAGTAGATGTCCTCCTCTACCACAAAACAATTCGGCGTTGAGTAAAAACACGAATAAAATTGGATCTTTTTCCATGTTCTCAACGTGTTGGAGCAGCTCCCAAGGATGTAGGAATTCGCCGTTGTCGTAATTGGTAAGCTGAACAAACTATCCTTGTGGAGCTTGTTGTAGTTATGCTGTTCATCGCTGGAAGTTGGTGTATTTATACTCGTTGCTTTAGTCGTTTACTTTGGAAATCGATGAGTCGATTGAATGCTTCATGAGTGGGTTAACCACGTAAAATCTAGGAATAAAGTACATATTAATGCAAGCTGAAGACGTAACGGTGAACTAGTCGGTATTAAGTTCCATAGAACTTACGGCTGCGAGACAGAGAATATCGAAGGGAGAAGATGACTAAACTTAATTTGCATGGGCTTATAATTTTTTGCTTAAAGCCATAAATATTTGAGGACCAAATAAAAACCCACCAAACACAAAGAACCAGCGATTTCGGCGAACGTAAATGAAGCGAGCTTTGCGATTTTTTAAGGATGCCACGTGTTGGGATTTGCTCCTCCCTCTATGATGACGTGGCGCAAGAAGATGGGAGCAAACCTAACTTTATTTGTATAGATAGATAGATATACACACAGTTATTGATATATAAAAATAATAAAAATAGTTTAACTATATATATTGCGTAACTGATTATATTAAGGATTAGTTGAGTCACGTAATATATCATATTAACCAATAATTAATCTACACATTACATATCAGTTTGTCAATCAAATAATATAATCCATCTGCATTTTTTTATTATACAAACTACTTTACAACCAATGATTTAAATGAGCAAGAAAGATAAAACAATTTACATAGAAGAGACTATCACTACAAGAAAACGTTTACACAACAACAAAGATTTACGACGAAAATATTTCATCGTAAATTTACATAGTATTTACGACGCAGTTACGAGGAGACCAACTTTCGTCGTAAACGCCATGTAAATATACGACGAAATATTTTCGTCGTAAAATCCATGTAAGTTTACGACGAAAGTACGTGGAATGAGAAATACGTCGTAATCGTTACATCGACATTACAACGAAACATGTTACCGTTATATTTAGGTGAAAACGTGTATTCAATGTGCTTTAACTTACCTAATTTTGTCGTAAAGTCGTTGTAAATATTATGTTAAAACCATGTAAAATCCATGTAAGACATTCCTTGTAAAATCGTTGTTATATTTCAACTACCCAACTCAAAAATTTCTCTATATATATGTCATTTTCCACAACTCTCTTCCTCAAAACACACAAACGGAAAAAAAAAAATCCGAAAAAAAAACCAGAAAAAAAAAAATTTCAAAAAAAAATCTAAGAAAAAAATGGTCGGTGGCGGTAGTATTTACGAGTTACGGAGTTGGATGTATTTGCACAAAGATTCCAACGGGAGGGTGACAAACACATTTCTGAGTTCTCCGGAATGAAGAGTCATGATTGTCATGTGTTTATGCAACGACTACTTCCATTTGCTTTTGTCGAGCTCCTTCCAGCAAATGTCCATGAAGCACTTGCAGGTAATTATAATTTTATAATATATATACATATGTTATGAAATGTTATTAATTTGATTACTTTTGCAATATACAGCCATCGGAGCATTTTTCAGAGATCTTAGCACACGTACGTTCAAGGAAGAAGTCATCGAACAACTTCATCAGAACATTCCGATCATATTGTGTAACCTGGAGAAGATATTTCCTCCTTCATTTTTTGACGTCATGGAGCATCTAGTTGTCCACCTACCGTATGAAGCATTGCTTCGTGGACCTGTTCACAACGGATGGATGTATCCGTATGAGCAACAGATGAAACATTTGAAGGGGAAAGCAAGAAATCTTGCAAAGGTGGAAGGTTCAATAGTTGCGGGGAGTTTGACAGCCGAAACATCTAACTTCACATCATACTACTTTGCTCCAACTGTTCGTACGAGAAAAAGACTTCCTAGAAGATATGATGATGGTGGAGTACCGACATCATATCCAATTGATAGTGTTCCTGACATTTTCTGCGAAATTGGACGGTTTGGTGGTAAAACGAAAGAAGTATGGTGGTCATGTGAAGAGGATAAACGTAGTGTCCATACTTATATTCTGCTCAACTGCGAGGATGCAGTGACCCGTTACTTTGAAAGGTAAATATTTTTGTGAATGTTTATATGAATTGAAGTTAATTATGTATGACTTGATTATTTGTTTAATTTGCAGCATGTTTGTATCTCAAGTTGAAGAAGCAATACCAGGAATATCTACAACTGATGTGGACACACGTAAAGATAAGCACTTTATCAAGTGGTTAAAATAACAGGTACGTAATATATCTCATACATTGATTAATTAAGTAAGTGTTTTGATACTTCAATATTAATTAAGAATATCTGCTTTTTCCAGGTTGATTATGACGATCCTTATTATCCCGTATGGTTTCACGAATTGGTTCAAGGTCCAGTTGAAAAGGTCACCACATCACCTATGTATTTCACACGAGGATTTACCTTTCACACATACGAGTATGGGAGACATCGGGCAACGAGTAACTACGGAATATGTGTGAAAGGTGAAACAGACTTTTACGGGATCTTGCAGGAGATTATTGAAGTGGAATTTTCGGGGTTGTTGAAGCTAAAATGCGTCCTTTTCAAATGTGAATGGTTCGATCCTATTGTGAACCGAGGGATTCAGTATAACAAATTTGGTGTTGTTGATGTCAATTTTGGGAGAAGATACAATAAATTTGAGCCTTTCATTTTAGCTTCACAAGCCGAGCAAGTTAGCTTCCTTCCTTATCCTCGGCTTCGAACTTCCGGGATAAACTGGTTAGCTGCTATCAAAATTACACCTCGTGGACGCATTGTCGCTGGAGAAGAACCGCCCTTGCAAGAAGAAGACGCTATCAATGAAGTTGAGGTACCAGAACAACCAACTGATGAAATCCTTTTGATCGACCATAAAACTTTCAATATGAAGATATTCCGAAGATGCGACAGATGAAGCACGGAAGACGAAGTTCGAAGAAGCGGCGATGATGATTGTAATGATAGTGATGAGAACGAAAACGATTTAGAGTGATGTAATATTGATGAGAACGAAAACGATTTAGAGTGATGTAATATATGTAACAAATGTTGTATTTCTCTATTGTAACGTATGTTTAAAGAAATATTGTTTTTTTATCATCTTAATGTATGTATAACAAATGTTGTTTTATATAATATGTATTTCTTAAGTTTTAAAAAAATTATTTGTAGTTTTAGGGTTTTAGAGTTTAATTTGGAGAAAGAGCAAGAAGTAGTAGAGAAGAAGATATGATGTTAGATGATATGTGACTTTGGGGTTTAGGGATTTCATTCTCAGTGTTTAGGGTTAAGCGTTGTAAAATCGTCGTAAATGGTTAAATCTATTCCACGTAATTTCGTCAAAAATGGAAAAACGCGGGCCTGGTAACTTCGTCGTAAATGGAAAAACGCGGGCCTGGTAACTTTGTCGGAATGGAAAACGCTGGCCTGGTAACTTCGCCGTAAATGGAAAACGCTGGCCTGGTAACTTTGTCGGAATGGAAAACGCTGGCCTGGTAACTTCGTCGTAATATTACGCCGCTGCATTTACCTAAACGTTTTCTATATATTGAGACGCCGAGAACGAGGCTGCCTCGTTCATTCCTCCCAAACTCCTCTGCTCTCCCTCTAAGGTACACTCCCTTTCCTCTTCTATTTTTTTTTTAAGTTAGTTTAGGTGATTAATTAGTTAGGTAATTAGTTTAGGTGATTAGTTAGGTAATTAGTTTAGGTGATTAGTTAGATGACGGAATACTATTGTTTAGGTGATTAGTTAGGTAACAGAATAATTTTTTAATTATGTCGTCGTAATTGATTAAATTTATTTTAATTTTTTTTAGATGGCTCCTAGAAGGAAACCAGCAGCACCTACTTATGCCCAGTTGTTTGGCGATGGTTCCGGTACATCTTCTTCCGGTCCATCGTCTTCCGATGCAGTTCTAGACTCTCAGACTTCTCATAGAGTTTTTTCGAGTTCTCCTCTTCCACCGCAGATGCCTCCACCTCCTCCTCCAGCGGCTGCACCTCAGCCTGTCCTAGAAGGTGCAGTTCATCCGGATTTGCGTGTGCCTTCATATGCTCCATTCGCGAGATATACGGTGGAGGATTTGCTTGCCCAGCCTGGATGGGAGGGTTTGGATGTTCTAGACCCCGATAGACCCCGAGGAACTTATTGGTAAGTTATTAATTTTTATTACATTAAAATTTAAATTATTTCTACTTTCTAACGGTTAAATTTTTTTTTTTCAGGTTTGGGACTAACAACCGTGTTAGCCGGAGCGTTTTGGCGACGATTAAGGGTTACTACGACGGGGCATATCCGAACTAGAGCAAGACACCAAATCACGTTAAGATCACGTGGTTTAAATGTTTTGCGGTAAGATTTTTAAATTTAATTAAATTTTCACTTTTAAATATATATATATATATATATATATATATATATATATTTTTAATATTTATTATTAATTGTAATTTTTTCAAAATTTTGTGTTTCAGCAAAAGTGGCATTGGTCTTTGGGAATCACCGAGAGGGTGAAGGCGGAATTCGTTGCAAAGGCAAAGATCCGCCTCTGCAACACAGTCTCCAATTGGAAGGACAAGTGGGAGATCTATGGGTATGAGGGAAAGCCCACTGAGCTCACGACGGATGTGTGGGATGGCCTCATCGCCTATTGGGAGCACCCCTCTTCGATCAAAAAGCCAATTGCTTTCGGCTTCTCGAAGGACGAAGGATAAAGATGGTCATTTGCCCATGCTTCATAGAACCGGACAAAAACCTCATGCAGAAGTCCGTCTAGAAGCTGTAAGTTTTGTTTTAAATATATATTTTAAAATATTCAATTAATATAATTTTTAATATTTAATTTAAATTTTTTTTTGTAGTTCGAGAAGACGGGAGTCTTACCATCTCTGTCTGACCTATTCAAGATGACTCACGCCACATCCGACGGAGTTTTTGTGGATCCTGCATCTGAGAAACTCTTCCAAGCAGTGGCTGGTCGAATTGAAGAACGGGCGATGCAACTACCCCAGGAGTCTCCAGATGGATTACCAGTCACATTGTCCACCGAAGAGGCCGACAGAATCTTCGAAGAGGTACAACTTAAAATTTTTGTTTACATTATTTTTAATATTTTAACATAATTAACTATATTAATATATGTTTTGATTTTATAGGTGCCTCCTAAAAAGAAGGGACGGATAGTCGGTATAGGCTATGTTAACGAAGTTGCAAGGGCAACTTCATCATACAGTTCGAGATGGGATGAAGAGACTGCTCAGATGAAAGCTCGAATGGATAGCCAGCAGGTTCGTTTAGACTCTCTTGAGGATTTGCTAGACATTATGGCCGTGGGAAACCCGGTTATGCAGAGAATGTTGAGTGAGAGACGAGCCACTCTTGGGTTGCCAGTACGAGATCCCCAAGAGTCCGATCCAACCCGTCAACAGCCGAGCAACCCCACCGACTACTTCGAGAATATGTAGTTTTTTTATATTTCTATTTGTATTATGAATTTAAATATTATTGTATGACTTTTAAATGCTTTTTTTAAAATATATTTTTCATTTTCATATTTCGTTTTAAAATTTAAATTATTTTAAATTCTGAATATTAAATAAATTCAAAATAAATTCAATATATATATATTAATAATAAGAATCGATGTAAACTTCATGTAATTTTTTACGAGTGATTAACGTCGAAAGATTTACGAGGGTTTTACATCAAAAGGTTTACATGTTCTTTACAACGAAAATATTTACGTCTGCTTTACATCGAAAGAGTTACGTGGAGTTTACCATGAAAGTTACGTCTCGTTTACGACGAAACCTTTCTCTGCGCTTTACGAGGAATTATTTTCGTCGTAAACATAACAAGTCGTTTACGACGAAATCTCCGACGGACGTTTTACAACGAAAAGTATTTCGAGGTTAATTCGTCGTAAAACCCCGTTTACAACGAATTTACAACGAATATTGCCCTCGTAAAAAATATGTTTTCTTGTAGTGTATGCAGTAAAACCGGTTAACAAAAACACACTTTTTGCATTACATAAAACAGTCCTTATGTATGCATTATAGCTATGCATAATTTTCAAGTCAATTTTATTTATTTTATTTGAAAATGAAAACAAATATCAATAAAATATGATGTATGTTAGGTATCACATAATTAAATATTATGAATTGAATTTAATAGAATTATAACACAATCATATAGTTATTTGGATATCAAACTATTTTGGTTTAGATCGGATTTGGATATGGTTCATCGGATTTGGATATGGTTCTTCAGATACCAGAATCTTGGATCCGTTAAGATATCTTTGGGTGGTATAAATTTTGAGTCAAGTTCGGTCGGTTCTCGGATCCAGGTATTTTGCCCGGTCATAGATTTTTCATTCATTTACTAAAATTTTTATTCATTTGCACTACCTATGATTTTTATTCATTTTTAAAAGGTTCCCGCGTTAAAGATAATTTTAAATGTATAATAAATGTCGAGCACACATAATCTAAAAATTAATACACCATTTTATTTTAAAAAATATACACACGGTTATTGATATATAAAAATAAAAAATAGTTTAACTAACTGTATATATTGCGTAATTGATTTTTATATACTAAGGATTAGTTGGGTCACGTACTATATCATATTTAACCAATACTAATCTACACACTACAGATCAGTTTGTCAACCAAATAATATAATCCATCTTTACATTTTTATTATACAAACTATTATACTACCAATGATTTAAATTACTAAGAAAAATAAAACAATTTATTTGCAAGCAGGTAAAACCGGTTAACAAAAACACACTTTTTGCATAACAATCGTTACGTATCACGTATGCATTACATTATTGCCCCAAAATTGTTATGTATGCATTATAGTAGCCCGAATTGGTCAACTATATTATTGCCCCAAAATCCATTTTGCCGATATAAATTGTATTCAATATAACATTTGATTTGACATTTAAAGGAGTTTAGATGATTTTAATAAGTCGCACACATTTAGGTGATTTTTGTTAAACCACTCTAGAATATAACCTAAAACCATGGGATTTGGATTTTAATTTTTTTTAACTAAAAAACTCCACACAAACACCGTAAAATCACCTGAAAACTTTAAAACTCCACAACTTAAAATATTTTCAATAACAGTGAATTTTAGAGTACTCTACGAAATGTTAAGTTCAATAACAGTGGATTTTAAATGTGTTTTTAAAATTCATGTTTAAATAACAGTGAATTTGTCATTTTAATACGTATCACCTAAAACTCTCAGTTGAATATATCCCCTAACTGCGTATTAAACAAACTATTGACTTGTAGGCTTAGAGCATGATTATTGAGAAGTTTTTAGGGTGGAGTTTTTAGCGGAATATAAGAACCCGTCTCTTAACTTTTAATTAAAAAAACTAAGAACTGGTTTTTAAAACTCTTATTTAAAAACCGGTTCTTAGCTTTTTTAGTTAAAAATTAAGAGACGGGTTCTTATATTTCAATTAAAACTCCAGTCCAAGAACCTCCAATAATCATGCTCTTATAGCCTGTTATTTCAAAATAATAATAATAGGCTTATAGCCTGCTAACATGAATTTTAGTGTTTAATAAATACAAAAAAAAAATCACAGCTCTGATCTGCTGACCTGTCTCAGATAATATAACTTAATATTGAGATTATTCTTGTGAATGATTTTCCAAGATATAGTGTATTTGCCATTTCCTGTTACATGCATCAATTCTGCACAAAAAAAACGAAAAATAAATGGCGAGCTCGGATGCTCTCTTGCCTGTCATCTTCCGACGAAAACCATTATCAGATTCAAGATCCGACGACCTGATCTTGGAAAGCCGTCGGAGACAACCCATCAAAGTCCATCGCGCCGTCATCTTGCTCTTGATCGCTTTGTACGTCACTCTCATTGTTATACACAACGGATCTGCAAGCAAGAATTGTGGAAGTGATGAAACAATGACGAAGTCACCTGCTCATTTGGCCGGTGTGTCGGAGAAGAGAAACTTTCGGAAAACAGAACCGTTTGCGTGGAACAATACGATGTTGTCGTGGCAACGAACGGCGTTTCATTTTCAGCCTGAGAAGAACTGGATGAACGGTATTAACATTAGTGATTTTCTAATTATATATATGTAAATAGCAAAACAGTTCAAAGTGTTCCTTTTCCTTTTCGTAATTTCATGAAGATTAGAGTTCTTGACTATTTTTATAATCATAGCTTAAGGAACACGAGTTAAGTAATCACGCAAGAGTGATGTCAACTATATTTTCTTTGAAATCCGTAAAATTTTAAATCAGGAATCATACAATTTCTTTTTTTTTTAACATGTATGATGTATGACTATCGGTTTCATTTCGCATTTAATTTTTTTCCCATCTTCTTTTGGCTCTTACTTTCTCCATCCATTGGCGTTTGTGAATGGCAACTATCTGGCTTCACCATCTGCAGATCCTAATGGTTAGATTCTACCGTATCTCCTCTCTTGTTTTTTCTTCTACAAGTAACTATTTTCCCATTAACATTGTTTTTGTTGTTTCTGTAAATTATGGAGAACGTATTATAAAAATGATTTAACTTCAATATGAAACCTTCACAGCTGGTAGAAGTATGTTGAGAAAAAGGAAGATATATATTTTAAAATGAAAAAAAAAAATAGTCGTTTGCGGACAAAATTAAAAAGTCAATGGAACAAAAAGAAAAAAATGGAAACAACAATATTGTGAGAAATTATGAACACCTGAACGTTTCTTAAAAGATTTATTGTTTAGTTTAATTATTATTTTTCTTTATAAGTTAAAGTTTAGTTTAATTATTTGTCTGACCTGTTTTCTATACCACGTGAATCATGTTCATTGTTCAAACTGCATGCCAGTTATTGTTTAGCTGTCTATTTTGTGGTCCGACTCGTTCTAGTAACTTAGTTGACCAATGATTTCATTATTCACCACAAGATCCATAATACATTACAGAACTTGTGTTTTCGTCGCATCAAATGAACGAATGTTTTTTTTTCTGGTAAAAACGAATGTTAATCATGCGTCCAGGTCCATTGTTCTATAAGGGATTGTATCATTTCTTCTATCAATACAATCTAAATGGAGCCGTCTGGGGTGATATTGCTTGGGGTCACGCCGTTTCAAAGGATCTTATACACTGGTTTCACTTCCCATTAGCCATGGTTCCTGACCAGTGGTACGACGCTAACGGCGTCTGGACCGGTTCCGCCACTTTGCTCGATGATGGCTCCATTGTAATGCTCTACACCGGTTCCACCGACAACTTCGTACAGGTAATAATTTTAAAATCCTCTTCATCTTTTTTTTACTCGTGATCGTCGATTTATAATTTTATACGATTCCAATATAAGGTTTTGATAATATTTGTGATATTTTTGGAAAAAGGTAAATAAATAATATTTACTATTGGACTCGAATTCGTATCTGGTATGACTTCTTTCTAACTTGTTGAACTAACTGTATCTTAATTAACTTTTGCTCAAAAAAAAAACTAAAATCTGAATTAACTATTGAGATAAATCCAATTTGGTCGGACCAATGGATTACACTACTAATAATAATTATTGTTTTTAGGTTCTAAATCTTGCCTATCCTGAAGATCCCAGTGACCCCCTTTTAATGAAATGGACCAAGTTCTCTGGCAACCCTGTTCTTGTACCGCCTCCAGGTATCGGAGCCAAGGACTTCCGTGACCCAACAACGGCTTGGAAGACATTGGATGGAAAATGGCGGATTACCATTGGTTCCAAGGTCAACAGAACCGGAATATCTCTAGTCTATGATACTACCGATTTTAAAACCTACGAGAAACTAGATAACTTGTTGCACCAGGTCCCTGATACGGGAATGTGGGAGTGCATTGACTTTTACCCGGTGTCCAAGACTGAAATCAACGGGCTTGACACTTCTGTCAATGGACCGGATGTGAAACATATCCTGAAGGCTAGCATGGACGATACTAGGATCGACCATTATGCCATTGGGACATATTATGATTCAAATGGAACATGGATCCCGGATGATCCTATTTTCGATGTTGGGATAAGTACCGGTTTGCGATATGATTACGGGAAATTTTATGCGTCAAAAACGTTTTACGATCGAAATAAGAGACGAAGAATCTTGTGGGGTTGGATCGGTGAATCTGACAGTGAAGCTGCTGATGTACAAAAGGGTTGGTCTTCTGTTCAGGTATGTTTTCCCTACCTAACGTGCTATGAAAGTTAGGCTTTGATGTGTTAGTTACTTGTGACCCAAGTTAAGGGTTAAATTTGTTAAAATCATGAGCAGAGCATCCCTAGAACTGTTGTCCTAGACACGAAGACGGGAAAAAACTTACTCCAATGGCCAGTTGAAGAAGTCAAATCTTTGAGACTGAGCAGCAAGAAGTTCGACATGAAGGTTAAACCAGAGACGGTGGTTCAGGTTGATGTAAGTTCCACGGCTCAGCTAGACATAGAGGCTGAGTTCGAGATCAACAAAGAAGATCTCAAAAAAATCACCGGAGATGAATCCGTGGAAGCTGAAGAAGATTTCAGCTGTGAAACAAGTGGAGGTTCAACTGTAAGTGGTGCTTTAGGGCCTTTCGGATTCTCTGTTCTTACTGATGAAAGCTTATCGGAACAAACTACGGTTTACTTCTATGTGACTAAGGGGAAAAATTCTGAACTCAAAACTTTCTTTTGCACTGACACCTTAAGGTAATTTTCATGTTAAACATGCATTGATAGATTCCATTCTTCTTTTTATACAAATTAAGTAATTACGAAGTTCCTTTAAATATCAGAAAATATTGACTTAAAGTTAATCAAAATGTCATTAAATAGGTCGACAATGGCAAACGATGTGGTTAAATCGGTATATGGAAGCTTCGTACCGGTCCTTAAAGAGGAGAAATTGACTATGAGAATCTTGGTAAAATATTATATCCTTTCATCAAACCATACACTTAAATCTAGTATTAGTTTTTACTTTATATATTATTATATTTCAATTGTGTGTACGTAGGTGGATCATTCGATAATAGAAGGGTTCGGACAAGGTGGGAGAACATGTATTACGTCAAGAGTATATCCGACAGAAGCCACCTACGGAGCTGCGAAGCTCTTCTTGTTCAACAATGCCTTTAATGCTACCATTACGGCGTCATTTGAGGTCTGGCAAATGAACAGTGCTTTTATTCGTCCTTACTCTGCGGCCGATTTGGTGCTCCTTCACAATTCATCATGAAATTTGAAATGCATATTGATGTTCATTTTCTTCTAATGTGGGCATGGGGTTGGTTTAAGTTTGAGGCGTTGGATGGTTTTAACGTTATTAGTTGTTGTTTCTTAGAGCAATAGCATTGATTATTATTTATTAACAAAAGTTATATTAATATGTAATCTAAAATGTATGCAAACTTATATAAATAGACTAGGGTCGGTCTGCGCTGCGCGCGGGATATGGTATATTTTTTTGCTTGAAGTATACTATTTTGTAAGCTAGTTTTGTTTGTACGTTGAGTTTGCATTAGGATGTAATAAGTGTGTGAATTTTCTATATTTTGAAAATATTGTTCGTGTTGCCGTTGAACAAAAGGGAGAGAAGTTTATGTGGGTATCAGTGAGTTCATCAGATTGTGAGGTTGATTTAGTTTTAAAATACTGGTGATCTTAGTAGCAAGAATCTGTAATGTAATTTGTTATTGTTACCGGCAATTTAATAGTATGAGATGGATATGGAATAGTTTGTAATTTGTGGAAAATCATGATTAGGAAATTCACATGTGATTGGTTTCATAGTTAGTACGAAACAAAAAGCAGCATACTAAGAGTTAGTACGAAACAAAAAGCAGCATACTAAGTTTTTAAGTTACATGCATGTATAAGGATATTTGTTAGTAGATCCGGTAATTAGAAAATGTCATATGCTAAATGAACGGCTCATTGATTAGTGGAAAATATTTGAAGGAAATTCAAATATGATTGTCTTTATAGTTCAAAAGAAGCAAAATGGCTAAAGTTGAATCTAATTTTTAACATCCATACTTGTGCTTGATTCCAGTAGCAATCATGTGGACATCTACATGTTACACATAACATATCAGGTGCACTATTTATTTCCTTAACAATATTTATCTATAGTTATTTTGATACTGATTTTCATTTTGTTTTAAGATATTGAATATTTGATATTTTAAGATTTAACTAAATATTTTTAATATATTTTAAGAATTTAAACCTAGATATCAAGCTAATTTTTCTGATAGTTTTTAGTTTTTATATTAATTTATTTTGTTTTGTGAAATTCAAAATTTTTAAGTTCAATATTTTTAAAACAATTGATTTTGTCAGTTAAATTTTATGTAGATTTTCCAAAATATTTTGTTAAAACATCAAATTAATTTTATGGCATTATTAAGTGGATCTTCTAGAGTATCATTAAACAATGGAGAATGAACATGGATTTATAGATCACATCAATAAATAATCAATGAATAGATAAAATATAACATATTTATGAGACATTCAACTTTCTGTTACTCTCAGCATCTCTCTTTTTATACAGATGTTGGCTTGGCCTAGGCATTTTTGACAAATACCGTCATCGTAAGCGACCGGTGGATAGCATTACAAATGACCTTATATATTGCATACATTTACTGATAGAGTCTTGAAGCTGTGTGCCCATTTCCACACTTGCAATCACTGACTCTCTTTCAAGTTTTTCATTTGATCTTGCTCACGTTTCTAAAATGCTAAACCAATGTTTGATCTGCACCTTGACTTCCTGTCTATAACATTTTCTACAAAGTTCTCATCGACATAAAAGTATCCTCCATCTTTCCCTCTGTCCTAACTTAAAGCTTCAATCTGGTCCTCAATCTTTCTACAATAATATAATTGCATTAGCATGACCCCAGTCAGGAATAAATCCAATTGTCCAAAGAGACATTACTTGCTTCAGGAACAGTCACAGAACAAAAGGAAAAAAAATTGCAAAATTCTTACCTCATAAGTCTTCTCAAAATCATATATATTGTCTTTCTTATCAATAGAGAGCTCAGTTGTAGTCTGATTGCAAATCTGTGAACGCTCACGGGATTGGCGGTGAGCTACATGATCTTCAGCTAATTGTACATTGATGTATTTCTTCATAGCTTGATATGCAGACTTCTTTTCACGTAAGCAACTTCCGCCAAGCCCTTTTACCATAACACAAACGCCGGCAAAGAACAGATAAACTAGAGGGAGAAAAAAAAAAGAAAACAGAAGTTAAGATTTTGTTTCCGTACAAATCCAATCTGGTGAAGTCGTCTCCCTGTGAAATTGTTAAAAATAGCTTTGAAGGTGATAAATCTACGGTAGGAAATAGGAATGATCAAGAACCCATAAAATATGATAAAAGCGATTAGGATGAACACGTTGTTTGCAGCTGATCGAGATCCGTTGCAGCAGACTCGAAAGCTAGTTGGTTGTTCTTGAAAAAAAATACTGCAACATATCAATGTCCTACACATTTCAATATAACTCTCCAAATAAACATAAGGCAAAATAAACAACAACGATCCATGGAAAACTTATTTAGAAGGTGATAAAGCAAATCCACTGAACATATAATTTCAAAGTCACTACTTACATTTATAGAATTGTCCACGGAACCAGAAAAGAGTCTGCTAGCTCCAACATATAAAAAAACAACTCTACAGGTGTGGTCCGTAAGTGACGCAGCCGGATGTAAACGTAGTGTCAATATTGTATCTCCAAGCCAAATTAAAGCCATCCTGCACATAGAGAATGATATATCCCTATAAGAATTTGTTACTTACCTAAAACCCAATAGACCTGTAAAATTCTATAACACATACGTATTTTCCCATTCAAGAAGATAATCTATGATAATATAAAAAGAGAAAAACAAAGATGAAGGATACACATGACGCTAAAGCACAATTCTACTTTGTTTAAGAAATATATTATATACAGTCAGTTAAACAAATTTATGTAGTCATATTCACATGAAAATTAGCAAGTTTTAGTACATCAGTCATATAGATTTTGTGAAGAGGATGTTTACCAGCTTGGAAAGAAGGTTTTCCCATTTTAATTTGGAGACTGAGTCATCGTAATTTACAGATAAGAGTCTTCTTTCAAAATCTTCTCAATTTTTCATCTCTACAATCTTCTATGTGTTTCTCTCAGTGATGCTCGCGCATGTGATCAAGCTCTGATAAGATAGATTACAATCCGGTTAATATACTACTCAAGAGATAGAGGCTAGAATAAAAGGTTTTACCTTGAGATGATCATGGGCGTTGCAGAGAGTTCGTTGAAAGAATTAGCTGAAATACATACGAATTTCATCTCTGATAAAGAATACCCCCAACATATAATTTCCTAGGAACAATCCCATATTTTGTTTTACTGAAACAAAATAGTTTTAAGGACATAATCAATTTACATGTCTGAAACATAAAACACACAATATCAGAGCTTAAAAAAACTTACATGTCCGTATCAACTTGTATCCATATGCCTTAACATTGTTTTCATTAGCTTAAGTGCCTTATTCAACTACTTTGCAATTCACAATATTGTATCTCTTCCTCTTCTTTGTATTTTTGTTCCACTTCAGGGTTCATCTTCTCGTGAAAGCATCGGCCTTTCTTTGTTTCTCTCTCTTTGACAATAGGGGTTAGTGGCTGGCTGAATCAAGGAGACCTTTTTAGTTAGGTTTGGGTCAAAGTCTGGATTGATTTTGCCTACCGTCGACGATAGAGACCAAATCAAATATTATCTATCTTCTGTTTCAACTCAGAGAAGAACATGAACCCTAGATTTGGCGTGTAGGAGATGAAGACAAAAGGGCCGCTTGGTTTCGGCTTCTGAACATAAAGCCCACAACTTCTTCGGTTATACTTAAATGAAACGCAAAGTTTTGGGACGGTGGACACATGTCACGACCACATGGCTCGACTTTCTGACCTGGCGCTGACGTGGCAGCCTCACCGGAGAGAAAACATGATTTTATATATATAGATAGCTTGAAAAACTTAAAGAGACTTTTTAGGCCATCAGCATTGAAGAATTTTCAACACTTCTAAAATAAGAAATAGTAAAATGAAGAAAAAAGGAGAATTTCACGGATTAGAAAAATTCTTAAGAAATTATTTCTGCACATATCAAAATTGTCTATGGCTCATATTGAATAAATAAATTATTTTGTTATTTTGTAATTAAACAAAACTTTTAAAACATTAAAATATATTTTTAAGAATTCTGGTGGGTTAAAATGCTTCAGATGTTCTTGTACAAAATCTCTCACATGAAAAAACTTTTGAAATATCCACCGATAAATATATTATATTTTTACGAACATTTAACAAATTAATTTTGTTTTGAGATACTCACTTAGATACTGGCCATCTCAAGATTAGCTCCCATGCGCCAACACACTTCCTGAGACCTGAGTGGTGAAAATTACTTTGCATCCATTTTCCCATGTCATCTAGCAACGATACAAACTTCTTCCTCATTAGGACATTATGTATGTGACACGTCTTTTGCTCTTTATCTTTCCGGTTCCAGTCTTATCCGTCAAACCCTAGTTTCTTCGCGACCTCTTCTTGAATGTTTTTGATCTTTAAATCCTCTTAGACACCACAATCTAAGTCACAATGTCAAAAGCATCCTCTGTCTTGAGAAATTTATTGTTAATTTATATGAGAAGCGTTGTTTTGCCAACTCCACCCATACTCACTTCATCTTCCTTGAGAAGGTTCCATATTGTTGATGCGCTTTCTCAGCAAGCACGTCAAACCCCCAACCCCATTAGCTTTTGGATTCTCAACTTCCTTCAACATCATGAAAACCCGTTTCCCATAACGATAACTCAATGTTAAACTCTTCGAGCAAAACCCACAAAGACAACTTTGAAGTTCAGTTGTTCTAACACTAAACAGATCATTGACTTGGCTTTCAATGGTCTCAACTCTAGTAAACCATACCTTTGGGCAAGCCTTTGTAGACCTTTGTCCTCCTCTCTCTCCACTCTTTTTGACAAATCATCTCGCCTTGGCTTCAGCTCTCCAACAATTGCTCCAAACCAGCTAGATTTTCCTCGAGGTTATGAATATAGCTCTCTTTGACACATAACCATTGAGTGGCTTGATTCACAAATTGATCACATGACAGTGATACAGAGAAGCAACCATCCATCGTTCAGAGAGACAGAAAAGGAGATTCAACAAAAGGGAAAGGGAGGAAAATGTGAAGCTGTTACCCGATGAGTAAGGCTGTAACTGGTTACAGAATTTAGGAATACCCTGAACCAAAGGAATTAAATAAAGTGGAACGTCAACAACTGGAATGAAGGAAGTTACTAAATGAAATGAGTAGTCGCTGGAAAACATTTTGCAACATAAATGGTAACCTTTCAGAGTAACATAATGGAATGAAAGTAACTAGAATTTAGATCAAATTATTAAGAGTATTCTTAATATATGAAATAAAACTAGCCTACTAATATATGATATATATATAAAACAACCTTTTACAGTGTTTCATATATTTTTCAAAAAAAAAAAATAATATATATATATATATATATATAATATAACAATGATGAACAGAGACATGCCCGTAAGAGAGAAATACTTTTTATTAGTTGGTTTCATAATGAACATACGATATGGTGTTAGAACATACGATATGGTGTTAGAACATACGATTTGGTGTTAAATAGGAAATAAGAGGTTGCTATTATTTTGTGCATATAAATCTACATTTTGCGAACAGATAACATCTTAACTAAATTAAAATAATTATTGATTTATTTGTATTAATTCCATTCCACATCATTCACGATCATTTTTTATCCTGAATCTTTTACAACTACATTCCACTTGTTTCCACTTGTTTCCATTTATTCCACGAGAATTAATGGAATGAATTTTATTTTCTATTCCAGGTAAATGGTAGTTTTATTTTGGAATGTTAAGGAATAAGGTATTCCAAACAGTTATATTCCGAAAAATGTTAATCCAGTTGCACCCTAATAGTTATTAGGAGAGAAGAGAAGATAAGCTTTGTATGAGAGCAAGATAATTTAGCTTTATGGATGGGCCATCGAAAGACGTATAACAGAGAATATCATAATTATAATATCATTTTAAATTAAAATTTGCAGAACTTCAACTAATATAAGTGATTATCAGGATAGAACAAAGGATGCGATTTCTGAGAACCTTTCTTTTCAATCTGAAGAAATACACTATGAGTATAATTTGTCTTTGTGCTCATAGAATTTTCATTTAAGGAAATTCTTTTTTTACAACTTCATGGCATTTTCTAAATCAAACCTCTGGCAGAGCAATTTTGTTCCTTGCATGTCTTATGTGTATGCACAAACGTAGTGATGCTCACTTTTCCTCATGCCGGTCAGTCAAATACGTCTCTTTTTCATGCATTCCTCTGTTCCCGAGTACCTACCTGCATTGGGAGGTTTTACATCTCAAATTTGTGCAAAAAGACACTCAAGTAAGAAACAACAAAGATATTTTGCGTGTTATGTTCATCTACATTTACACTTCCATTTGTTTTGAGATAGTTATCTCTTCAAAACTGGAAAAGGCATTGTCGCTACTGTTAGACACCAGAATGGGACCGATATATAAGTTAGATGACTCAAAGAAAGCACCAATTAGACGACAAGTTGCATCAAACAAAGCCTATAATAAGAATGCATTTTCGAGGGGTGTTCTAAAAATGTGAACCAAGAAGCGTGATCTGATATAAGTAGACATAAATTTCACCTCAAGCGTCGACCGAGATGAGGAGGAGGTTGATGAAGAAAGCTTATCGGCACCAGATATAGCGCTGATTATGATGATGCTGATGGCAAAGCGTAAAACCCTTCTGGAGGATCCCTTTGATATGCAAAGTCCATATACAGAATCTCTAACTTGGAGTGAAGCGATTGAGCATCTCTCAACTCGAAATCTCGAATTAGAGACATAACCAAGTGCCAGTGATTCCATCACCACTGAAACAGATGTGTTCCCAGGACAAAACCCAAGCATAACATCATAGTGGAAATGCAAAACCCACAGTAATAGTTACAAGAGAGAAACAGCTTTTTTGCATCCCCCGGATGGTGCATAGCCACGGCTCAACATTTCTTTGATAAGCTCGGCCGATAAGGTTATATCACCATCTCTAAGACATAGCGTGCCATCATTCAGCATAAGCCCATCTCCTTTCATCTTTGTATACAATGCATCTATTTCACAGTGTCGGCCTTTCCTACACAGGCCTGACATCATTGTAGTGTACGCTACAACATCAGGCTTCACTCCTTTGAGGCTGAGGCTACAGAATAAACTCCAAGCGTCTTCAACCTTACCAGCCTCGCACATCCCTCGGATAATTGTCGTATATGTGACAATATCAAGATCCATTTCTCTCCTTTGCATATCTGCAAATATCACCAATGCTTTCTCTAGCTCCCCGTTGTCACAGAGACCACCTAACAAAATGTTGTATGTCCAAATATCGGGAGAGAGACCAAAAGAATCCATCTGACAAAAAAATTCCTGAGCCGTATCAACATCCCCTGCTTGAAAAAAACCTTGGATAAGAGTGTTGTAAGTGACTGTACTGCTAACTAATCCTCTTTGAGACATCTCGCGGAAGAGTCTCATCCCATCTTCTACTCTCTTCGACTTGCAAAACCCATTAATAAGAGTGTTGTAACTCACTACATCTGGGAAACAACCTTTGCTGACCATCAGATCAAACATCTCACTTGCCTCGTCTATTCTACCTTGCACACAAAGCCCATTGATCAACGAGCTGTAAGTAACAACATCAGGATCTATACACATCCTCATCATCTCTTCGTAAAGTTCTTTAGCCTCTAAAACCTTCCCGTTCTTCACAAATGCATCCACCAACGCGCTGTAAGTAATCACATTAGGACTAATCTTCCTCTTGATCATCTCACTCAACAGCCGAGCCGCATCGCTCCATCTACCCGAATTACAGAGACCCTTTACCAAAGAAGTGTAGGTAACAACATTAGGTCTAACACCTTTCCTTTCAACTCCCTTGAAGAAGCTGAGAGCTTCATTAGCTCGTTTACTCTTGCACAAACTATCAATAATCGTGTTGTAAGCAACAATGTCAACTCTATACCCTAACTCAACCATCTTACAAACGAAATAAACAGCTTCATTAACCCTATCCTTCCGACAAAACCCGTTAACAAGAGAGCCAAGCGTGACTCTATCAGGCTCATACCCAAGCTTCAACATCTTCCCAAGAAGAGACAAAGCAAGAGAGAGCTGAAAGCAGCTACACAAACAGTTAATCAATATATTAAACGTGTAGAGATCATTTCGAATCCCTAAAGTCTCCATCTTTCTCCCTAAAGAGATGACGGCGTCGTGCTTCTTCAGCTTGGCGATGGCGTTCAACAGCCTGTTGAAATCGATGATCGAAGGGAAGGGGCGAGATTCGACCATGTCGTCGAACAAATCGATTGCGTCGTCTAGGTTGATGTCGCGGAGACGGTTTCTGCTCAGCCTCTCTCGGAGACCAATCGCGCTGGAGAAAGCTCGTGTCCAGCAGCCGCAATGCGTAAACGAAGGAGGAGATGCTGCTCTGGGTTTAGGGTTTTCCAGAAGGTTCCGATGAAGCAATCTCTTCGCCGTCATCGCAATCGACTTCTTCATTGTTTCCGATCCCTTCTCTCTGATTCAGAATCCTAAAAACTACAGATGGGAATGGGTAACTGACAATTCGAGAAAACTAAACCGGTTTAATTCCGGTTTATATCTTTGTATCAAATCGAATTCAGTCGCCTCTGGTTAACAAAATAGGTTTTTGCTTGGAAACTTCAGATTATTCTTAACTAGGGATTGGGGTGAGTTTATAATGAAATTATTTTATATTAAAATTATTTTATATTAAATTATTTTAATTTATAGAACACTTGAAATTTCGAATGTTTTAATTTTTGCTTTGAAGTAGTTTAATTGTTGTGTATTGACCATTGTGTGTGTTGTTGTTTCATTTTTACCTGATATTGTATATTATGGTGGAGCTCAGTTGTTTTGTTCTGTAGTGAAGCAATGTGTGCATTTGTTTGTGTTGTGCAGTGATGATGTTTTTAGTTAATAGGCTTAATGTGGTATAGGGAGGAATGTTTATATAACTTTGTATATGTTTTGGCATTTATTGTTTAGCAAGGAACTTGTCGATATAGCTTTATGAAACTTGGTTATGTGAGAGGATTGTGTATATTTTATTGCGTAGTTATGTGGTTCTGGTTGGGTAGTTACTGAGCTGCGTGAGAGTTTGTGGGATGTAATTGGCTTGTGTATGTTCTGATCATTTGTAATGTCTGACACAATTATTAGAGGATATGTATATGAGCAATAATAAGCAAGCCGTTTTGATTACATCCCACACAATTATTGTGGGATGTAACTGGTTTGTGTATGTTCCGATCATTTGTAACGTCTGACACAATTATTAGAAGATATGTATATGAGCAATAATAGGCAAACCGTTTTGTTGTATATAAATACTTGAACAAAACACCTACAAACAATTGTTCTAGGTATGTATGAATATATAAGAGTGATGGAATAACTTTGCTAGAGGATTAAAGTATTTATTAACCGGCTGTATGTGGAGATTTTTTTTTGTGCGTAGCTAAGGAGGATGACATGTACCTTTCTGGTACTCGTAATGTAGTTTTATATGTAGCATGTCAATTGTCATGCATATGCAGATCACGTTAATCCATATTCTACTTAATGTTCAAAATTTAATTGTGCGTTGTTAGTAATGGAGGATCAGGATCTTATTATTTTATTAGTCCAAATGACTGTGGAGGTTGACATTTTGAAGGAAAAAGAAAAGATAAACAAAACAAATAGCTATAAGCTTGGAAGTACTCAGATTTCATACTGTTTGGAAATGTAATTTAAAAACTAATGCAACTTAAACGCACTCATGTCTGTAACTTAATCTCCCTTGTGCTTTGGATGTTACTCACACTGTGCCTACTTGCCGAACACCCATCTTCATTCACAATTTCCTCCTCGATTGTCTCCCTTCCATCAACAGAGGTGTGACTTGAAGCTGTGGCCTCACCTTCTCCACCTTTAACATCATCATTTTCCATAGTCACCATTTTTCACGGGAGTGATCTTAAGTACTTCACCCCTACGCAACAGGTTTCCATCAAAAACACTTGGGCATAGATTTGAGTGTATGAGAAGACAGCTTATAAATATTTAAGACATGTAAAGATTTTGAAACCTCCCGTAAGCATTACTTTAAAAGAAAATAAAGGTACATTATTAGCTTATACATTTTTATGCTCATGGGGATCATCATGCGTTGTGTACTCTTAGTCGCTTCGTTGTAAGTAGTCCTAATGCCCTTTACGTGCCCAACAATATCTATTGGAAAACATTTACGCTAAGCTAGTAAGTGAGAAATCAAATAAATGTTATCAAAATTATTAGATTTTGGATTTAAATTTGACCTGGTAAATGAGTGTTTGTGTTGGCTAGTTCCATTTAATCCGGTGTACACTTATTGATGCTGAATCAACGTCTATGAGAAAAGATAGATTACTCAAATAAAATGTTACTCACATAAAAGAAAAGGTCAAACCAAATGTTGAAACTAACTAATAAGTAGAACGTACCTTCGCCCGTCAAAAAGCAACATACTAATGCTACATCGAGAGTAAAAGCTCTGGTAGAGTACATATATAGGAGAAACCTGAAGCTAAAAGAAGTAAATGAATCCACTACAAGAAAACATCGGTATTCTGACGGACATTCCGACGGAAAATGAAATCCTCAGAATTTCCTCGAATATTCGAGGAAGTTTATCCTCGAATATTCGAGGAAATTCGAGGAAATATCAATCCGTCTGAATATTCCGAGGAAATTCGAGAACACTTGATATCCTCGATCGATCGATGGGATAATCTCATCGATCGATCACATTGTTACGCTTTGGTCCATCTTAGTGATCGATCGATGCGTTTTGGACATAAATCCATCGATCGATCACATTGTTACGCTTTGGTCCATCTTAGTGATCGATCGATGCGTTTTGGACATATATCCATCGATCGATCACATTGTTACGCTTTGGTCCATCTTAGTGATCGATCGATGCGTTTTGGACATAAATCCATCGATCGATCCGTTTATAAAAACATTCGAGATTTTGAAACCCCAAACACTAGTTCCTCGAATTTCCTCGAATATTCGAGGAAATTCGAGAACACTTGATATCCTCGATCGATCGATGGGATAATCTCATCGATCGATCACATTGTTACGCTTTGGTCCATCTTAGTGATCGATCGATGCGTTTTTGGACATAAATCCATCGATCGATCCGTTTATAAAAAAACATTCGAGATTTTGAAACCCCAAACACTAGTTCCTCGAAATTTTCTCGGAATATTCCGAGGAAATTCCGAGGAACACTTGATATCCTCGATCGATCGATGGGATAATCTCATCGATCGATCACATTGTTACGCTTTGGTCTATTTTAGTGATCGATCGATGCGTTTTTGGACATATATCCATCGATCGATCCGTTTAAAAAAAAATTGACGTTTTGAAACCCCAAACACAAGTTTCTCGGAATTTCCTCGGAATATTTCGACGGAATTCTGAGGAAGAAAAGGGTTTCCTCGGAATTCCCTCCGAATATTCCGAGGAAATAGGGTTTTTAAACCGAAAACAACGTTTTGCGGTTTGAATAACACCTATATAACCCTTATTAAGTGTCTTACGTTCATTATGAAGTCAAAAATTTGTTTCTTACCCTATAATAAACACTTTTCCGATTGTATGAACGAAATCCCCACAACATAAGAGAAACACTTATACACTTTAATGAACAGTAAAGGGAATACTTACAATTCGTTTTGAAATTTGTTATTTCATGGTTTATGCTCATCTATACAAAGAATCCTCAATGGTATGCATTACAATTGTATAAGAAATGAAATACGGCAAAAAAAATTGATGTTTTGAAACCCCAAACACTAGTTCCTCGGTATTTCCTCGGAATATTCCGAGGAAATTCCGAGGAACAATATAAATTAATAAAAATACATGCACAGGATATTATTTTTCCTCAATTAATGAAAATATTCGAGGAAATTCGGCGGATATTTAAGTGGCCGTCGAATTTCCTCGAATATTTTCATTTAACCGGCAAACAAGCCAAATATTTGCGAAAATTGAAATTGAAAATACTGAGGAATTCTGACGGAAAATATCCGTCGGACCCAAGGTTTTATAAACTCGAAACGCATCTTCTTCCCCATTTCTCTCTTCTTCCTCTCCGGCGATCTCTCTCTCCTTCCGGCGTTCTCCACCTTCTCTCGCGACGATCTCTCCGGCAAATCCTTTCCATTCTCTTACAAATCATGTAAGGACCATATCCCACTCTCGTAGGTCCTATTTGTTAGGTTTTAAGTAGATTTGATGATTTTAGAAGGTTTTGATAGATTTTGTTAGGGTGATTGGGTAGGATTGTGATTTGTTGTGTAATAGGTTTAGAATTGTGATTTGGTTGTGTTGAATTGATTTAGAACTTTTTTTATAAATTGTTCATTATTTTTGTATTTACAAAACGTTTTTTCTATATAAATTCGATTTTACAAAACGTTTTTTGTATATAAATTCATTTTGGATTTATAAAAGATGATTTCATATTTATAAAAATATTTATATTTATTAAAACTAATTTTGTATTTATAAAACATTTTTGATTTATAAACACTATTTTTTATTTTTTATTTATAAAACTATTTTTAAATATACAAACCGTTCTTTGTATATAAATTCATTTTGGATTTATAAAAGATGATTTCATATTTTGAAATTAATTTTGTATTTATAAAATTTTTTGATTTATAAACACTATTTTATTATTTTTGTATTTATAAAACTATTTTGTATTTATAAAAGATGATTTCATATCTATAAAAATATTTATATTTATAAAACTAATTTTGTATTTATAAAACATTTTTGATTTATAAACACTATTTTTTATTTTGTATTTATAAAACTATTTTTAAATATACAAACCGTTCTTTGTATATAAATTCGTTTTTGGATTTATAAAAGATGATTTCATATTTTGAAATTAATTTTGTATTTATAAAACTATTTTATTATTTTTGTATTTATAAAACTATTTTATTATTTTTGTATTTATAAAACTATTTTGTATTTATAAAAGATGATTTCATATCTATAAAAATATTTATATTTATAAAACTAATTTTGTATTTATAAAACATTTTTGATTTATAAACACTATTTTATTATTTTTGTATTTATACAAAGAATCCTCAATGGTATGCATTACAATTGTATAAGAAATGAAATACGGCAAAAAAATTGATGTTTTGAAACCCCAAACACTAGTTCCTCGGTATTTCCTCGAATATTCGAGGAAATTCGAGGAACAATATAAATTAATAAAAATACATGCACAGGATATTATTTTTCCTCAATTAATGAAAATATTCGAGGAAATTCGGCGGATATTTAAGTGGCCGTCGAATTTCCTCGAATATTTTCATTTAACCGGCAAACAAGCCAAATATTTGCGAAAATTGAAATTGAAAATACTGAGGAATTCTGACGGAAAATATCCGTCGGACCCAAGGTTTTATAAACTCGAAGCATCTTCTTCCCCATTTCTCTCTTCTTCCTCTCCGGCGATCTCTCTCTCCTTCCGGCGTTCTCCACCTTCTCTCATGACGATCTCTCCGGCAAATCCTTTCCATTCTCTTACAAATCATGTAAGGACCATATCCCACTCGTAGGTCCTATTTGTTAGGTTTTAAGTAGATTTGATGATTTTAGAAGGTTTTGATAGATTTTGTTAGGGTGATTGGGTAGGATTGTGATTTGTTGTGTAATAGGTTTAGAATTGTGATTTGGTTGTGTTGAATTGATTTAGAACTTTTTATAAATTGTTCATTATTTTTGTATTTACAAAGCGTTTTTCTATGTAAATTGATTTTACAAAACGTTTTTGTATATAAATTCGATTTTAGATTTATAAAAGATGATTTCATATTTATAAAAATATTTATATTTATTAAAACTAATTTTGTATTTATAAAACATTTTTGATTTATAAACACTATTTTTTATTTTTTATTTATAAAACTATTTTTAAATATACAAACCGTTCTTTGTATATAAATTCATTTTGGATTTATAAAAGATGATTTCATATTTTGAAATTAATTTTGTATTTATAAAATTTTTTGATTTATAAACACTATTTTATTATTTTTGTATTTATAAAACTATTTTGTATTTATAAAAGATGATTTCATATCTATAAAAATATTTATATTTATAAAACTAATTTTGTATTTATAAAACATTTTTGATTTATAAACACTATTTTTTATTTTGTATTTATAAAACTATTTTTAAATATACAAACCGTTCTTTGTATATAAATTCGTTTTTGGATTTATAAAAGATGATTTCATATTTTGAAATTAATTTTGTATTTATAAAAATATTTTTTTGATTTATAAACACTATTTTATTATTTTTGTATTTATAAAACTATTTTGTATTTATAAAAGATGATTTCATATCTATAAAAATATTTATATTTATAAAACTAATTTTGTATTTATAAAACATTTTTGATTTATAAACACTATTTTATTATTTTTGTATTTATAAAACTATTTTGTATTTATAAAAGATGATTTCATATTTATTAAAACTAATTTTGTATTTATAAAACATTTTTTTATTTATAAAACTATTTTATTATTTTTGTATTTTAAATATGTTTTCTATTTCAATTTTAGTTTTATATTTTCAATTTCAATTTAAAAAATAAATTTATAATTTTTTTTAATTTTGGAAATATTCAGGAAGTTTATCCTCGAATATTCGAGGAAATAGGGTTTCTCGAATTCGTCGGAAATTCGAGGAAATAGGGTTTCTCGAATTCGTCGGAAATTCGAGGATTTCGAGGAAAGATGAATTTCGAGAAGTTATTTCGAGGACTTTTTCGTCGGTATGTCGTCGAATAGCGTTATTCGACGACATCTTTGTTCGTCGGAAATTCGAGGAAATAGGGTTTCTCGAATTCGTCGGAAATTCGAGGAAATAGGGTTTCTCGAATTCGTCGGAAATTCGAGGAAATAGGGTTTCTCGAATTCGTCGGAAATTCGAGGAAATAGGGTTTCTCGAATTCGTCGGAAATTCGAGGATTTCGAGGAAAGATGAATTTCGAGAAGTTATTTCGAGGACTTTTTCGTCGGTATGTCGTCGAATAGCGTTATTCGACGACATCTTTGTTCGTCGGAAATTCGAGGAAATAGGGTTTCTCGAATTCGTCGGAAATTCGAGGATTTCGAGGAAAGATGAATTTCGAGAAGTTATTTCGAGGACTTTTTCGTCGGTATGTCGCCGAATAGCGTTATTCGACGACATCTTTGTTCGTCGGAAATTCGAGGAAATAGGGTTTCTCGAATTCGTCGGAAATTCGAGGATTTCGAGGAAAGATGAATTTCGAGAAGTTATTTCCGAGGATTTCGAGGAAAGATGAATTTCGAGAAGTTATTTCCGAGGATTTCGAGGAAAGATGAATTTCGAGAAGTTATTTCCGAGGATTTCGAGGAAAGATGAATTTCGAGAAGTTATTTCGAGGACTTTTTCGTCGGTATGTCGCCGAATAGCGTTATTCGACGACATCTTTGTTCGTCGGAAATTCGAGGATTTCGAGGAAAGATGAATTTCGAGAAGTTATTTCGAGGACTTTTTCGTCGGTATGTCGCCGAATAGCGTTATTCGACGACATCTTTGTTCGTCGGAAATTCGAGGAAATAGGGTTTCTCGAATTCGTCGGAAATTCGAGGATTTCGAGGAAAGATGAATTTCGAGAAGTTATTTCCGAGGATTTCGAGGAAAGATGAATTTCGAGAAGTTATTTCCGAGGATTTCGAGGAAAGATGAATTTCGAGAAGTTATTTCCGAGGATTTCGAGGAAAGATGAATTTCGAGAAGTTATTTCCGAGGATTTCGAGGAAAGATGAATTTCGAGAAGTTATTTCCGAGGATTTCGAGGAAAGATGAATTTCGAGAAGTTATTTCCGAGGATTTCGAGGAAAGATGAATTTCGAGAAGTTATTTCCGAGGATTTCGAGGAAAGATGAATTTCGAGAAGTTATTTCCGAGGATTTCGAGGAAAGATGAATTTCGAGAAGTTATTTCCGAGGATTTCGAGGAAAGATGAATTTCGAGAAGTTATTTCCGAGGATTTCGAGGAAAGATGAATTTCGAGAAGTTATTTCCGAGGATTTCGAGGAAAGATGAATTTCGAGAAGTTATTTCCGAGGATTTCGAGGAAAGATGAATTTCGAGAAGTTATTTCCGAGGATTTCGAGGAAAGATGAATTTCGAGAAGTTATTTCCGAGGATTTCGAGGAAAGATGAATTTCGAGAAGTTATTTCCGAGGATTTCGAGGAAAGATGAATTTCGAGAAGTTATTTCCGAGGATTTCGAGGAAAGATGAATTTCGAGAAGTTATTTCCGAGGATTTCGAGGAAAGATGAATTTCGAGAAGTTATTTCCGAGGATTTCGAGGAAAGATGAATTTCGAGAAGTTATTTCCGAGGATTTCGAGGAAAGATGAATTTCGAGAAGTTATTTCGAGGACTTTTTCGTCGGTATGTCGCCGAATAGCGTTATTCGACGACATCTTTGTTCGTCGGAAATTTCGAGGATTTCGAGGAAAGATGAATTTCGAGAAGTTATTTCCGAGGATTTCGAGGAAAGATGAATTTCGAGAAGTTATTTCCGAGGATTTCGAGGAAAGATGAATTTCGAGAAGTTATTTCCGAGGATTTCGAGGAAAGATGAATTTCGAGAAGTTATTTCCGAGGATTTCGAGGAAAGATGAATTTCGAGAAGTTATTTCCGAGGACTTTTTCGTCGGTATGTCGCCGAATAGCGTTATTCGACGACATCTTTGTTCGTCGGAAATTCGAGAAATAGGGTTTCTCGAATTCGTCGGAAATTCGAGAAATAGGGTTTCTCGAATTCGTCGGAAATTTCGAGGATTTCGAGGAAAGATGAATTTCGAGAAGTTATTTCCGAGGATTTCGAGGAAAGATGAATTTCGAGAAGTTATTTCCGAGGACTTTTTCGTCGGTATGTCGCCGAATAGCGTTATTCGACGACATCTTTGTTCGTCGGAAATTCGAGGAAATAGGGTTTCTCGAATTCGTCGGAAATTTCGAGGATTTCGAGGAAAGATGAATTTCCGAGAAGTTATTTCCGAGGACTTTTTTCGTCGGTATGTCGTCGGAATAGCGTTATTCCGACGACATACCAACGATTTTTTCCCTCAGTATGCCGCTGTTTTCTTGTAGTGATCTCTTCTGGTGTCAATGGCGAGCCTCCTCTGTTTCTTAGCTCTCCATCTCTGAACCGTGAGTCTTAGCCTTTTCCTTGCCAAATCACCTAAGACAAAGTGAACGACTAAAATTTATGTTTGTCCAAACCTGCTCTAGATCATTAAGCAAAGACATATATATTTCAGTCAAAGAAGGCACTGATGTTGAGTGAGAACTCTTTTAGTCTAGGTGATGAATTCATTTCAAGAGAAGCAAACATGATGCCAGAAATGAGAGAAGGTAAGAGATAGAGTCACCTAAGGACTGTTTCTTGTAGTAAATGATACTGATTATTCAATGGTTGAATCTGATGGTTGTTGCACGATTAGATGTTGGACTGCCTGATTGCGGACGTCTTTTTTATGATGAAGAGTTCTAGTGAGGGCCAAATCTGCAACTGTTTCAGACTCAGTGACTTAGGGACAATCTATTGAACAGATCAGATACACATAGTTTCTCATGCCAATCAATAAAATAGGATCATGAACAAATGATAGAAATATTAAAAATATATGATATAAAGAACTAATAGATATAGATCTTACGCAAGAGGGATCGGGTTGTGACATGATTCAAGGATCACCAGCGAGAATATCATAGATGTTCTATTGACGGGAGGCGCCTTTAAGTGGAGATATCTGCCAAAAATACATCTTCCCATGGAATATGAGTGCCCAAAATATAAACTCATAGTTCTCGATATACTGAGTGTGTTCAACAGAGAGAAAAAATAACTTTGTTAATAAATATACACAAAGAGAGTTCAAATACAGATTCTTTTTCTATAGCCAGAATATAGAATTCTAAAAAAAATATTCTTTCATCATCGATTCATTTAAATCAAATGACCCAGATGAAAAAACTAACCTGTAAATCTCTAGAAAAGATCAAAAGAAAATCTCCATGAAGCATACAAACTTGGCATCTCGAAGAGGAAACTGGACGGTAGCAAGAGGGACTCTAGAAAGATTGTCTTTCTCAAGTTCTTATCTTATTAAAGACGAGGATGAGACCGATGCATTGAAGAGGAACTAAAGAGGCATAACAGCTCAAAAAAAAAGAAAACGACGGCAAAGCTTGATATTCCTAAAATGATGAAACCCTGTAGATATTAGGTTTTAATAAAATAACTGTTAAAAGGCCCAAAAAAATAATAATTTATGTTATATATGAACCAAACCGATGGCCAATAGATTTTTTTTTAACGATGGAAGTAAGAGGATTGAGATAATGAGGAGTTGACAGGTGTCACAAAAAGCCCCTATCTCTTTGATGATGTGGATGCAGGAGAAGGCATATAAGTCAACTTTATTTATTAAGAGATTTTCGGTTTCTTAAATTTGTTTATGATTTTTTTGTGATCTCTGTCTGTTCGGTCCAAAACTCGCTTTCAGTTTCTGGTTTAGTAATATTTATCTTCCTCAGCCTGTCGAATGTCGATGGTGTCTCAGAGTACTCACCAAATGACAAAGGATTCAAATCTCGCTAGAATAAGAATTGAATGATTACAAAAATGATTTGTTGCTAAAAACATGATATCCTATACTCAGTTTCCTCTTTCGTCTTAAAACCTCTGCTCTAAGACAAAGAAATTTGTAAAGAGACAAAACAGTGGTTACAGTCTAAATGTAAGGGCTTAATTGGTTTCGGTGCTACTAATCCACAAACTCTCATCAAATGCAAAATGTAGGGATGGTTCATGTTTTGCAACATTCACAAGAAACGATATAAATCATCTTGTACCACTTCAGATCATTCTAAACCTTTCAAATCAAAAACTGGTTAGTATTAGTGTTTACATTTGTGGGCTGGGTAAATAAAATAAAAATATTTTATAAAAAATATTAAAATAAAATAAAAACTCCAAATTGAGAGATATTATAAATAAGATATATATATATATATATATATAATCTTATATTTTAATTTATATTCACTAACTTACATCATAATTTATGTTATAAGAACTTTAAACAAAAAAAATTAGCTAAATTTTTATAACTTTAATATATATATATATACACATATGAACCAAACAAAATATTTTAAAAAATCTAATACTAATCTTCATAAAATAATAGCTTTTGTTCAATTCTTACCTTCAAGTAAACTAAAAAATAAAATATTATATTATTATTAATTATATTGATAATTTTATATTTTATTAAAATAATAATAAAAATCCTCAAAAAAATTAAGAATATTTTATTCAATTATATCTTATATCAAAGGTTGCGACTTATGATGATTCTAGTTCTAAAAACAAGAAAATGATTGCTTAGATAATGAAGATGAAAATCTTAAAGAGAAAATTCATTCTCTAGATATGGGCCTCTGATGATTTCTTTTTCGTTTTAAGAAAATAACTTTTCAAAAATATAAAATTAGAATCACCATTGCTCTTTTATCTAAAAATAACAAAAATTTAACAGTTGCATTTATCAACAATGGTGAAATCTAAATTGCATCAAGTTTGGGCTTATTCCAAAATGTTTTCATCTAGAAACTCGAAAATTATATGCTATAAATGAATCTAGACTTCGTATAATATCTAAAACAGAAACTTCATTTTTAAAAAAAAAATATTCTTATTAAATTGCATTTGTTCTCACATATGATATAATAACTTTAAAGAAATTTGTTTTTGCAAAAGAAATATGTAAGTTTATGATAGTTTTCAAAAATTCAGATATCTGAAAATTGTACCATGCATATAGCCATGAAGATCAAGGTCCACATCTAGCAAACATCAAACAATTATAAAGCTCAGTGGAGACACATTTTGCATCTGCCACTTTTTATTTTATTTTAAAATTTTATGCATCATTACACCTTTGTAAATTCCTATATAAAGAAGTATTTGTTTCGGTTGTAAACCAAGTTCTCATTTTCTCATTCTCTTAGAGGGTGTATTCAACTAAGAATTTCAGATGATTTGTATTAAAATGACAAATTTAGTGTTATTCAAATGAGGATTTTAAAAAAACACTTCAAAATTCAGTGTTATTGAACTTGTCATTTTAATAAACACTCTGAAATAAAATTTAAATTGGAGATATTAGAGTGCTTTAAATATTTTTAGGGTGTTTGAGATGGATTTCTTAGTTATAAAAATTCAAATTTCATGGCTTTAGATGAGATTCTAGAGATGTTTAAGCGTCTGAATTTGGAAACACCATTCACCCTCTCTCAAGCGTTTTCCAATATTCAGAATCTGGAAACTCCATTTCCAAATCTGGCAAGTGGTGATGTTGTTTCTTTTGTGTTCTTTGGTGCCACAAGATTTGGTTCTAAAGGTTTATATCCTGCAATATGCAAAGTCTTTTTGGCCGATATATTATCTGGAATCATCACTGTTCTTCGGCCATTCATACCATCTCCTGAAGCTCTTACCCATATCTAAACTTTGAAGCCTCCATCTAGGATGGCGACAAAGAATGGTGGTGGTGGCGGTCTCTCGGTGTCTGCTAGCGACACTTCCTTCGCCTACGGGCTCCATTATCCTGTGATATACAGGTCTCTATTTGGGTGTGTCGACTGGCCTTCAATCAGTTATTGTTTCGACCTCCCAACCAGTCGTCCTGGTAAGATCCTTCATGCTCATCTTAGCTCTTTATTTCCTAGTTATTCTGCTACTGTAGAATGGTTTATACAGCTATTTGTATGGGCGATGTGGGAATTGAGGTTCATGATCTTATCTGGTGATATACCGATGGGCTTAGTCTCATTTGGTTCTACTTTTGTGACCTCTAGTAGCATTTATATTGCCTTGGCGCGAGCGTCTACAATATGCAGTTCTCTTACGGGTTTCATTCCGGATGTTTGTGTGTCTGTGTATCTCTCTTCTTGGTGGCAGGTAGAAGAAAAACTCATTGTCATCTTTATCCCGATGAATATGGATGTGTCGGGTTTTGATTTCCCGCTTGTCCCTCGTTTGAATCAGTCTTCTTTCTTAATATTTCTTCCTATATGGAGTGAATTGGATGAACAAGTTTCGTTGGTATTGCAAGGATCTTCCTCCCATCGAATGCTCTTCTCTGCGTATGGTGCAGTGTGTGTTGTCCTACGGGTTACACTAGATGTGGTCTTTAAAGAAGCTTATGATGTTGTTGTGGTACGATTTCATATGGCTCCTTCTTGTGATTTGTATCGCCATTATATCCCTTATGTTGTTGTTGTTGTTGTTTGTTTGGCTGTCAATAGCGTTTTTGTATACTCCTTTGTTGGAGTGTAAACACATTTAAAATTAATGTAAGCTTAGTTTGGAAAAAAAAAAAAGTTGTTTAACAAAAATCACACCCAATTTTAATATTCTCTTAAAATCATCTATAAATTCAGTATAATCAAATCACTTTAAATTTCAGATTCAGTACATCACCTTACTCTTTCATTCATCTTCTTTCTTTCATCCTCTCTCATCCTTGTAATCGGGAATATTGTTACAATCTCTTTTAAGTAAATTTTTAAGAAAGAAAATTCTAATTCATTTTGTTTGAATTTCCCCTAGACTATATTTGCGAAGTGATTTATACACATGTCGTCACTACTATCATTTTCGCTGAAAAAAGATGACATGACACTTAAAATAGATGACCTGGTTTTAGAAAATAGTGACATGACATCATATTAATTGTGAGATGTAAAATTTCCTTATAAAAATTTAAATTGTTTTGTTGGGATTTTAAATATGGTAATAAAAATAACTCATATATCATCATTAATGTCAATTTTCCACGTAAATATTTATTTATGGTAAACTATTAAATATATTAATATTTCATATATCACAATTAAAATAATAATATATATATGTATATATGTATCTCACATTAATAAAAATAAACTAAATAAAGTAACACTAATCCAAAAAAAAATTGGTAGTTAAATATTTGAACATTATTTAAATTTATCTGTTCATCCTCATCGTTTAAATTAACAAAAAGATTTTTCAGTTTAACTAAAAGAAACAAAGTCTCAAATTTATTAGAATTTATATTTATATGTAAATATATATATATATATATATATATTGTGAATTGATTTATACACATGTCGTCACTACAACCATTCTCGCTGAAAAAAAGACATGACACTTAAAATAGATGACATGGTTTTAGAAAATAGTGACATGTTATCATATTAATTGTGAGATGTAAAATTTTCTTATAAAAATTTAAAATTTTTGCAGGGATTTTATATATGGTAATAAAAATTACTCATATATCATCATTAATGTCAATTTTCCATATAAATATTTATTTATGGTAAACTATTAAATATATTAATAATTCATATATCACAATTAAAATAATAATATATATTTATCTCACATTAATAAAAATAAACTAAATAAATTAACACTAATCCAAAAAAAAATTGATAGTTAAATATTTAAACATTATTTAAATTTATCTGTTCATATTCATCGTTTAAATTAACAAAAAGATTTTTCAGTTTAACTAAAACAAACAAAGTCTCAAATTTATTAGAATTTGTATTTATATGTAAATATATATATATATATATATTTAAAATTAGATGGAAAGATATATATATATATATATTTAAAATAAATAATCATTAAACACAATAATATAATTAAAATTATTTTTATAAAATCTAATTTTATCTTTATTAAAATTTAAATAAAATAAAATTTAAATAGTTATACCAAATCAAAAGAAATAAGATTACAAAAATACGTTTATGATTTTTTATAACAATTGATGTTAAAATATAAATTAATAATGTTGAAATATAAATCAAAATTTTTTTTTGAAATAAAAAATGTTATGTTAAAAATTACTATTTCTACGCATAGCGCATGAAAACTTCTAGTATACTTTATTTTAATATTATTTTTTTGCTTTGTGCTTAAGTGGCAGGTTTAACCGCTCATATTTTTGTTTATTTATTTTCAATATACATTTTATTATTTATGGATAAAATTCATCTTTATGTATTTTTTGAATTTCTCAATTATCAATTGATCTTTGGAAATAATTTATATTTGTTACTTGACTAGACTATCTTTGTTGAATCTCTAATAAATCTTTTTTCCGATTTAGAAGATGAAGAAGCAGATTGGTACTTGTATGATGTTGGTCTAGAGCCATGTTCTAAAACGCCGATTTGGGCCGCTTTCTCAGCAATTAAGCGTTTTACGGACCTTGGCCGTGGCGTTTCACCCTTATTCGGGCAAAAAATCGGAAAAAAAAATCTGGCTTTTCAAGCTTGAAATCTATACCTTTATCATAAATCTATCATATTTTATCATCATTAACAAATAAATAGAGGCTAAACGACGCAAACCACTAAAAAAAATTGAAGCACCATTGTGAAAAAATCTGAAGCGCCACAATTAAGGTTGCAGGTTCAGTGAGGAAGATGAAGCGGAAATGACTTTTTTGTCCTTCATTAATAAAAACAGTAAAAACAGCCATAAAAGCATCACTTGGGCTTTGAACCCGAGAACTGCTGGTCAAACTAGACACAATACCGCTGGGCCAGAGACAATTATTATGTTTTTTTACTGATTCAAATATATCCCCTAGACTATATTTGCAAAGCGATTTTGCCACAGGTCCTATCTACAATCATTTTTACAAAAAAAATGATGACATAGCTAACAAGATTGATGACATGGCTTATAGTTAATATGACATGGACAATCACATTTATTACTGACATATATTTTTGGTACACTTTATAGAATATGACAATAATTAATACATTACATTTAATGTTGATTTATATTTTTGTTAAACTTCTTAAAATATGGTAATAATTCATAAATCATCACTAAAATAAATATATTGAAATATGCATTATAAATTTTGAAATACATTATTTAATTGTATTTTTATAATTATACAATTTTTATTACTAATATTTTCAAAATTTTCTACATCTTTTTTAAAAAATTAATAAATTGTTAATAGTAATTTCATTAGTTTCTTTTAGATATCTACAAATTTATAAATATTGTTTAGTTATAATTTTTAATAACTATACAATTTTTATATGATTTTTACTAATTTTATTCAAGTTGATTTAATACATTTAACCAAAATAAAGAGATAAAAAATTTATCTAAGATTCGAATTTTAAATATATTACATATATATTATTAAATGTAATTTAAAATAAATAAAATTATTTTTTTTCTTAATTTTATGCTTAAATAATCAACTTTATATTAAATATTAGTCAAAAATAATAAAATATATAATATTAATAAATTTTATTTTAAATATAATTTAACTTTTAAAAAATTTATCACTGCACATGGTGCAGGAAAACACCTAGTGTCTCTATAAAATCGATAATAGTTGTTAAAAAAAATCCCCGATTACGCCCCGAGTTTTTTTCGATTTGTTGTTAACTCTCTAGGTCCGGATCGACTGCACGCGTTGTGCCTAGCGAATTTTCGAACATGGGTCTAGAGTATAATTCCATTTTTAGAAGTAAAAATTCCAAGATTCTTTACAATCTTGTCTAGACAGAGGTTTAGTTTTTCCAATACCTGTCGGATTTATGGCCGTGACCGACAAAAACACTCAAGAGGATTACTATTAAAATATATATAAACCAAAGATGAAAAATTAGGGACCAACACTCAAATCTTAGACGTCTACACACAAACATGGCTGCTTTGATCAGGCGAGGACAGAAGCATATGGGTACAGGGTCCCCTACTCTCTTTTTTCCTTCAATAGTTTAAGCTTATTTAGTTAAATATTCATTAGTTTAGAGAAAAATATGAAAAGTGACCCCAATCAAAAAAAAAAAAAATTTTGTATTTTTAACATTGTGTCCCCAACTACAAAACTTTCTAAATCCGCCCTCATTTTGATACCATAGAAAACTGTCATAGAGATAGCAAGCTTAAACAAACACCCGACTTTTCGTCGACAGAGGCGAGTAAATATTATAAATTCAGGAGCTCTTTATGTATAAGTGATTTAGAATCTGTTTTGAAAAAAAAAAAGTTAAACTCGGATCTATTAAAGACACGGACCTAACCTCCGGATGAAAGTACAGCCCTCAGATAGATCTTCTCCTGGACATTCAAATGAGCCGAAAGCAATAGCCCACATCCGTGTGGCAAGTGGAGTTTGAACCAGAGTTCACTATATTGGGTATATTCCCTCAAGCACCGCTGAACTACCATCACTGGTTTAGAATCTGTTTTTCCTCTTGTTTGTCATGAGCTTCATAGACGGTAAATATTATAAATTTTGATAAGATCATCGAAAATCAGCTATTTAACCAGCAATATGGGAGATTCCAGCAACTAAAAAACGAAACGAACTTTAACTTCATCTTCGCGTTGGTAAGCGTTATAAATTGAAAAAGGGTCATTTACATCCGAGTATTTGGAACTAACGGAACGTTCCAGAGTGGTAGAATTAACTTAACAATTGAATTTGGATACTTTTGTTTAAATCAGCTTGGAATCTATTCTTGATTCCCGGGTTTCAGATTTGATTATGAAAAATAATTTAAAAAAAAAAAAAAAACAAAACCGGGAAGAAATATATTACTCTAATTAGTGATCTTGTGGAAGGAAAATAATTATCGTGAATTCTTTGTTCTTCAACATTTATACTAGTTATGTTAAAATTTTAATCAATAGATGTTAGTCTTTCTTTTTTTTTCTCTAAATTCCTTGTGGAATAATAAATTTGTTTTGAGAAAAATTCTTCTGCAATTTTGGTAAACAACAAAAATTTTTTTTTTTTTTTTATTTTTTCAATTCCTAAAATAAAATCTATGTTGTGAATAAAAGATGAAGGTTATAGATATATTATAGTATTATTATTGTCTTATGTATATATGTGAAAAGTGGAGAAGACAACGAGCGATAAAGGATAGATATATATATTTAACTATTTAGTATGTGTGTGAAATGAACGTAGAAAGAAAGGAGTAGATGAAAGTATGATTCTTAATTGATCATCTTTTCTGTAACACAGGACCACTATTTATACAGAAAATGAGTCGGTCAAACTCAGATATTTCTGAGAAAAAATACATATTATTCGGTTAAATTTACCAAGAGGATAATCATCCCATTTGATATTATCTTTTAACACTCCCTCTTGATTATTCGACTTGTATTACGTAGTGCCTCGTTAAAAACTTAGTCATGGAAAAATCTATTGGGACAAAAACCATGCCAAAGAAAAAAGAGTACACTGTCGTAATCTCCCCATGAAAATAGTGGACCTAGCTTTCTTGTCACAGGTCACGCATATGCCGCATTCCGATACCATAAACGTGTTTTCGGAATGTTGTAGTCGAAAGAGCTTTGGTGAACAAGTCAGCCGGATTGTCGCATGACCTTACATATTCAATGTCCACTTCTTGGTTATGTTCTTTGTTCTGTCGCTCTTAATATAATCTTCTTTGAGTTGAGCAACACAAGCCAAATTGTCTTCAAATATTTTCGTCGGCTCTTTTTCGTTGACTATTCCACTTGTTTCTTGTATGTATTGGCTCATTGACTTAAGCCACACACATTCTCGACATGCTTCGTGAAGCGCAATAGTTTCTTCATGATTTGAAGAAGTTGCAACCAGAGTTTGTTTCTGGGACCACCAAGAGATCGCGGTTCCACCAATTATAAAACCATATCCGGTTTACGTTCGACTTTATAAATAGCATGTATCTGCAAAACCATACCAAACTCGGAGTTTCTAGGATAAATCAATCCTAAATCAATACGTACCTTGGAGAGAACGAATATGTTCTCGACGCCGTTCTAATTTCCATAAATAGGAAATGAACTATATCTCACAAAGACATTAGTGTCTAAAAGTATATTTAATCAAATACAACCCGCAAGACATATAAGCTCACATATGCTTTATTATCATTAACATGTCCAAAGTACTTATTTATATAAGATCTTACCGGGATCTTTTAAAACAACATCTCTTTTAACATCGAGATCTACCAACCATTGGAGTACTCAAAGGAGTCGCTTTATCCATATAAAAGCGTTTCAATAACCTTTTCATATAGTTTGATTGATGCACAAATGTTCTTTCTCGGAGATGCTCTATCTGGAGCCCAAGACAAAACTTGTCTTGCCGAGATCTTTCATTTCGAACTCCTCTTTCATATGAGTTCGAGCATCATCAACTTATTTTTGAGTTCCAATTATGTGCAGGTCATCTACATATACAACAATGATCACAAAGCAATATGACGATTTCTTTATAATATGTATAGTGATCTCTGTAACTGACCGAACAAATCTCCCTGGATTTTTCTTTCAATGCCCCTGGCATTTTCAATCCCTGAGGAAGTTTCATATATATATCGTTATCCAATGATCCATACAAATATTCAGTCAAAACGTCCATGAGATGCATTTCAAGATTTTTAGACGCCGCTAGGCTCATCAATAATCTAAACGTAATTGCATCCATTACCGGGGAATACGTTTCCTCAAAATCAATTATCGGTCCCTGAAAAAAAACATTGGGCAATTAATCAGGCTTTATATCGTGTTACTGTTCTCACGAGTACCCACTTATACCAACAAGATTTATATTCTCAGGCGTTCTGACTATAGGTCCAAAGACATTCATTTTATTTAGGGAGAATAATTAAATTCGAATGGTCTTCTGCCACTCCTCCCAATCATGTCTTTTAACATTCCAAAATGGACCTTGGATCGGGATCATCACTTTTATGATCGCTCTATTTGGACAGAAAAGGAGAACATTCCATCAACATCTTATATCTTATAACTTTTCATCAAGGGTGTAGTTGATGGAAATCTCATACTTTTTTGTTCCCTTTTCGTCATCTGGATCATCTTTATTTGGTTTATCTTGAACCTTTTCATCTATGCCTTCTTTCAGACATTTTTCAGTATCAGGTTCTCCTGGAACCTTTCAACTTATTCTTTCTTTCAGACATCTTTCAATATCAGGTTTTTCCCGAACCTTTCTGCTTTGCTCAACAATTTTCTTTTTCTTTCGGGAATTTTTTTTCCTTAGAACCCGCTGGCCTCCCCCTTTTTAACTGAACCATAGGTTCATTCATTTTGTTACCATCAGTTTGTCTTTTAGGAACATCAACTCTTGATGGAACATTTTCAGCGGGTATATCATTTCGTATCTGTGAACACATTTGGTAACTGATTTGCCAAGTTATGCAAATGTACAATTTCCTAAATTTCCAGCTCTCTTTGATTCGTAGGGGGATCAAGGTGTAACAATGACGGTGTACACCAAGTAATCTCATTAGGAATTCTACTAATTCTTCCCCCTAACGCTGGAAACCATCCTTATTAAAATGGCAATCGGCAAATCGTGCCGTAAATATATCACCAGTTACCGGTTCAAGATACTTTATATACGGCTTGTTCTAACTCTTCTAGAGTTTTATACATTCCCGAGAGCATCTTTAACTCTCCAGGGACTACTAAATATCAAGATACAATTCAAGTCATTTATGTCATGCCAGATATTTTAATATACTGCATCTATTTTTAAATATTCTCCACTGACCTTGGAACAAGACGTTTTTCATACCGCAAGGTCATCTTTTATTTCATTCTCTGGAGAAATATATACCTTGGACTTTTGGTCCAAAAATCTCTCGTTTTTCTAACGAGCTTTATATTGAATTGATGGCCAATCAATTCACTCTACCTTCATACATAGAGGTAGATTCATAATCCTTATTTATATAGCGCTTTTCATTTTGTTGTCGGCAATCTATTTTCTCTTTGGTTCCATCTTTTTATCTGTACTGATATAGTTAATCGAGATCTCTTTATCATCATCGATGATTTACCCAGGTACCTGACTGTAATATTAATCATATCAACGGTCTCATCATGAGATTCATCTTCTATTCATATTTTTGCTCCTTTTCGAGGACTCTTCGGAACCAAAGTAGTCTATCACGTCTCTAGCGTGCCATAGACTCATATATTGTCCGTTTAGGACACATTTTATCATTGGAGCATTTTCAGCTGGAATATGAGATTTCATTATTTCATCAAAATGTCTGGCAGACATTTTGTAAATGGATTATCCTACTTTTCATTATAATCCATTTCACATATCTCATTCCATCAGCTTATCATATGCTTCTAGCAAACTTGTGAGCATATTTCTAATTATCCATATACTTTATCTCTCTGGATTGTATATGTCTTTATTACATGCACAACTGCATTACACCCGATCATGGGGATCATCTTACTTGAATTTACTTTATCGAGTTCTTTTTCAAGTGTGAACATAATTTTTCAATGTTCCACTCACTAGGATTCTTTAATTCTCCCCCTCGAGATGATGACACTCCATGTTTAAAATCTTGTACTGAATCCCACTCTAGAACCAATAACATATTCACTTTTCCCATTTGGGATGCATGTTTCAAATCCTTTATAGTGAGATCATAATTTGGGGTCTGCTTAAAGAAATCACATATTGTGAACTTGTTTGATGATTCATCACCCATAATGGTTTCTTTTATTTTCTTGACATGCTATATGTGAAAAACTTCTGGTTTTTCAACATTTCACAATAATGTCGATAACATTATTGGAGATGGCTATATATCAGTAAACTTCAGGTTTACCACTCATTTATAATTTTGCCATCTTTTTCTTATGCATGTCTTTTCATCATAAGCTCTTCTAGAGCCAATAATATGTTTATATTACTAGATATTGTACTTATTTAATTTGAGAGAGGAAATATATTTGTTACCTTTAGTAGTCATGACGATGACCCAATACCTATCAGGTATATTTATCTCCATCCTGAATCTCAAAATCTTATTCAGGAAGATAATTTTCATATCACATCGATATTTTATTTTCATTTTCTAGACCAACCAGAAAATCTGAATCATCAAGATGAGTATTCAAGCTATGAAAAATGGTTCGGGCTCATAAGAGACGAAGTTTAATATACTTCTTTTCTCTTTTTCTTTTCGATTCTCGATATAGATCGGCTAAATATTTGGCGTACGATAACTACGTACCCAATTTTCTTTCTTGCCGCATCTGTAGCAAACCTTTTCTGTTTGCCTTTTGTCACCCGGTCACTTTTATTTTTCGTGGAAGTTCTAATGGACGGAATCTTCTTCCTCATCTTCTTCCACGATCATGGTAGCAGTTTCAACCGCATCCACACCCTCGTCCTTTTCAAGAAGGACCGACTTGATGGTTTAGTATTATGAGTTTCTTTTCTTTTCAATTCTAACGGAGGATTTACATCAACTCCAACAATTTGGTGAATCCTTTCTTTCAAGGATTTGATTATTCAAAGATCTTCTAAATCTTTCTCATGATACACCTCATCTTATAAACTATCATTAAAGTGGTGTAAATTATCATGGCTTTATCTTTTTCTCATCCAATATAGATTATATCGATGATTTCTCAAAGCTCAATTTCTCTCATGTGCATCTTTGCACCCACTACCCAAGTCTTATAATCATTTCTCTTAATATCAAGGACATTTACTTTGAGCTTTGTCAAAATTCACGTGATAACATTATTCATAGAATAATATTATACTAAAAACGAGAATTTAAATGCATAAATTAAAAGCATAAATTAAAAGCATAAATTAAATTGCAGAAATTTAAAGAGCATAAATAAAATCGGGAGGCTTAGCGTACCACAAGATCCGAGGAGTCATAGACTACCATATTGATCAATTTTTATCAAGGCTTGAGGAGACATGGTCTATCATATTAACCTTTTTTTTATTCAAGGTCCGAGGAGACTTAGTCTACTATTTTTGACCTTTTCTTTTTATTTACGGAAGCAAAGCCTTCCACGTAAACTTTTTTTCAATTCACGGAGGCAAAGTGTAGAATCCCCGTCCCGCAGTCTGAGCTGGATCAGTTCAAGGTCGAGTGTTAGTTGGACTTATCAGACGAACAAGGCATGTGCAACATGTCGTCTGGATTGTCTTGGCCGGATTAAGACTCTACTGTGGGTTTGGACATAGTAGTTGAGCTTGACGAACTAAGCTGGTCGGATTCAGACAAGGTAATTGGACTTGTCTCTCGAGAGTAGTTAGTCGGCCAACGGACTGATTAATATACGTTCTAGCGGGAAGGGATACAGAGCTAAAGATGAACTGATTAACCAAGGAAAATGCGGGGAACGATTCGGTTACCGGCGGTTCTTGAGTGGTTACAGGCAGTTAATAAGCAGTTAGCGAAGCAGTTATAGGGCGGTTCTGAGTGGTTGTCGGACCACTTAACAGACTGGGACGGGAACTGCTAAGGTAGTTACGGAACCGAGACAGAAACTGCTCGAGGGCAGTTTATGAATTAAATGGGGGCGGGAGCGGTTATGGACTGACGGTTTTGGGGTGGAAACCGTCCAACCACTGATTTAATCTGATTTTCACGGATCAGAGAGGGACATCTCTGCTGGAGAAAGTTCTGAAGAGACAACAGGAGAGGGAGAGTGGAGAGAAAAGGAAAACTGCCAGGACGGTTACTGGGAGCAGTTAAGGACGGTTGGGAAAAAGAGAAACCGTCCAGAACTTCCTTTCTATTTCTAAATTTCGTGGACTAATGGGAAACACGGGTTTTTCTAGACAGAAATATAGAGAAAGAGACAGAGGAGAAATGGATCGGAGCGGACAGAAAAAGATGGCTGGAAGGCCGATCCGAGTCTGTAATGGCGGTAGTCATGCGCTTCTACGCAAGGAGTTCTGGTTCATTTCATGACCAGTTCGAGTCTGGAGATCCAGGGATGCGGTACTTACAGTCGATGGTATTTGAGCCGAAGCCAAGGGAATGGTTTATCGGCGTTGTCTGTACAAATCGAGGCCGTGTACTGATGGATCGTGTGGCATAAGCAAGATCGGCGTGGTTCTGTGGGGTGTGGCGGTTATGGCTTATACCGCGAAACTGTTTGAGTAAGAGTCTGTTACGATTGTTTGCGAGTCCAAGGGAGACTGATCAGGTAGCTTCCGTGGACTGAGGGCTGAGTTCTGATTGGGGGCGATCGTGCTGATGGTTGTGGATCAAGGGTAATAGTTGTCGGAGGCGGTTAACGGATGTATAGTGCTGGAATATGATACTGGTGTTTAGAACTCGGATCGATTCTAAGCGTTCTGTACCGGCTATGGTATAGAGCCGAGTGTTGATGGATCGGTGATGACTAGACCGAGTGTTGATGGATCGATGATGACTGGACCGAGACTTGTACTGGATGGAGGCAAGGTGTTACTGACTGGTTACGGGGCTGTGAAGCCGAGTGTGTCTTGACTGATCCGTGTGTGATCGGTCCAGTTCTGGGGCCAAGCATGGCTGGCGTCTGTCTGTTCTGATGGCTGGTTGGAGACCAAGCCGTCTCGTTGTTTACTTGGATCACGTGGGGATGGTTGGCTAAGTGACTAAGGAACAAGGGGATTCGGTTAAGTATCTGATCGAGCTGGCTGGATAAGAATGATGGGAAGCAGGAAGACAGCAAGGAGGGAGTGTATGGATGGATTTTCAGATAACAAAGCACCGAGGCAGTAAGGTACATGTTTATTATACTGTCTGTTGTAATGATTCGCTAGGATGCTGGATAGACTTAGCGAACACTCGGATCTGAACTGAACATCTTCGAGGAAAGATGGTTAAAAACCGTAAGTAAAGGGAATATTTCGTAAAGGGTTAGTTTGTGTCGGGGCAAGTAAACGAGACGAACCCGGTAAGGAAGCGGTCGGGCCTCCCAAGTGGTATCAGGCGATTACGGTTCTAGGACGAGTTGAAGGATTATTCAAGATTTGTCTGAGCGAGCGGACGTGGAAAATGCTAAGCGAGCATTGGAGAACTGACGAGACTTGATCTTGGGAGTGATCAAGTCGGACTTACACTTTGTATGGGCAAATGTAAGTTAGAAGTCTAACGTAAAAGCGGAGATAAGATCATTGATGAATGATTGGATTGGTTGAATGAAGTTCGAGTTAAGATCATTTGGAGAATGATCGGTTGCTTAAGGTGTTGGATTACCGAGAGAGTTATCCAATAAATTTTCTAAGTGTTGGAAACAACCGAGGTTTATTTAAGTCAATGGATCCGGATCATGAAGTGAAGAAGCGGGAAAGATTGACGAAGTGTATTCTGAAGCTTAAGGATAATAAGTGACTGGAGTTAGGATTGAATCAAGTGGCTCAAGAGAGCCAAGGATGCTTCGAAAAGTCTAAGTAAGACAAGGGACTGTCAAGGACAATGATGTCGGATACTGAGCCAAGGAGCTGACGAGTTTAACTTTGTATGGACAAGGCGTCCATAACTGAATTTGGAAGGAAGACTTCATCGGAAGGTTCAAGAGACAACAGGAGAGGGAGAGTGGAGAGAAAGAGCTGCCAGACGGTTCTCGGGAGCGATTAAGGACGGTTGGGAAAAGAAACCGTCCGAACTTCCTTTCTATTTCTAAATTTCGTGGACTAATGGGAAACACGGGTTTTCTAGACAGAAATATAGAAAGACAGAGGAGAAATGGATCGGGCGACAGAAAAAGATGGCTGGAAGGCCGATCCGAGTCAGTAATGGCGGTAGTCATGCGCTTCTACGCAAGGAGTTCTGGTTCATTTCATGACCAGTTCGAGTCCGGAGATCGAGGGATGCGTACTTACATCGATGGTATTTGAGCGAAGCCAGGGAATGGTTTATCGGCGCCAGCGCAAATCGAGGCCGTTATCTGATGGATCGTGTGGCATAAGCAAGATCGGCGTGGTTCGTGGGGTGTGGCGGTTATGGCTTATACCGTGAAACTGTTTGAGTAAGAGTCTATTCACGATTGTTTGCGAGTCCAGACTGATCAGGTAGCTTCCGTGGACTGAGGCTGAAGTTCTGATTAGGCGTCGTGCTGATGGTTGTGGATCAAGGGTAATAGTTGCCGAGGCGTTAACGGATGTATAGTGCTGGAATATGATACCGTGTTTAGAACTCGGATCGATTCTGCGTGCTGTACCGCTATGGTATAAGCCGAGTGTTGATGGATCGGTGATGACTAGACCGAGTGTTGATGGATCGATGATGACCGGACCGAGACTTGTACTGGATGGAGGCAAGGTGTTACTGATGGGTTACGGGCTGTGAAGCCGAGTGTGTCTTGACTGATCCGTGTGTGATCGGTCCAGTTCTGGGGCCAAGCATGGCTGGCGTCTATCTGTTCGGATGGCTGGTTGGAGACCAAGCCGTCTCGTTGTTTACTTGGATCACGTGGGGATGGTTGGCTAAGTGACTAAGGAACAAGGGATTGATTAAGTATCCGATCGAGCTGGCTGGATAAGAATGATGGGAAGCGGGAAGACAGCAAGGAGGAGTGTATGGATGGATTTTCAGATAACAAAGCAGAGGCAGTAAGGTACATGTTTATTATCTGTCTGTTGTAATGATTCGCTAGGATGCTGGATAGACTTAGCGAACACTGGGATCTGAACTGAACATCTTCGAGGAAAGATGGTTAAAACCGTAAGTAAAGGGAATATTTCGTAGAAGGGTTAGTTTGTGTCGGGCAAGTAAACGAGACGAACCCGGTAAGGAAGCGGTCGGGCCTCCCAGTGGTATCAGGCGATTACGGTTCTAGGACGAGTTCGAAGGATTATTCAAGATTTGTCTGAGCGAGCGGACGTGGAAAAATGCTAAGCGCGAGCATTGGAGAACTGACGAGACTTGATCTTGGGAGTGATCAAGTCGGACTTACTTTGTATGGGCAAATGTAAGTTAGAAGTCTAACGTAAAAAGCGGAGATAAGATCATTGATGAATGATTGGATTGGTTGAATGAAGTTCGAGTTAAGATCATTTGGAGAATGATCGGTTGCTTAAGGTGTTGGATTACCGAGAGAGTTATCCAATAAATTTTTCTAAGTGTTGGAAACAACCGAGAGGTTTATTTAAGTCAATGGATCCGGATCATGAAGTGAAGAAACGGGAAAGATTGACGAAGTGTATTCTGAAGCTTAAGGATAATAAGCTGACTGGAGTTAGGATTGAATCAAGTGGCTCAAGAGAGCCAAGGATGCTTCGGAAAAGTCTAAGTAAGACAAGGGACTGTCAAGGACAATGATGTCGGATACTGAGCCAAGGAGCTGACGAGTTTAACTTTGTATGGACAAGACGTCCATAACTGAATTTGGAAGGAAGACTTCATCGGAAAGGTTCAAGGCAGGATAGCCGAGTGGATGAGCTTGATGTTGTAAACGGGAACTGAGTTGGACAGGTGGTCCGAGAATTGAGATAGTATCTCAATAAACGGGTTAAGGCAATGGATGGATTGCTAAGAGATAACCTGAAAGAGTCAGGAAATCGGAAAACTGAATTGGACAAGTCGTCCATGGAAGAGCTTAAGGACTAATGGCCAAGACACTGATGCTGGAATGTGAAGTATGGAGACTTACATTCGAATGGAACGTCTGTTGAAAATGCTTAGACGGATCCTAAGATTTTCAAGGTATTGGACAAGCTGGTCCGGAAAAATGGAACTGGAAGTTTCATAAAAAGATTTTGGAAAAATCTGAGTAAGACTTACATTTAGAAAGTGGTGAGTGTAGGAAAGTCTGGATATAAGAACTGGACAAAGGGATTGTCAAAGTTGACTAAGCTTGATCGTCTTGGTAGGTTTGTGTTGTCCGAGAATTGAGATTATCGAACAAGAGATGGAAGTCGGTGTGCTTGCCAAAGACTTGTTAGGTGATCAAGAAACTACTTGGAGGTACAAGATGCCATAGATGATGAGTTGTCGTCCGAGTTTCAAAGTAGTAAATGATCGGTTCATATCATGAGCGTCTAGATCAGACAACGTACTTAGGGGCTGTGACGCTTGCTAAGGCTTGCTGGATTTTGGATGACGGCTCGAAGATTTGGGACGATCATTTGAGTTTAGATTATTAATTCTTTTCATGCGAGAGTCTATATCAGTCTAGGTGCTTATGGCTGAGATGCTCATTAAGACTTAACTGGATTGTAAAATGGCTGCTCGATGAATTGGAATGATAATGCTAGACCAGACTAAGTGTCTGATTAACTGGATAAGTGGGAATGCTGAAACATCAGTGTTAGTGTGGATGATATGTCCTTAGGAACCGAGTGGGTTGCTAAGGCATAACTATCGTCTTGTCGTTACGGCGTATGGAGACCGATAGTTTCAAGGCGTGACTGTCTATCATCGTATGTTTCTGTCCCGACGTCTGTGGGAAATGGTGAGTTGCCAAGACGTAACTGTTATCGCATCGGTGGGAACTAGATAAGTTCGCCATCGCGTGTCTGTACTGTAGTCTGCGGAAACCCAATCTGATGCCTGTGGGAGATGTACCTTCCAAGACATAATTGTAATGTCACTGGAACTCAAGGAGTTCACTACTGTGGGTTTCCGATCGCGATAAAAGCGGATGAGAACTAGTTAGAGTTTGACATCACATGTCTGTAGGACGTCTGTCCGTTTAGTATAATGAATTGATATCGTTGGGAACTGTTGAGTTTCTAAGACATAACCGCGACTGAATAATGGGAACTAGAAAAGTTTGCCATTTTGGAACTGTGAACCAGGAAGGACTGGAAGTCTGAAAGGAAAATTGTGTAAGGATCAAGTGTAGGATCCGGTAAGAAATGCATGTAAGGATCAAGAATGATCCGGAAGTTGTCAATAAAGATCAATAAAGATATGAGAAAAGCTGATGTCGATCATAAGTGGTCGGGATTGGTTAGGACCGAGGAGTGATCCGAGACAACAACCGTAAGAATCAAGATGAGATCAATGAAAATGATGTCGGATACTGAGCCAAGGAGCTGACGAAGTTTAACTTTGTATGGACAAGACGCCCATAACTGAATTTGGAAGGAAGACTTCATCGGAAAGGTTCAAGGCGATAGCCGAAAGTGGATGAGCTTGATGTTGTAAACGGAACTGAGTTGGACAGGTGGTCCGAGAATGAGATAGTATCTCAATAAACGGGTTAAGGCAATGGATGGATTGCTAAGAGATAACCTGAAAGAGTCAGGAAATCGGAAAACTGAATTGGACAAGTCGTCCATGGAAGAGCTTAAGGACTAATGGCCAAGACACTGATGCTGGAATGTGAAGTATGGAGACTTACATTCGAATGGAACGTCTGTTGAAAATGCTTAGACGGATCCTAAGATTTTCAAGGTATTGGACAAGCTGGTCGGAAAAATGGAACCGAAGTTTCATAAAAGATTTTGGAAAAATCTGAGTAAGACTTACATTTAGAAAGTGGTGAGTGTAGGAAAGTCGGATATAAGAACTGACAAAGGGATTGTCAAAGTTGACTAAGCTTGATCGTCTTGGTAGGTTTGTGTTGTCCGAGAATTGAGATTATCGGAACAAGAGATTGGAAGTCAGGTGTGCTTGCCAAAGACTTGTTAGGTGATCAAGAAACTACTTGGAGGTACAAGATGCCATAGATGATGAGTTGTCGTCAGAGTTTCAAAAGTAGTAAATGATCGGTTCATATCATGAGCGTCTAGATCAGACAACGTACTTAGGGGCTGTGACGCTTGCTAAGGCTTGCTGGATTTTGGATGACGGCTCGAAGATTTGGGACGATCATTTGAGTTTAGATTATTAATTCTTTTCATGCGAGTCTATATCGTCTAGGTGCTGGTGAGATGCTCATTAAGACTTAACCGGATTGTAAAATGGCTGCTCGATGAATTGGAATGATAATGCTGCACTGCATTGTCACGATTAATCGATAAGTGGGAATGCTGAAACATCGGTGTTAGTGTGGATGATATGTCCTTAGGAACCGAGTGGGTTGCTAAGGCATAACTGTACTGATACTGTCTGTTCTGGCGTCTATGGAGACCGATAGTTTCCAAGACGTGACTGTCTATCATCGTATGTTTCTGTCCTGACGTCTGTGGGAAATGGTGAGTTGCCAAGACGTAACTGTTATCGCATCGGTGGGAACTAGATAAGTTCGCCATCGCGTGTCTGTACTGTAGTCTGCGGAAACCCAATCGATGCCCGTGGAGATGTACCTTCCAAGACATAATTGTAATGTCACCGAACTCAAGGAGTTCACTACGTGGGTTTCGATCGCGATAAAAGCGGATGAGAACTAGTTAGAGTTTGACATCACATGTCTGTAGGGCGTCTGTCCGTTTAGTATAATGAATTGATATCGCTGGAACCGCTGAGTTTCTAAGACATAACCGCTGATCAATAATGGGAACTAGAAAAGTTTGCCATTTTGGAACTGTGAACCAGGAAGGACTGGAAGTCTGAAAGGAAAATTGTGTAAGGGATCAAGTGTAGGATCCGGTAAGAAATGCATGTAAGGATCAAGAATGATCCGGAAGTTGTCAATAAAGATCAATAAAGATATGAGAAAAGCTGATGTCGATCATAAGTGGTCGGGGATTGGTTAGGACCAGGGAGTGATCCGAGACAACAACTGTAAGAATCAAGATGAGATCAATGAAAATATTAAGTTCCTAGTATTCGGAGTTAGACCATGCTAAGGAACACTGGAGTGCGAGAATCAAACAGTCAAGCCAGGATGGATAGAGACTCGTTTGAACTGAGTCCTAGAAGGACTAAGGTTGGGTCATGAGTGACTGCGACCAGTTAAGGAAAAGACTGGAAAAACTTAACTAAGGTGGTGAGTTCAACTTCGAGAATTAAGGTAAACTGGTCAACACTATTGGGAGTTGTGTGTTCTCACCAAAGTGTGTATCCAAAGACCGAGGAACTGCTTGAAAGTAAGGACTACTATGCTTAGTGAATTGGTGCACTGAACTGAGTCTGTTGAGATTAAAAAAAAAATCATAAAGAGACCGGATCGATTAATAGATATCTGCGATCAAATCCAAGCGTGATTGTGACCAGAAAGTCTTGAAACTATAATGGTCGAATAACTGAAAGTGTGAGAACTGAGTTAAGGCATGAGTACCGTATGTTGGAACCATTATGATTGGATAGAAAAAAGTTCTACTAACCAGAATTCGAGGATCTAATTCATTCTAAGTGGGGATGCTGAAACATCGGTGTTAGTGTGGATGATATGTCCTTAGGAACCGAGTGGGTTGCTAAGGCATAACATCGATCATACCGTTCGCTCGGCGCCTATGGAGACCGATAGTTTCAAGGCGTGACTGTCTATCATCGTATGTTTCTGTCCCGGCGTCCGTGGGAAATGGTGAGTTGCCAAGACGAATCGTTATCGCATCGGTGGGAACTAGATAAGTTCGCCATCGCGTGTCATCTTGTAGTCTGCGGAAACCCAATCGATGCCCGTGGAGATGTACCTTCCAAGACATAATTGTAATGTCACCGAACTCAAGGAGTTCACTACGTGGGTTTCCGATCGCGATAAAAGCGGATGAGAACTAGTTAGAGTTTGACATCACATGTCTGTAGGACGTCTGTCCGTTTAGTATAATGAATTGATATCGTTGGGAACTGTTGAGTTTCTAAGACATAACCGCGACTGAATAATGGGAACTAGAAAAGTTTGCCATTTTGGAACTGTGAACCAGGAAGGACTGGAAGTCTGAAAGGAAAATTGTGTAAGGGATCAAGTGTAGGATCCGGTAAGAAATGCATGTAAGGATCAAGAATGATCCGGAAGTTGTCAATAAAGATCAATAAAGATATGAGAAAAGCTGATGTCGATCATAAGTGGTCGGGGATTGGTTAGGACCAGGGAGTGATCCGAGACAACAACTGTAAGAATCAAGATGAGATCAATGAAAATATTAAGTTCCTAGTATTCGAGTTAGACCATGCTAAGGAACACCGAGTGCGAGAATCAAACAGTCAAGCCAGGATGGATAGAGACTCGTTTGAACTGAGTCCTAGAAGGACTAAGGTTGGGTCATGAGTGACTGCGACCAGTTAAGGAAAAGACTGGAAAAACTTAACTAAGGTGGTGAGTTCAACTTCGAGAATTAAGGTAAACTGGTCAACACTATTGGGAGTTGTGTGTTCTCACCAAAGTGTGTATCCAAAGACCGAGGAACTGCTTGAAAGTAAGGACTACTATGCTTAGTGAATTGGTGCACTGAACTGAGTCTGTTGAGATTAAAAAAAAAATCATAAAGAGACCGGATCGATTAATAGATATCTGCGATCAAATCCAAGCGTGATTGTGACCAGAAAGTCTTGAAACTATAATGGTCAATAACTGAAAGTGTGAGAACCGAAGTTAAGGCATGAGTACCGTATGTTGGAACCATTATGATTGATAGAAAAAGTTCTACTAACCAGAATTCGAGGACTAATTCATTCTAAGTGGGGAGACTTGTAGCATCCCCTCGTTCCGCTAGCCCGAAGGATCAGTCCAAGGTCGAGTGTTAGTTGGACTGATCAGACGAACAAGGCATGTGCAACATGTCGTCTAGATTGTCTTGGCCTGATTAAGACTCTACTGTGGGTTTGGACATAGTAGTTGAGCTGGACGAACTAAGCTGGTCGGATTCAGACAAGGTAGTTGGACTTGTCTCTCGAGAGTAGTTAGTCGGCCAACGGACTGATTAATATACGTTCTGGCGGGAACGAATACAGAGCTAAACATGAACTGATTAACCAAGGAAAATGGCGGGAACAATATCTGGCGGTTACCAGATTTGCCATCGAGTGGTTACCGAGCGCTAATAAGCGCCAAAGCTGTATTGGTTGAGTGTTGCCGACCACTTAACCGACCGACGGAACTGCTAAGGTAGTTACAGAACCGAGACAGAAACTGCTCGAGGGCAGTTTATGAATTAAATAGGCGTGGGAGCGGTTATGGACTGATGGTTTTGGGGTGGAAACCGTCCAACCACTGATTTAATCTGATTTTCATGGATCAGAGAGGGACATCTCTGCTGGAGAAAGTTCTGAAGAGACAACAGGAGAGGGAGAGCAGAGAGAAAAGGAAAACTGCCAGGACGGTTACTGGGAGCAGTTAAGGACGGTTGGGAAAAAGAGAAACCGTCCAGAACTTCCTTTTTATTTCTGAATTTCGTGGACTGATGGGGAACACGGGTTTTTCTAGACAGAAATACAGAGAAAGAGACAGGGGAGAAATGGATCGGAGCAGACAGAAAAAGATGGCTGGAAGGCCGATCCGAAATCAGTAATGGCGGGCGAGTCCACCGCCCTTCCGCGAAGGAGTTCTGGTTCATTTCATGACCAGTTCGAATCGAGATCCGGGGATCGCGGTACTTACGCCGATGGTATTTGAGCGAAGCCAAGGGAATGGTTTATCGGCGTTGTCCGCATAAATCGAGGCCGTAATCGATGGATCGCGTGGCATAAGCAAGATCGGCGTGGTTATGTGGGGTGTGGCGGTTATGGCTTATACCGCGAGACTGTTTGGGTAAGAGTCTGATACGATTGTTTGCAAGTCCAAGGGAGACCGACAGCGGCTCGTGGACCGAGGGCTGAGTTCGATTGGGGCGATCGTGCTGATGGTTGTGGATCAAGGGTAATAGTTACCGGAGGCGTTAACGGATGTATAGGCCGGAACATGATATCGGTGTTTAGAACCGGATCGAAGTCTCAGCGTTCTGCACGGCTATGGTATGAGCCGAGTGTTGATGGATCGGTGATGACCGGACCGAGACTTGTACCGGATGGAGGCAAGGTGTTACCGACCGGTTACGAGGCTGTGGAGCCGAGTGTGTACCGACCGATTCGTGTGATCGTGGTCCGTTCGGGACGCTAAGCATGGTCGGGCGCATCCGTCTGCTCGATGGCTGGTTGGAGACCAAGCCGCTCTCGTGTTTACTTGGATCACGGGGATGGTTGGCTGAGTGATTAAGGAACAAGGGATTCGTTAAGTATCCGATCGAATGGCCGGATAAGAATGATGGGAAGCGTGAAGACAGAGGACGGAGTATGGATGGATTTTCGATAACAAAGCACTGAGGCAATAAGGTACATGTTTATTATATTGTCTGTTGTAGTGATTCGCTAGGATGCTGGATAGACTTAGCGAACACTCGGATCTGAACTGAATCTCTTCGAGGAAAGATGGTTAAAAACCGTAAGTAAAGGAAATATTTCGTAAAGGGCTAGTTTGAGTCGGGGCAAGTGAACTGAGGACGAACCGGCGGTAAGGGAAGCCGGGTCGGGGCCTCACACAAAGCCTACCACGTGACCTTTTTTTTTCAAGTCACGGAGGCAAAGCCTACCTCGTGATCATCTGATCGTGAAGGCATAGCTTACCATAACGATCAGTCGGGGAAGGCAGCGTCTATCATCCCGAAAAATAAATGGAGAAGGCCCAGCCTCTCACTCCGAAATAATAATAAAATTTAAATAAATTAGGTATATCGAAATACATAAATTTAAACATTACCTTAGCTGCTTTAAAAACTTTTGGATTGATAAACCTCAGTTGGTCAGAGCTTTGTACTGATAATGTGTTGTGAATATTTGTGTTGATAACGTGTTGTGAATAAAAGATAAGGGTTATAGATATATTATAGTATTATTATTGTCTTATGTATATATGTGAAAAGTGGAGAAGACAACGAGTGATAAAGGATAGATATATGTGTGAAATGAACATAGAAAGAGAGGAGTAGATGATAGTACTATTTATTAATTGATCATCTTTTCTATAACTACTATTTATACAATGAGTCGGTCAAACTCAGATATTTCTGAGAAAAAATACATATAATAATATGTCAAGTCGGTTAAATTTACTAAGAAGATAATCATCCCATTTGATATTATCTTTTAACAATCTAAATATTTTTCAATTCTTAAAATAGATTTTTATTTTTCTTTTGTTCATTTTTTTCCATTTTTCCATTCTTCTAGTGGTCGATGGTCACCAGAAGCCGTTACGCATTTTCGGTAATTATATGCAATTACCCTAGCAAATTAAAAACATTTATTTTATTTTCTTTTGAGGCCTTCTTAGCATGATTACCCGAAAACACTTAAAGATACGACTTTCAAGCACTATAGCCCACAACAGACGGGTGCGACATGAAGCGAGCCTCATAACCACCACATGCCGCAGCGGAAGCTTCCTTCATCAGCTCCTTCGAGACACCGTTGTTACAAATGTTTGCAAACGCTCTCATATGTTTCATCCCGTACTGCGTTAGTGATCCACAATGCATTTCAAATACGCGTACCTAACAAATTGCAAGCACATTTTATAAACAACCTTTTTAACATTATTATCTGTTAAATAACACGTATAAAACAAAATTTATAAATGTATTGTACAAAAAAATAAAATTTAAAGGACTGCGAAACTCTTACCACTGATTTAAGACATTCCCAATCGTCGACCAATGGCAAACCGGGTTCTCTAACTGACTTGAGAACATTCGTCGTGGGACCAAACAGAACCGTGCCTATCAATTCCACACTTGTGTCTAGTTGTTTTCTGTGCCTTGTTGTCTCCGTTAATTCCTTCATTATCTCATCCTTCCTTGACCCATCTTCCGATGTTCGGTACTATAACCCCAAAGCCAATGGTTTAAGCAAACCAACTATTTACAGTTCATTTAGATAACCAAAATAAGCATAACAGAATAGACCAATACCATTTGCCAAAGGAAAATAAGGTCTGCGTCGCGTTGGTTAACAACTCCCACGGGTGACGACTTAACCGGTAATTCATTAGAAGGGAGATTAACAGTCGCTGGATCGAATCCCTGGTATAGATAAAGCTTCTCCGACTTGATACTGCTGTTACCGTATTCCATCACATGGGAGCCTTCGGAATATGTATTATAGTTTGACGTCCGCATCTTCACCTACACACCGGGATAAAAGACCCGCTATATAGTTTAACATTCTCAAACCAACCATTGATTAAACGGTTAAGACCAAAATTTCATGTACCGTTTGGTATTGTTGCTTTACAGTCTCTTTCTTTAAGTTGTGCGTCTCACTGCAAACGAATCACAACTAATAAACCAAAGCACATAAAAGTACTCTATAATAAAATGCATCTAATTTATACATACCTGTCTTCCATCCAAGCAACGCTATATAAATCTCCTAAGCAAGTGATATATTCGGATGGGGGAGACGGATTCATGCCGGGACAATATGTTCCATAACTACTCTCTTGTGCATTTGAAGCCGTTGTTACGTAAATGTTCAAGTCCTTTGGCATTATCCCCTCGAATATGCTCCCGCTTTCACATGCTTCTACGTATATAACCTACATTACATCATCACAATAATAATTGCATAACGATATTACCATCAAATTTAAGAAACCAATAAACCACTCAAGATATTTACTAAATTTTACCATCTCTTTGTATGTTCCGGCAGCATGCTTCTTCTTAAGTGCTTCAATAAAATCAGTAGCATAAAGGTAAGGCTTGTTTGGCATCCCTGACCAACGAAAATATTAAACGAAACAAACACCATTATAAGCAATCGATTACAAGCATTTCTTGAACACACTAAAAGGGTAGTGAATTTACCAAGAACTCCCGGACCACCATGATCAGAGTAATATACAAAAATGTGGTCGTTGGCCTTGCTAGCGATGACCTTACCGCTTCCACCTGTAACAGCCTCCTTGTCGCCTAGAAGTACCGCGTAGAAGTTAGCAGCCGTAACGTTATGACCGGTATAGTCCTGAAAATAGATATTCAAATGAGTAAATAATGGAAAAGGAAAACAATAAGTGGTTATGACTTATGATCTACAGAGTCATTGTCACTATTAATTGTCGGGTACTATCTAAGTCACAATCATGATTGATCCAAAAATATATTAGGAATTTTAATAACCTGAGAGCGCCCCAGACAAAAAAGAAAGTTTATTTCAAATAAGATTCGAAGGAAGTAACTTTCAATATACAAATTAATATAAAAATAAAGATTTACAACATTATGAGACGCTAAATTGGATTATAAAAATAACATATAGTATTACCATCAAATTTAATAAATACTAGGCGCGGGATAAACATTATATATATAAATTATTTTATGTATTATATGTTCTTATATATTATGAAATAATAAATATATATTAAATAATTAAAAGTCAGTAACTATTACATATATAATTAAATTGGTGCGAACGTATAAATTAATTTTATTAATCCCAATTTTTTTTTTAAATTTGATAGGATATGTAATTAAATTTAAATGATATTAACATACATAGTATATTTTTAATATTAATGTCTATTAAATGATGATTTCTACTCATATGTTTTTTTTATCATGTGTATCTTTAATAGCAAAAACTTTAAATTACTAACAACAAAATTTTCATTGTGGGACTAATAATTTTAATAATTTATAATTTAAAAAACATTATCAATGAGTTCAAAACTTTTATCAAAAAAAATTATTCAAAGTAAATTTTGAAACTAAAATATTTATTTATTCAATATGGTTTGTAGTTTAATTTAGAATGATATATATACATATATATATATATATATATATTAAATCTTAATGATTAATTAAATTAGACTTTTAATTATACGATTTTGTAATCATTTGTATTTTGTATAAAAAAAATTTTAAACCATGGATTGCAAAATTTGAATGTGAGACTTTTAACAGTTTTACTAATTTATAGTCATTTTTTAAAATTCAAAATATAACATATAAAAAAAAATCTAAATTTTTATAATACGGTTATTGTGATTTTTTTAATTTATTTTAATAGTTTAAAATTAAAAAAAATTGATAGAAGATACCCTACTTTTTATCAGATTTTTATTATTCAAAATCATTAATTGTCATATATACTTTAGCCACATTAGGCAATTCTGTAATCTTTATTTAAGGAAATAATAAATGACATTAATAATGAATTTATTGTTAGTTTAATAAAAAACTTATTATATAATTAGATGGACTAACATATTTCTTTAATAATTCTAAGAATATCCTTATGATGACATGTGGGTACAAAAAAAAGTTTTAATGTTTCTCAAATAATATATAGGGGATAAAACCAGAACATAGACTAATCATGGATTAAAGGTACGTACGTTAATAATACCTTCGGGACTCCGGCGTAAACATCTTCGCCATCAGGATGGTTGATTAGAGTACCTAGACGAGGATTAAGTGGATGGTTGGCGATATCATCATACATCATGACGACTATGTTCTCTTCTTTTAAACCTCCTTTTCTTAGTATTTGATATGCGTGACAAACGTCAGCCTATAATACAAAAGCAATAAAACACAATATATAAGTAAATAATTGTATTTAATAAAAGCACTTTTGAATATTTTTAAGAAGTATGAAACAAAGAACACTTTTATACATGTGATAAAGTAGAACTAGCTCAACAGAATTCATCAAAGGTTCTTCTAGTTTTAAGAAAAACTCCCAAGGCTTGAACGAACTCATTGGATATTAATTTGTAGCTCCTCTTTAACAAAATTAGAGAATTAAAAAAAATTTGCATGTCATAAGAATATTCGTAAGTCCCCAAAAAAAAAATCTTGAGGGAAAATATTTACATTGATGCATAATTTTAATAAAGAACTGAAAACAACGAATAATAAAATTAATTTGTTAAGCAATAAGACGATTAACTATTTGATCCCTTGATTTTACCACAAAAAAAGATCCGCTATTTGAACATTTATGTACCTGGTGCCTGTAGTTTCCGTAACCGGAAGAACCAGCGATAAGAACCGCCCATCTAGTACCGATGGTGTTTTCTTGCTCATTCGATTTAGCTTCCTCTGTCGGCATGAGAATTTTTGGCTCGAACCGACCGCGTGACTGGGTACGAGCCACTAGAAGTAACAGAAGAAGAAGAAGAGCTGGTCTGAGACAATAGAACTTAGCCATGGGAGACGGAGAGAGAATAAAGAAAGAGATACTACGAAGGAACAAAGATAGCTATAAAAGCAAATGATGGTTGGTTATAAAGCTAAACCAATGGGTGTTAATTAATAATAATAAAAAAGGGCAGAATTCCAAAGTTTTTGCCAACTAATTACACTTTAATATATAGTTACACAATTTTATCAAGGACAAATCTCCAAAATAGCACATTTTTAAATTTATATCATAAAAATAGCACTCAAAAACTAAAATGACCAAAATAGCACATTTCTAAGTTTATCCTTTGAAAATTTTAATTTTTTTATTTTTCAAAATTTGAAATCTTATCCCCAAAACCTCATTTCTCAACTCTAAACCCTAAACCCTAAACCCTAAACCATAAACCCTAAACCCTAAACTCTAAACCCTAAACCCTAAAATCTAAACCCTAAACCCTAAACTCTAAACCCTAAACCCTAAACCCTAAATCCTAAATTCCACCCTTTAACTCTAAACCCTAAGTTTGTGACTTTTGATAAAACATTAAATGTTATTTTTGTGACTTTTGATCTTGAGTGCTAGTTTGGGAACATAAACTTGATTTAGTGCTATTTTTGTCTTTTTCTCTTTTATCAATAATATTTAGCTCTTTCGGATGGGCAAATTAAGTCGCAAAGCGTACTCTATTCTTTATTTCTTTTTTTTTTTTTTTTGAGAAAAGGGCTAAAGATGTACTCTCTTCTTTTAATAATTAGTGATATTTTGTTTTTTTGGTAAAATATAATTAGTAATACTTGTCCCAAAAGATGAGTAAGTAATTTTATAAGCTTGTAATATTTTTAAGTTTTTAACGATTTATTGTCCTATTTTTTGTGTTTGTAAATGTAAATTTAAATATTAATTGAGACCTATAATGATTATAGCGGTTAAGTACATTAGGGGATATTAAGTACAGATGAGTTAAAAATGGTTATACTGTTGACGATTATTACATCCAAAAGAAAAAAGAAAACAACCAAAGACTCGCTGCTCGCTCAGTTGTCTGATTTACGACACAACAGAGAACATGCAAAACACTGTCAAGACACGCATATATTGGCGGGACCCACAAATTGCTATTTTTCACAAGGACAACATCGGTTAGCACTGAACCAAAGCTCTACGCAACCGATTTTGATTAAAAATGTTAAACCGTGATTGAACCGGTTTCCAAATCTCTCTCATCGTCTCCCTCACATGGAAGATAATAGGGTTTTTATTACAGGGCTTTAGCCATTTACACACACAGAGGTTATGAATAACCAAACCCAATCAAAAATCATATGAAGAGATCGATTTCGACTTCAATTGCATCGAAAGCTAAGAACTTTCTCAATCATCGTCTTCTTGATATAGGTAATCCCGTAACTGCTCCTTTCTTTAACCGTTTCTCTTACAGGACACGAACTCTCTCTACTTCCAAGAAACCGAACAAAACTGATCTAAAAGACCCACTTAAACTCTTCTGTCGCATGATTCAGTCTCGTCCTCTTCCTTCAATTGTCGAATTCAGCAAACCGCTGAGTCAACTCGCCAGGACGAAGAAGTTCGATCTTGTGATCTCTCTCTTCAACCAGATGGAGACTCTTGGAATCACGCATGATCTTTACACATACAACATCCTCATCAACTGTTTATGTCGTTGCTCTCGGTTCTCCATTGCTTTATCTGTTATTGGGAAGATGATGAAGCTTGGTTTCGACCCTGATGTCGTCACGCTTAGCTCTCTGATCAATGGGTTCTGTCGAAGGAACAGAGTTTTCGATGCTATAGAGTTAGTTGCCAAAATGGAGGCAATGGGGTGTAAACCAGACGTTGTCATCTACAACACCATCATCGACGGTTTCTGCAAGAACAGGCTGGTTAATAACGCTTTGAAACTGTTCGAGCAGATGGATAAGAATGGAGTTAGCGCGGATGTTGTTACTTACAACTCTCTTATAACCGGTCTTTGCAGCTTCGGTAGATGCAATGACGCTGATCTTCTCCTTAGAGATATGGTGACGAGGAACGTTGTCCCTAATGTCATCACTTTCACTGCGTTGATCGATGCGTCTGTGAAAGAAGGGAACCTTTTGGAGGCTGAGAAGCTGCACGAGGAGATGGTTAACAGGTCTATAGTTCCTGATGTCTTCGCTTACAACTCGATGATCAACGGGCTTTGTATGCACGGTCGAGTAGACGAGGCCAAACAAATGCTTGAGCTGATGGTGACAAAGGAGTGCTTGCCTGATATAGTGACTTATAACACTCTCATAAATGGGTTTTGCAAGTTTAAGAGAGTAGATGATGTGATGAAACTCTTCAGCGAGATGTCGGAAAGAGGATTATTAAGAGATACGGTTACGTACAACACTATCATCCTGGGCTATTTTCAAGTGGGAAAACCAGATGCTGCTCAGGGGGTTTTCAGACGGATGGATTCTCCTCCCAATCTAAGGACTTACAGCATTTTGCTTTATGGTCTTTTTAATAACGGGAAGGTTCAGAAAGCTTTGGTTGTATTCCAGGATATGCAGAAGAGTGGGATGGATCTTGATGTTACTATATATAATATCATGATTCACATAATGTGCAAGGCTGGTTATGTGGAAGATGCTTGGGACTTGTTTTGTGGTCTCGCCGTCAACGGAGTTGAGCCTGATGTTGTATCATATACTACCATGATCTCAGGGTTTTGTAGGAAACGCCTGTGGCAAGAAGCAGATGAGTTGTATAGAAAAATGCATGAAGATGGGCTACTTCCACTATAGCAGATTGTACATTCTGTGAAACTGTATATTGTTTGAAGGAAAAATAAACACATTATTGTATTTTTTTTCTCTGTTACCTATTGTAATTTTGAATGATTACAAGTAAAAATGTAAACAAGCTGGGAGAGTTATGTGATAATGTCTGAAGTTATTCAGAACATAGATCTCCATGAATACCACTTGAGCTTAAACTGAAACCAAAGTGGAGGAACACCAAGAACTCCTCATTGCATCCTTGGATCAAAAACATCGAAATGTACTTTACTTAACGAATCCAGAAGAACCTGTGCCGGTACTGAATGAAGCAAAACCGGGTTTAGCTTCTGCAAAAATGTATTGGTGCATGAGTGTCGATAATCATTGGTTGATGGAATTTTATAAATTTTTGGTACACCCTAATTACTTAAATCAGTTATTTAAAACCAATTATCTTGTATCAAATAATATTTTTCATAGAAACAAATTATGTCAAAATTTATAATTTTTATGGTTTATAAATAGATGTTTGGTTCATTTGATTTGGATATAGGAAAACATCAGTTTTTACTACAGTATTATTATTATTTTTAAGAAAATACAATTTCAAGTTGATCAAATTTTTGTTATGTCAACAAGTTAATTATTATTTTTTTAATTTTTACTTATAATGATTTTTAAATATATTTTTTTTTGCTCATAATAAAATATAATTATAAAATAAAAAAATAAAATAGTGGATAAAATGTTGAATTTTGTTCAAATAAAATTATTAAAAGAGTAAAAATTAAATTAATAATTAATTAATAAGCGAAAGAAAGAGAAAAATGATGCGGTTAAAAGTGTAGATTAAGTTGTTGGAATAATTTCATATTAATAAAAAGTTAAATCAAATTATTAAAGTTAAATATCTGATATACACAAAGAAAATTCTCGAATCCTTTTTAAAAAATAACAAACTCTTAATCCCGGATATTGTTATACTCCTATCCAAACAGTCCGCTAGACCAAAACCCTATTATAGTCTCACCCCTCCCCGCAAGGAACTTTCCAGAAGAACACAAAGAGACCTCCCAGATTCAACCATGGCCGACGAAGCTAAAGCCAAAGGCAACGCAGCTTTCTCCTCAGGCGACTTCACCTCCGCCGTCAACCACTTCACCGACGCAATCAACCTATCTCCAACCAACCACGTCCTCTTCTCCAACCGCTCCGCCGCCCACGCCTCCCTTCACCAATACCAAGAAGCCCTCTCCGACGCCAAGAAGACCGTCGAACTCAAACCAGACTGGGCCAAGGGCTACAGCCGCCTCGGCGCTGCTCACGTGGGGCTGAACCAGTTCGGAGAAGCCGCCGATGCTTACTCCAAGGGGCTCGAGATCGATCCGAGCAACGAGGCGTTGAAGTCAGGCTTAGCAGACGCGTCGTCGAGGTCACGCGCCGCCGCGCCTCAGAATAATCCGTTTGGGGGTGCTTTCAAAGGCCCCGAGATGTGGGCGAAGCTGAGCGCTGATCCGTCGACGAGAGGGTTTCTGAAGCAGCCTGACTTTGTTAACATGATGCAGGAGATACAGAGGAGCCCTAGCAATCTCAATCTCTACTTGAAAGACCAGAGGGTGATGCAGTCTCTTGGCGTGTTGTTGAATGTTCAGATCAGGACTCAGGCTGGCGATGAAGCTGAGGCTATGGAGGAGGATGAGATGGTTGTGAATGAGCCTGAGATTGCGAAGAAGCCTGAGCCGGAGGTTGCAGAGGAGAAGGAGAGGAAGGAGAAGGCTTTGAAGGAGAAAGAGATGGGGAACGCTGCGTATAAGAAGAAGGACTTCGAAACTGCTATCAAGCATTACTCCACAGCTATGGAGATTGATGATGAAGACATCTCTTACATCACGAACCGTGCTGCTGTTCATCTCGAGATGGGAAATGTAATGTTACCTTTGATTGAGTCTATAGTGATTTGCTTAAGAGTCTAAAAATGTGGAATGTGTGTGATTACAGTATGATGAGTGCATCAAGGATTGTGATAAGGCGGTTGAGAGAGGTAGAGAGCTTAGGTCAGATTACAAGATGGTAGCTAAAGCTTTGACTAGGAAAGGAACTGCTCTCGGGAAGATGGCTAAAGTCTCTAAAGACTATGAACCTGTCATCGAGACTTACCAGAAGGCTCTTACGGAGCACCGTAACCCAGACACGTTGAAGAGGCTGAATGAGGCGGAGAGAGCCAAGAAAGAGTTGGAGCAGCAGGAGTATTTTGATCCAGCTATTGGTGATGCCGAGCGTGAGAAAGGTATATGCTTTGTATTATGCGAGGAAATAATCTCATAAAACTAACATCTTGTTGTGTTTGTAATATACAGGTAATGAGTTCTTCAAGGAGCAGAAGTATCCTGATGCTGTGAAGCATTATACCGAAGCTATCAAAAGGAATCCAAAAGATCCGAGAGTAAGGCCTTATTTGATTCGGTGTTGTGTATAAGATGTTTCTCTATTTGATTGTTTAAATGACCTGTTGAATGTCACATAGGCGTATAGCAACCGAGCTGCATGTTACACAAAACTGGGGGCAATGCCAGAAGGATTGAAGGATGCAGAGAAATGTATCGAGCTCGATCCAACATTCTCAAAGGGATACAGCAGAAAAGGTGCGGTCCAGTTCTTCATGAAGGAGTATGACAACGCAATGGAAACGTACCAGGAGGGTCTCAAACATGATCCTAACAATCAGGAGCTTCTTGATGGTGTTAGAAGGTATAATATATGTGTATAAAGTCACAGAGAGATTTATTCATTCTGTTATCTTAGTTGTGAACTCTTTGTATGCAGATGTGTACAACAGATCAACAAGGCAAACCGTGGTGACCTTACTCCCGAGGAGTTGAAAGAAAGACAGGTTAGATTCTAACTACTGTTACAGAACGTCTTCCTTGTGAGTCTAAGCTTACTTAAATTGGGATTTTGGTTTTTATTTCTCTTCGTGCAGGCTAAGGGAATGCAAGACCCGGAGATCCAGAACATTCTCACAGATCCTGTAATGAGTCAGGTAAAGAGACAAAATTTAACTTGTCTAGATGATTTCTCAATTCAGAAATCAAATGTTTGGTTCAGATTTGTGCTGATGATGTCTCACCAAACTCCAACACTACTCTCTTTGAACAGGTTCTGTCTGATCTCCAGGAAAACCCAGCAGCAGCACAAAAACACATGCAGAACCCGATGATTATGAACAAAATCCAAAAGCTTATCAGCTCAGGAATCGTCCAGATGAAGTAAATCCATAAGAAAAGACATCAATTTCTATTTCGCAGATTTTTTTCTACCTTTTGTGACTCGAGCCAAAGTCGGGTTCTTCCCATTTTTCCAGACTGCTCACTCTGTTATAACATTTTTCTTCTCATATCCAGTGTTTACTAGAAAATTATAACCTTGTCTAATAGATTTGTATAATGAACCAAACAAAACCACAATAACTTTCCAGTGTAGGATTAGTAGTCTTGGACAAAAGAAAAATCTGTCTTAAGCTGGTTCCATCCGAGTATGCTGAGGAACAGCATCGAACTTAGCCAACTGCATTGTGTTAGAGATGCACGATCTTTTGGTATCCGGGATGACTCATCCTATAATAACAAGACCAACAATTCCATAATCTGATTCATCAAACAAGCCCCTCTTGCAGCAAGCTAACACAATAGAGTTGACATCATGGTAAGACCGTCAACTAGACAAGCACGGACATGAACAACCACTCCGGAGCTTATACACTCCTCAAGTTCTTTCATGACACCGGGATTATAATCTCTTGGTACGGCTCCTCCTTTGATCTCACTCTTGAATTCATATCCTGATCCTGCTTCCAGTGGCTCAAACCTGACTGTAATATCAACAAACTGATCCACCTGATTGCTTCATGTGTGTGTGTTTCACTTCAGCTAACTTTGGAGATACTCTCACGGTCGTTACGGTCGTTCACTTTGGCCTACCGCGTGGCTTTGTTATCTTTTTTGCTCTCCTTGAAAAGAATCTGATCAGTGAAGAGGTTGGCTTTAGTCACTGAATATACAATAAAAGCATCATCAATCTTGGTCCATAAACAATATTCCATCTCTGTCAATGTCCAACAAAACTCATGTACAAACCACAACATCAATTTCTTCATATATACAGAGATAAAAACAGGGCAAGTGAAACGAACAGACAAACAAATTCTAATGCAAAACAAAAAAAAACAAAACAATTTTTACTGCTCTTCTCTCCATTCATTGTAAGTGATCATCATCAACACCCGAAAATGATCATCTTAATAATAGATTTCAATACCATCATCACCACCATCTTGATTCCATTGGTTATAATCTCCATCAACATTTCATATATCACCATCGTAACCAACTTCCTGAAAACCACCGTAATAGCTATAACAATCACCATCATAGTAAATATCTTGCGAGATTGTTCTATACTTTCTTTGTTCTTGTCTATGGTATTACTAAAAAAGTTTGAACTAATTACGTTATTGAGTGGAGACTGGAGAGAGCTTGTACATATATATATAGCAGGTTAGGTGAGGGATTAGATGGAGTAATCTGATGCTAACAGATATTCACAGGAGCAATCTTAGGGATTGAGTATATCTGTTCTTGAGTGGTGATAATAATTTCCTTAAACAGCTATGATCAAGCATACTGTCTTTCATACAAAGAATATAAAATCTTAAATCTTGTGTTTCATCAAAAACAAGAGTAGGAACGCAAATTTTACAATAAGTTAAACTGAATAACTGTACAATATTTACATATATATATAAACAAATAAAAATACATAAATACAAATACAAATAAAAACTAGAAAGAAAACACTCTTAATAAATTTGAAGTTTCGAGGAGAAACATTCTGATTTAGATCATCTCCAAAATACACTTTATAACTTCAAATATTAATTTTTAGTTCTCAAAAAAGAAAATTTAAAACTTCATATTTTGTTTGTATTTTGGTCCCTACAATTATATATCACATTTATGATTCTAAAATATTTTCTCGTTTATCGTTTTAATCCTTAAAAATTTTATATCTCAAAAATATTTCAATTTTTTTTTTCAAATTTGAGTTTTACACATAAAATTAAATTAAACTTTAAAATAAGATTTAAAATATTTGTACATGAAGACATAACTATTACAAAAAAACTTTTAAAAAATATACAAAATACGAAGACATAACTATTACAAAAAAGAAACTTAACAAAAAAGCTTTTAAAAAATTACATGAAGACATAACTATTACAAAAATTTAAGTATTTCAACAACACTAATAGTCAAGTAAATTTGATCTAGAACCTCCAAATCTCCAAAATATTGTCCAAACAAATTTTGTGTAACTAAAGATGGTTGTTGCTGTTCCTTTTTATGTCTTTTTCATACGATTATTTCTTATTCAGATCGAATGTATTCACAAGTATTAATATCATCTATAGAAGTTAAACCTTTTAGTAATATTTTTTTTCCTTTTTACTTTTTTCATATCTAATGTATTTACAAGTATTAATATCACTCATGTTAAACAAATTTTAGCTCGTAATCTATAAATTAAAAATAAAAGTTATTTTTACTTCAACATGCACTATATGATCATATACGCATTACAGAAATAATTTTGTGTAATATTATGATATTTTGCTTAAATTTTAATATTAATTATGGTATTTCTATTTAAAATTTTATATTTTAATATAATATTTTACTAATTAATATTATTGTAATATTTTTATATATGTGCTAGTAAAAGTTTTATGAATTTAAATATTATGACAAATATAAGGAGCATAGTATAAAATAAAAATATTTTTGAAGCAGTGTTTTTAAACCCGGACCGAACCGGCGGTCGGACCGGGTTGAACCATGAACCGAAAATAATTCGGGTTGGGTTAATGCTAAAACCCAACTGAAATCGAACCAGTTAAAAACCCCTATCGAACCGTCAAAAATCCGAAAACCGGCGACCCAATGAACCGGCCAAACCCTGGTTCGTATATAAGGCAAAATTTTGTTAATGAAACAATTAATTTTTCTTCTTTTTTAAGTAAAAATAAGATTTATCAAAGATTAATAAAATATTTTTTCTCGTCTTTTTCTTTTGTCATCTCTACAACTCATAAATTACAAGATTCACAAAGTTTAATATTCACGTCAAGATTTTTCTTTTGTCTACTTCTCACTTTGTTTAAATTTCTATTTCATGATCACTTGTTCTGAAGATTTTAAATAACTGAAATATTTACGTTTTTGAAATTTGTATTTCAAAATATAATTCTTACCTAATGTGTATATAATTTTTTTAAAGGTGATGAAGATTTAGAGTGATAAGATCTGCGAATAAAGTTTAAATGTGCTCTTCATATTGATTTTAGATTTTAATTGTTATTTTTAAGTTTTTCTACACATTATGGCTATTTGAACATTTTATTTTATTTGATATGATCTATCTTTTAAAAAATATGTATATTATTTATAAAATATCATTAAATTTAGTTTAATCTAAGTAAACCCGATCGAACCCGATTCAGACCCGGTCAAACCAATGATCCATGACCCAAAAAAAATTCGGTTCGTTAGCCGGTCCGGTTTTAAAAACACTGTTTTGAAGTTAAATTTGAAGTTTTGCATTTGGAGAACAATACATCTAAATTTCAAATATAGAGTTTTAGAAACTTGGAAAGTTAACTTCTCTAGATGATTGCTGTGGAGCAATCTATGTTGATGATGTCTCACCAAACTCCAACACTGCTCTCTTTGAACAGGTTCTGTCTGATCTCCAGAAAAACCCAGCAGCAGCACAAAAACACATGCAGAACCCGATGATTATGAACAAAATCCAAAAGCTTATCAGCTCAGGAATCGTCCAGATGAAGTAAATCTATAAGAAAAGACATCAATTTCTATTTCGCAGATTTTTTTCTACCTTTTGTGACTCAAGCCAAAGTCGGGTTCTTCTCATTTTTCCAGACTGCTTACTCTGTTATAACGTTTTTCTTCTCATATCCAGTGTTTACTAGAAAATCATAACCTTGTCTAATAGATTTGTATAATGAACCAAACAAAACCACAATAACTTTCCAGTGTAGGATTAGTAGTCTCGGACAAAAGAAAAATCTGTCTTAAGCTGGTTCCATCCGAGTATGCTGAGGAACAGCATCGAACTTAGCCAACTGCATTGTGTTAGAGATGCACGATCTTTTGGTATCCGGGATGACTCATCCTATAATAACAAGACCAACAATTCCACAATCTGATTCATCAAACAAGCCCCTCTTGCAGCAATGGTGCAGTGCATTCATTTCATGGAGACAGAAGTCCCAGAATCTACAAAACATGGACAGAGAGGTGAAGGTGGCAGAATGTGCTTGGTGATGAGGGTATTACAGATATGTGTTGGTGATGTTACAAACTTACCTTTTGATACTGGAGGAGTTGTTTGTCTTCTTCCAAACAGTGGCGAGTTAGTGGCTTCTCAGGACCAGTGGAAATGTACAGAACAGCAATCTCAGATCGCTCATGCTCTTTTCACAGTTGTAAGGGCTTTGGTTTTGGTGGTTGGAGATGACGCCATTGATGAAGAAACTGATGAGGCTCTGGCGCAGAAGACGTGTGGTTCTCCTCAGAGACGAGACGTAATGGTGGAGTTTGCCACTGATTACACTTCACACTTTGAATTTGGTGTCAAGGAGTTTTCCTCAAAAGACCAGCATGTGAAAAAATCTTCAACTTCTTGTCCGCCTAAGAACAGCACAATAGGAGGGAGATGTTGGTTGCTGTCCTTGACTACTGGGTATGAGTTTCGAAAACATTCTTCAGCTCAGAAGGGAAAGGACGAGAGTGGCGGGAACGAGCTGCAACAGTGACATGGTGTTGTGTACGGGACATTCTATTTGGACGTTGTAGCAACTTGAGAGCTCGGGCTTTACTTGCAGCACAAGAGAAACTTTTGCTTCAGATATGGGAGATCTCAGTAGTCCAACTAGTGGCCGAGGTTGTTTGCTCTGACGGGAACTAATGACCGCTGGTTTCTTCACTAAACCTTGAGGGTAAGGTTTCCGAAACAGGGAGGATTTGATATAGGAATATGGTGAAGCAATTACTAAGCCACATGGAAGGGGATGTGAGTGGAGGAAACCATGTATTATGGTGATTGGTGCATAATCAAACGGAGGAGCACAACTGATATCTTGTGAATTTACATGTTTTTAACTTCTTATTCTTGCATGGTTTGGTCATTTAGAGTATCATCTAGGCACATTTAGGTTGCATATCATTGCATTTGTACATATCAGGTGTTGGAGAGCAACATGGATGAGTTAGAGGACCATTGGAG